>ONZH01013011.1:0-29247 GCA_900303285.1 Rhinella marina | reverse complement strand
TGTATAATATACAGTATAACTGTACACCATGCTGTATAATATACAGTATAATACACCATGCTGTATAATATACAGTATAATCCGTTACACCATGCTGTATAGTATACAGTATAATCCGTACACCATGCTGTATAGTATACAGTATAATCCGTACACCATGCTGTATAGTATACAGTATATCCCTATCATGCTGTATAATATACAGTATAATCCGTGTACCATGCTGTATAGTATACAGTATAATCCGTACCATGCTGTAAATACAGTATACCCTACACCATGCTGTATAATATACAGTTATCCTACACCATGCTGTATAATAATACAGTATAATCCATACACCATGCTGTATTAAATATACAGTATAATCCCTACACCATGCTGTATAATATACAGTATAATCCCTACACCATGCTGTATAATATACAGTATAATCCCTACACCATGCTGTATAATATACAGTATAAATCCGTACACATGCTGTATAAATATACAGCATAATCCATACACCATGCTGTATAATATACAGTATAATCCCTGCTCCATGCTGTATAATATACAGTATAATCCCTACACCATACTGTATAATATATAGCATAACCCCACAGTGTAGGTTTATACTGTATATTGATACGGCATGCGTGTACGGATTATACTGTATTACTATACAGCATGGTGTACGGATTATACTGTATATATACAGCATGGTGTACGGGATTATACTGTGTATATACAGCATGGTGGTACTGAATATACTGTATACTATACAGCATGGTGTACGGATTATACTGTATATTAACAGCGTAGAATTACTGTTTTACAGCATGGTGTACGGATTATACTGTATACTATACAGCATGGTGTACGGATTATACTGTATACTATACAGCATTGGTGTAGGATTATACTGTATATTATACAGCATGGTGTACGGATTATACTGTATACTATACAGTATGGTGTAGGATTATACTGTATACTATACAACATGGTGTATGGGATTATACTGTATACTATACAGCATGGTGTAGGAATATACTGTATACTATACAGCATAGTGTACGGATTATACTGATATACTATACAGCATGGTTGTACGGATTATATTGTATATTATACAGCATGGTTACGGATTATACTGTTACTATACAGCATGGTGACAGATTATACTTGTATACTATACAGCCTGGTGTATGATTATACTGTACATTGTATAGCATGGCACAGGGGTTATAATGTATATTGTACAGCAAATGCATGACGGTTACACCATGCCGGACAATATAACCCCTGTGCCATGCTGTTACAATATACAGTATATACACAGTATAGAGGAATACTGTATATTGTGTGGCACAGTGTATGCATACACACACACACACACATGAAACACATAAAAACTTACAGTTACTTGGCCCTTGTCTCCGACACCACTTCAACGCTCTGGAGGGGCCTGGGGCCTTGATCTTCTTCTCCCTTCTTCTTTCCCTTCTTTGCCGACATGAGGGAGGAGGCGGGGCCAGGTGGGAGCGCCGCACAGGAACGTCTTCAGGACGTTAAGGGAAGCATAGTGTATGCCTGTTCCGAGCCCACCGCAACAGGGCTTCCCCATCGGAACAGGCATACACTATAAATTAAGTCCGGGTTGCGGCGGTGAGCGGGCCAGGAAAGGCCCTGAGCGGAGGCAGGGAACACTGGACAGGGGCAGTTTCATTGGTGGCCAGTAGGACTCCTCCTCTTGACCTCCGTCATGGCTCCTCCTCCTCCTCTTCTCTCCGGCACAGGACAGGAGGCTAGTATCAGATGTCAGTTGCCTCGGCATCTGCACGCGCGCCAGCTCCATGCGGCACCCGGCCCTCTATCTTCCAGTCAGCGGTGGGGGGCGGGCCAGCAGCGCGGTGAGCGGGGAACTTAACTGTCTGTACTGCACGCATGCGCAGTACAGACTTGGTGTTTCGGGCCACAAATTCACGGACGGTGTTTTTTTCTGCCGGACGCTACGGACAGCAGAGAAAAACAACCGTTTTTAGCGGACTGTCCGTGAATTTACGGACGGTTGGCAACCCTGCAACGGGGCATATCCTAGTAATATGCCCCCATTGTCTGAGATTATACAACCCCTTTAATTATATGGCACTGTATTTTTTTTTTATAAATATACATATATATATATATAATTATGTGTCAGCTATGCAGCATTGTGCAGCCTTCTGTTGCTGGCTGCCATGTGCTTCACCAGCACCTCACCTGCTGGCTGGAAATTATTATATGTCTCCACTCCACTTTAATTTTCTCTTCACATTTCTCTTATTTTATGTATATGCAATCAGCAGCCCATCATTAACCCCAAAACTTACTGGCAATACTGATGGCAGATATGTGTGTGGCCTGCTCAGATGCTCAGCCTCTCTCTGCAGTCTGCTCTCCCAAGTCTCCCTAATGCTGGCACCGGCAGCGCGCGGGTCTGTTGTTTGTCATGTGACCCGCCACTGACGTCATAAGGGGCGGAGTCAACAGGCCGGAGGCGGGCGCATCCTGGCTGCAAGCAAGCGGCCTCCTGATCCAGCCCTAGACGGGCTACTACAGTAACTTAAGTAAGTGAGTGGGCATCTGCCCCCCCGGCCCAATCCACCTCCGCTGGCCATAAATTTCACGGACGGTGTTTTTTTCTGCCGGACGCTACGTACGGCAGAAAAAAACAACGGGTTTTTGCGGACTGTCCGTAAATCTACGGACGGTTGGCAACCCTGCCTCCAGGCTGCGCTGAGGGCTGTGCCTGTGCCTTTCCTTCTGCACAGGATGGCTGTAGTCCAGAACCAGCAGCAAGCCCCGCCTGCCAGCAATTCAGCAGTGAGCTGAGGACGGGTGAGTGGGCGGGGCTACAAGTTGTTTTACAGCAGAAACATGTACCTTTGGTGATGTCACAGTCATCTGATCAAGGTCCTTCAGACAAGCAGGGCACAGGAGGAGGACTGAACTCGGCATCAGGGTTGCCAACCGTCCGTAGATTTACGGACAGTCCGCAAAAACCCGGCAGAAAAAAACACCGTCCGTGAAATTTATGGCCAGCGGGAGGTGGATTGGGCCGGGGGGCAGATGCCCACTCACTTACTTAAGTTACTGTAGTAGCCCGTCTAGGGCTGGATCAGGAGGCCGCTTGCTTGCAGCCAGGATGCGCCCGCCTCCGGCCTGTTGACTCCGCCCCTTATGACGTCAGTGGCGGGTCACATGACAAACAACAGACCCGCGCGCTGCCGGTGCCAGCATTAGGGAGACTTGGGAGAGCAGACTGCAGAGAGAGGCTGAGCATCTGAGCAGGCCACACACATATCTGCCATCAGTATTGCCAGTAAGTTTTGGGGTTAATGATGGGCTGCTGATTGCATATACATAAAATAAGAGAAATGTGAAGAGAAAATTAAAGTGGAGTGGAGACATATAATAATTTCCAGCCAGCAGGTGAGGTGCTGGTGAAGCACATGGCAGCCAGCAACAGAAGGCTGCACAATGCTGCATAGCTGACACATAATTTTATATATATATATGTATATTTATAAAAAAAAATACAGTGCCATATAATTAAAGGGGTTGTATAATCTCAGACAATGGGGGCATATTACTAGGATATGCCCCCGTTGCAGGGTTGCCAACCGTCCGTAAATTTACGGACAGTCCGCTAAAAACGGTTGTTTTTCTCTGCTGTCCGTAGCGTCCGGCAGAAAAAAACACCGTCCGTGAATTTGTGGCCCGAAACACCAAAGTCTGTACTGCGCATGCGTGCAGTACAGACAGTTAAGTTCCCCGCTCACCGCGCTGCTGGCCCGCCCCCCACCGCTGACTGGAAGATAGAGGGCCGGGTGCCGCATGGAGCTGGCGCGCGTGCAGATGCCGAGGCAACTGACATCTGATACTAGCCTCCTGTCCTGTGCCGGAGAGAAGAGGAGGAGGAGGAGCCATGACGGAGGTCAAGAGGAGGAGTCCTACTGGCCACCAATGAAACTGCCCCTGTCCAGTGTTCCCTGCCTCCGCTCAGGGCCTTTCCTGGCCCGCTCACCGCCGCAACCCGGACTTAATTTATAGTGTATGCCTGTTCCGATGGGGAAGCCCTGTTGCGGTGGGCTCGGAACAGGCATACACTATGCTTCCCTTAACGTCCTGAAGACGTTCCTGTGCGGCGCTCCCACCTGGCCCCGCCTCCTCCCTCATGTCGGCAAAGAAGGGAAAGAAGAAGGGAGAAGAAGATCAAGGCCCCAGCCCCTCCAGAGCGTTGAAGTGGTGTCGGAGACAAGGGCCAAGTAACTGTAAGTTTTTATGTGTTTCATGTGTGTGTGTGTGTGTGTATGCATACATTGTGCCACACAATATACAGTATTCCTCTATACTGTGTATATCTGTATATTGTACAGCATGGCACAGGGGTTATATTGTCCGGCATGGTGTAACCGTTCATGCATTTGCTGTACAATATACATTATAACCCCTGTGCCATGCTATACAATGTTACAGTATAATCCATACACCAGGCTGATAGTATACAGTATAATCTGTCACCATGCTGTATAGTATACAGTATAATCCGTAAACCATGCTGTATAAATAACAATATAATCCGTACACCATGCTGTATAGTATACAGTATAATCCGTAACTATGCTGTTATAGTATACAGTATATTCCCTACACCATGCTGTATAGTATACAGTATAATCCCTACACCATGTTGTATAGTATACAGTATAATCCCTACACCATACTGTATAGTATACAGTATAATCCGTACACCATGCTGTATAATATACAGTATAATCCCTACACCATGCTGTATAGTATACAGTATAATCCGTACACCATGCTGTATAGTATACAGTATAATCCGTACACCATGCTGTAAAATATACAGTATATTCCCTACACCATGCTGTATAATATACAGTATAATCCGTACACCATGCTGTATAGTATACAGTATATTCAGTACACCATGCTGTATAATACACAGTATAATCCGTACACCATGCTGTATAATATATACAGTATAATCCGTACACCATGCTGTATAGTATACAGTATAATCCGTACACCATGCCGTATAATATACAGTATAACACCTACACTGTGGGTTATGCTATATATTATACAGTATGGTGTAGGGATTATACTGTATATTATACAGCATGGAGCAGGGATTATACTGTATATATTATACAGCATGGTGTATGGATTATGCTGTATATTATACAGCATGGTGTACGGATTATACTGTATATTATACAGCATGGTGTAGGGATTATACTGTATATTATACAGCATGGTGTAGGGATTATACTGTATATTATACAGCATGGTGTAGGGATTATACTGTTATATTATACAGCATGGTGTAGGGATATACTGTATATATACAGCATGGTGTAGGATTATACTGTATTTATTACAGCATGGTGTACGGATTATACTGTATACTATACAGCATGGTACAGGGATTATACTGTATATTATACAGCATGGTGTATGGATTATACTGTATATTATACAGCATGGTGTACGGATTATACTGTATATTATACAGCATGGTGTACGGATTATACTGTATATTAACAGCCATGGTGTACAGATTATACTGTATATTATACAGCATTGTGTATGGATTATACTGTATATACTATACAGCATGGTGTACGGACTGTATTTGTACGGGATGGCGCAGGGTTATACTGTATGTCTTTGATGTGACAATTATTTTAGGTTTTCATATCGCCCACCTTTTGATGGTGCTGTGCCCAGCCCTGAGCCGACCCCGCTCAGCAGCTGCCAAGTCTTAGAGGGAACACTGCCCCTGTCTTTCAAAGTTTTCTGCCTGCTGCTGGAGTGGATGCAGGCAGCGTGAGATTGTGAACATAACCCCAGTGTCCAGCAGCCCCATGTACTGCCAGGCACATCTATGGCAGTGTGTCACAGAACTGGGGGCCATATAGGGTATCATTTAAATTACTGAGGGCTCTATAGGGAGCTGTTAGGCTGCTGTGCGGCACTGCTGCAGAGCATTTGAGATACTGGGGAGCTATAGGAGTCATTTAAGCTACTGGGGGCACTATAAGGGCCATTATATTTACTGGAGGGGACATATTACTTTTTGGAGCACTGACGGTTTTTATTACTACTTGGAGCACTAAGGGGGTCTTTGTCAATACTGTATTACTACCTGGAGGGCACTTTGAGGGCAGTTTCACTGCCTGGGTTGCCAACTGTCCGTAAATTTATGGACAGTCTGCAAAACCTGGCCTGAACTATGAAATCTGCACTGCGCATGCGTGCGCAGTGAAGGGAAAAGGGAGCCGAAGCATTGCAATGCTCACGCTGGAGAGGAGCGAGGAGGAGGAGTCCCACACTGACCACCAATGAAAGCCCGGCTATTTTTCTAAGTCTTCTGCCTGCAGCATTCCCGCCGCCCGCACCATGCTACAGTGGGTCTTTTATAGCAGCGGAGCTGGTGCTGCTGGCATTTAGTTAAGGTATGGGGGCATTAAAGCTGCTGGGGGGCCACTATAGGGTACCAGTAAAGCTACTGGGGGTACTTAAGGGGACAATATAATTACTGGGGGCACAATGGGGGCTATCTAACTTCTGGGGGCACTATGGGACTACCTGAACTACAGGAGGGCTATCTAACTATTAGGGGTACTATGGGGACTATCTGAACTACAGGGGGCTATCTAAATTACTGGGCCACTACACAGGGCTATCTAAATTCTTGGGGCACTACATGGAGCTATCTATACTGGGGCTTACTATAGAAGGCTACCTAAACTACTGAGGGCAGTAGAGGGGACCATTTAAGTTACTGGGGGTACTATAATGCGTATTATAATTACTGGGACCATTACAGCGGGTCCTTATTATTTCTGGGAGCACTACTGGAGGCATTTTGGGAAAAATGATTGCTATTATGGGGAATTATTACTACTACCAGGGGTACTATTGGGGGTGTTACTATTATTAGTACAATATGGAGGGCACTACTGCTAAAAGGGCTACTTGTGGAGCATTATCACTATTAGGGCACTATTACTAATGAGGGCACTCTGGGAGATAATTATATATATCAGTGGGACTTTGAGGAGCACTGTAACTATATGGGGTCCTACCTATATGGCACTGTTATATCTGCAGTATAGTATTTGGGGACATTGGGGAGCACAGTATTTTGGGCAGTAGCAGGATAACAGAAAAGTTGGTAATCTAAAGTGTCTTTGTGGCAAACTCTGCAGAGAGAAGATGTGGCTGAAAGAACTCGTCATGGCGTTCTGGGCCAAATAGAGAAGATGATAAAAGAGAACATCTACATCAGGGAGATGTCATTGGATTTAAGAGGTATGTGGTGATGTGTCATCTTGTATGTTTGGTATTGGCGGATGTAATGTCCATCCAAATATGTCCTATGTCCTCAGAGCCATTTTATGCAGCTCTGATCTGTTAAACTGCAGCAAGGACTTGCCGGTATATGGTATGTTACTGCTGCAGCCAATCACCAATCAGTGATCTTATGCTGAGAACTGGCTGCAGTGGACACATGCCATACACCTGCACATCAGTGTGCACATCACCAGCACTGTGACAGATGTGCACACTTGCCCATTACATCCCTGTCAGTATTTGTTTACATGGCCGCAGCAATGATGCCAGAAAGTCCAGCGTGTCACAGGCATCATCACTGCAGCCATATAAACAAAGCACTCAGTGGCAGGGGTGTAACAGCTGAAGATTGTTGATTTATTTTCCATATGCCATATTTTATGTTTAACTACTGAACAATCCTCTTTATTCTGGGGCGTGGAAGGGGGCGTGTCCTCTAAAAAAGGGGGTGTGGTTTATGTCCGTAAAAAATTTGGGCCGTCCGTAAATTTTGGTTCAGTTGTCCAGAAAAATTTGAAAGAAAGGTTGGCAACCCTGCTCGGCATGGAGAGGGTAAGTGTCATCTATGTGTGTGTGTGTATGTGTATAGGGGTCATCTCTATGTGTGTGATGTGTGTATAGAGGTCATCTGTACAGTGTGTGATGTGTCTATAGGGGTCATCTATACTGTGTGTATGTGTATAGGGGTCATCTCTGTGTGTGATGTGTATATTGGGGTCATCTATATAGTGCGGTGTGTGTATAGAGTGTTCTCTGTATAGTGCACTGTGTGTCAGTATATAGGGTATCTGTACAGTGTGTGATGTGTCTATAGGGTGTCATCTATACAGTGTGTGAAGTGTCTATAGGGGTCATCTATATAGTGTGGTGTGTATAGGGGTCATCTCTATGTGTGTGATGTGTGTATAGGGGTCATCTATACAGTGTGTGAATGTGTCTATAGAGGTCATCTATATAGTGTGGTGTGTATATGGTTCATCTCTATGTGTGTGATGTGTATAATTGGGGTCATCTATATAGTGCGGTGTGTTATAGAGTGTTTCCCTGTATAGTGCACTGTGTGTCAGTTATATAGGGTGTCATCTATATACTGTGGGTCGTGTGTGTATAGGGTTCATCTATATAGTGCAGTGTGTGCATAGGGTGTCATCTATATACTGTGGTGCGTGTGTGTATAGAGGTGTCATCTATATAGTGCAGTGTGTGTATAGGGTGTCATCCTTAATATAGTGCGGTGTGTGTATATAGGGTGTCATCTATATAGTGCGGTGTGTGTATTGGGTGTCATCTATATAGTGTGGTGTTGTGTTTATAGGGTGTCCATCTATATAGTGCGGTGTGTTTAGGGTGTCATCTATATAGTGATGGGTGCAATTCTTTTTATGGCACTCTGTGCCAATAATTATTGAAGGGGGCACTATCTGTATGATACTAGTATTTTCCAGGGGTCTGTTTCAGCAGTATAGTATTGGGGAGCACAGCGGGCATAGTATTGGGGGTGGTAGAATGAGGTGTTGAAAGATGTGAAAAGTAGGAAACTAAGATGTCTGTTTGTCAAACTCTGCAGAGACAAGACACATCTGAAAGAAATAATCATGGTGGTCTGGTCTGAATACAGAAGATGAGGAAAGAGAACATCTACATCAGGGGAGACATCACTGGATGTAAGAGGTACATATGTGTATGTTCTGTAGCGGTGTATGTAATGTTTACACCTATGTTTTTAAAGGGGTTAACCCCTATAACAACCCCCGCCCGTGCCCCTCCTATAGATATACTTACTTACTCCATTCCCTGGCACCTGCTGCAATAGCAGGCTGCGACGGGGGCGAGCTTGCCCGCGATGCTAGGGAGGCTCTCCCTCCCCCCTTCCCCCCAACGTCACCGGATGTTTTGATCCACGTAACGGTGAGATGCAGTGGTGGCCATGCGGGGATCAGGAGCAATGCGGGTGATGGGGAGTGGGGTAAGTATAATCCATTTGAGGGGCCTGGGCATTGGGGGTCATGTTTTAGATGTTGGATAACCCCTTTAACAGTAGGGTTTGAAGGAAGGGGTTAGGTTGAGAATTTGGTATGGGCCCTGGCCACAAAGCGCTGAGGGAAGGAGAGGGGGGCCCAAGCTGAACTCTTGCACCAGGGCCCATGAGCATTTAGCTACGCTCCTGGCCACAATCGTTCATCCCCCATACAAAAAGGATGATTGTTCCATTTAAATGTACTGTAGATCTACTGAAGTTGGACAAACAGGCAATGATTAGGAACTAACTTTTCATTCTCAATTAATACCCTGTGCACCTCCCCATGTAAATGGGCCCGTAGACCACAATTTATTAGTCATGAATGCAGCAAGAGTGAAATCCGCATTAATTGACATGCTGTGGGTTTAAATGGATGAAGATTTAATCTGCACGAGGAACATGTACGTAATATTATAATGACCTATATGACAAGATTAATTCTTCCTTTTACGCCAATGTTTTAATGTGTTCGATTCTCCTCCTATTGTACTGGATGGAAGCTGCCCCCTCTATAAGCAGACCACCCCTTATCTGACCACATTCTGTCATTCCCAGGCTTTAAAGGGTATTCTCATCTTGGACAATGGGGGCATATCGCTAGGATATGCCCCCATTGTCCTATAGGTGCGGGTCCCGCCGCTGGGACCCGCACCTATATCGAGAATGGGGCCCCCCGAAGTGAAGAAGTGCGGCACCGCGCAAGCGCGGCCCGCTCTCCATTCACTTCTATGGGGCCGCCGCAAATAGCCGAGCGGCTGGCTCGGCTATCTCCGTCGGCTCCATAGAAATGAATGGGAGCGCACTGCGCATGCACGGCCACCGCTCCCATTCATTTCTATGGAGCCGACGGAGATAGCCGAGCCAGCACTCGGCTATTTGCGGCGCCCATAGAAGTGAATGGAGAGCGGGCCGTTCTTGTTATCTCCTAGCGATATGCCCCATTGTCCAAGATGAGAATACCCTTTAAGGGTACTGAATTAAGATAAGGCTGGACAAAACTGTGTCAAAAAGTAGCAAAGTCTCTATCAGGCCATAAGTAAGCATAATACCTTGCTGACTGACTCCAAGTGCATGGCCTTGCAGATCCTGGACCTTCTAGTTTTTCCTTCCCTCTTTCTCTGGAGTAGTTTAATGTGGCAATTGCTATCTCTCTGTAAATGTCTCAGAGATGATGTTTCTCTAGGACTTAGGCCTAGTCTTCTGAGGAGTGAGCACATGTACTTCCTCTCTCTTCCTCAGTTAGCACTAGTCTCTCCAAACACACTCACTAAACTAGGGGTGAACCTAAATCAGGATTTCTAACCCTGACCTATCCATACAGAACTATGAGGTATTCAATCCAGCAAATCAGAACTGTATATTTAACCAAATAACACAATAACAACAAATCATTTTTGTACCCTGTTCTGGGATGCTGCAAGAGGAGTCACGTTGGAAACCAGCAATAAGAAAGAGAACAATGCTGGGGACCATAAATGAAGCAAGCAGCCATGCTAGGGATGAGAAATGAGAGAATACATGCTGGGGACCAGGAATAGGAGAAAGAGCTATGTTGGAGACCAGGAATGAGAAGTGGAGCCGTTCTGTAGAACAGGATTTAGAGGAGAGTCGGGAATGAGAGAGGGAGCCAAGCTGGGGACCAGGAATCAGAATGTAGTCATGCTGGGGACCAGGAATAGGAAGAGGGACCATTCTGGGGAGAGCAGTAACCACGCTGGGGATCACTAATGAGAGAAGAAGCCAAGCTGAGGACTAGGAATAAGAGGATGAGTCATAGTATGGACCAAGAATAAGAGGATGAATCATGGTGTGGACCAGAAATGAGAGGAGGAGTCTTGCTAGGGACCAGGAATGAGAGGGGCAATATGCTGGGTACTAGGAATAAAACGGAAGCCATGCTGAGAACAAAGAAGGGAACCATGCTAGGGACTAAGAATTAGATGGGAGTGGTGGTGTGGAATGGAAATAAAAGGGAAGCCATGACGGGGATCAATAATTAGCCGTCAGGCTGTGCACCAAGAATTATTTGGCCATCTTGAATTGGAAAATGGCCATGGCCATGGGGACTAAGATAGGGGGGGGTTACCTATGGTGATGTGTGTTGGCTGGGATGACTTGAATTACAGTATCATGCTGATGTCTAACCCTGTCAATCAAAAGGAGGGGGGTGAGTCTGAAGAGCACATGGAGTGTTACAAAAGCAGTGCTCCAAGCATTCAGCCCCGCCCCCTGGTGCTCCAATGTGCTAATCTGCATATAAATAAGAATGCTGACATCTATTCAACTGATTCGCATCCAGACAAATGAAAGGTATTTTTTTAATCAGTATGATGGTTTAAAAGGGTTGATCACGTTGACAGAGCCTCTTTAAGTAACATACCTAATA
Source organism: Rhinella marina (assembly GCA_900303285.1). NCBI lineage: Eukaryota > Metazoa > Chordata > Amphibia > Anura > Bufonidae > Rhinella > Rhinella marina. Next base: position 17,428 of record ONZH01013011.1, on the reverse strand, counting down.
AGAAGCTATAAAGAGTGAGATACTCAAAGGACAATGAGGGAGATTTGCTAAGGTAAATGCCAGAATTTTGTCTAAATTTATGCTAAAAAAAATGGCATACATGCTTTGTGAATTGCTTTAGAGAAGACATTCCAAGTCATTTCCTGTGTGCCAAACCCAGGATCAGGAAGTAGAGAACAGCGGGACCAAAGCAGAGGGTGAACAGCAGTAGTGGGGGGATTGGTGAGGCGAGTAATGATTATTTGTTATTTTTAGCCCATTCTGTCTTTTATTCTTAAAGGATTCCTGTGGAAAACTTCTTTAACTTCTTCTTTTAATTCCGGGGCTGCTTTCTAGAATGTTAGCTGGAAGCCCTTTTCCAGATGTCAAGCCCTTGCCAGATGATTGCTTTGCAGATGTTTGTGAACAGTCTTGTATTACAGTACACAGTAGAGGGTCTGCAAAATGTTTTTATGAAGCATGAGGCAAACGCTTTTTTATGGGGTTAAAGTGGTTTTCCCTCAATATGTACCTACTTATTCTGAGACCCAGAGTAAGGGATTGTTGGGACACCCACTGATCATGAGAATGGGGGTCCATTGCCCTGTATGAATAGATAAGCATTTTGAGCATATATGAACCTTGGTGCTCCATTCACTCGCTATGGGACTACCAGAGATAGCAGATCTATCAGAGCTTATTTTACTGGCATGGGGAGAAGGGAAAAAGCCACTTCGAGACTCCTAGGGTAGCAGTTGATCCCCAACATCAGACACTGGGAGAAAGTCAGCATGGCTTGGCCGAGCATCCATATGTGGTGAATAGGGACAGGGGAAAAAGCCATTGCTAGACACCTAGAGTAGAGGCCATTCCCCAACATCAGACATTGGGGGAAAGTCAGGAGGCTGCTTGCTAAGGTAAATCTTAGATGTCTATCTTAAAGTTTTTTTTTTTCTAGTGGGAGTATCTTCAGCAAGAAAGGCCTGGTGAAATGCAATGTAACAGCCATATTTGAAACTATGTAAGAACTATGCCAAATTTCACTCCTAAAGTTTCCATATACTCCAAGATCAATAGAGACAGGGGGGCACCACCAATGAGGCGAGGTGAGGCATCACCAGGTAGGGGCAAGAAGGGAGCAGCAGAAGGGGGATATTCTGTTTCTGCAGTATAGTATTGAAAAGCACAGTTTGTAGCGTTGTATGTAATGTTTTCCAGGTATGTCTTTAACAGTAGGGCTGGATGGAAGGGGTTAGGTTAAGAAATTGGCATAGGGGGCTTGGGGTGCCGTTTCAGTTTTCGCCTCAGGCAGCAGAAAGGCTAGGTTCACCCCTGAATAGAGAAGCTCATCTTCTAAGTTCTGTCCAGACCCTACCTTGGTTTTTGAGGGAGCCGTTGAGATTTACAGTAAAAAATAAAAAAAAAATAAAAAGATTCAGAAAAGAGGAAACAGTATATGGTCAGTTTGCAGGACTTGAAAAGGGCTATAAGGTCTCTAAAGACTCCAACAAAAGCTTACTCCTCAAACAAAACTGGCAAAACACTCCACTTTTCTGGCACAGCACATTTTATACATTACTAAGTGAACTCTGCATACATTTTAGACAGGATTAGTAAATCTGCCTCACCGTGTGTACTGCATAAACACATATAAATCTTATCATTTGAAGAATTTACATGTTTAGGGCCCTTTCACACGACCGTATGCCCTCCGAAACATACGGTCCATGAGCGGGCCATATGACCCGGAGCGGCATCAATCAATCGTGTGCACGGGAGTGCACAGCATCATTCATTAAAATGATGCTGTGCACGTTGGGCCGCCTGCGGGACTATTATCCCCATATGATTTTATGAGTGCGGGACAATAGCCCCACGGGCGGCCCAATGTGCACAGCATCATTGTAATCAATGATGCTGTGCGCTCTCGTGCGCGACGATTGATGCCACTCACAGACCGTATGTCTCGGAGGGCATACAGTCGTGTGAATGGGCCTTATGGTTACTGATCCACCACGAGTATTAACATTGTTGTACAATTAAATATTATACTGTATAAAAACTGTGGTGGCTGTATTACCAGTATATTCCACTAGATGGCAATCTTTGATTGAGCAATACATCTGCTTTCATTCATAAGAAAAATGTCAAATGGAAAAAGCAAAGTGCGATGTCCAGGAATTATAAATTCTTAAAATACTTGAGGAAGTCTCAAGGGTATCATATAATACAGTTTGAGGACTCGTGCAAAAAATAAATAATGCCTTAAATGCTGTAAGAATACTAGGAAAATGAGCCTGGGTGGGAACTGGGATTGTTAGTTACTGAATGCTCCCCAATGCTAATCTAAAAATACTGGAGAAAAAACTAAAATAGTCTAATGATGAAATATTTAATGGGATGAACAGGACATAAGTCATCTGCAGAAACAAGGTCATCCCCCTGACTGCGGTGGTGTGCGCATTGATAACTGTTGACTGAGAATACACTGCCAGCATCTTGGTTTCTATGGCTCTTTGCCCTGACAGGTCGTGTGAAACTGGGTGAAGGAACTGAATGAAGAATGGGGCACACAATACTAACCTTCAAAAAGGGGGCAGATCTTCCTCCATGCTGTGATCCCTCCCTGGCTGGTGTACTGGCCCAGCGCTGTCTCCAGGAAAAACACCGGAATACCGCAGGTGAAGAGGAAAATGAGATACGGAATGAAGAAGGCTCCTGGTAACACAAGGACATAATATCACAATATAATGTGATGGCAAGCTGTCTGCATGTTCCTCTCAGGGTCTGTTCACATTTGTCTGCCACCAAAACAAATCCTCTCTCCTGTGCTGTTAAAGTCTATCTTGACAGGATGCAATTGTAACAAACCCTCAGCTGTGAGAAGTACAGTATTATGCCTTATTCACGCGTTAGTGTTTTGATCAGTGATTTTCCATCAGTGATTGTGAGCCAAAACCAGAACTGGAGACTCCACAGACATAAGGTATAAGGGAAAGATTTCTCCTGTTCTGTGTTTAGAGCCACACCTGGTATTGGCTCAAAGTCACTGACGCAAATCACTGACGTGTGAATGAGCCTTTAAAGGGTTTCTGTCACCAGTTTTGGGCATATAAAACAGGATGACATTTGCAATGTGCAAATGTCACCTGATGCCCAAACTGGTATCATTTTTTTACTGGTGCCCCCGTTTTTGAAATAAATCAACTTTTGTCGTATGCAAATGAAGCTTACTAGGTGCAAGGGGCGGTAACCCTGCACCTAGTAAGCGCCGTTTCCCTACCTTTATTCACGCCCCCTTTGTTGTGATAGACAGGGCCAGGCAGCTCGCTCTAGCTGCTCCTGGCCCTGTCCGTGCTGAAAATCCCGCGCCTGCGGCCGTTCGGACTTCATTCGGCGCAGGCGCAAGTGAGTGCCGATTGCTGCCGGGCTCCCGGCTTCCTCACTGCGCCTGCGCCGATGACGTCACAGAACACCCAGAAGAGAAGGCGGCGCAGGCGCAGTGAGGAAGCCGGGAGCCCGGCAGCAATCGGCACTCACTGCGCCTGCGCCGAATGAAGTCCGAACGGCGCAGGCGCGGGATTTTCAGCACGGACAGGGCCAGGAGCAGATAGAGCGAGCTGCCTGGCCCTGTCCATCACAACAAAGGGGCGTGAATAAAGGTAGGGAAACGGCGCTTACTAGGTGGCAGGTTACCGCCCCTTGCACCTAGTAAGCTTCATTTGCATACGACAAAAGTTGGATTTTTTCAAAAACGGGGGCACCAGTAAAAAATGATCACCAGTTTGGGCATCAGGTGACATTTGCACATTGCAAATGTCATCCTGTTTTTATATGCCCAAAACTGGTGACAGAAACCCTTTAATACTATAGGATTTTCAGCCAAAACACACAGCATTTTCCTGGCAGCCCCCCACTAGGGGGAGCTCAGTACAAATTGATGGCATGGCATTCAGTAGTAACAGTATACATTCCTATGCTCTGAGCTCCCCCTTGTGGTGGCTTCAGGCAGACAGATTTATAATACACTGTATGAGGCAGACATAGAGCTCTATTATGAGATTTATCAATGCATTTATGCCAGTTGTATGGGCTAATATAGTGTTCAGAATAAGGCATCACGTTTTTTTAATTAGAAATGTCCTCAATTTAATTAAATCAGTCAAAATATCATGGAGAAAGGGGGGCACATTAAGTTTGCTATGGGGCTCTATGATATCTGTGTACACCACTGGTTCCACGGTACGCCAATATTATTTGAGCATTGTATTGCATCACTTGAATGGAGTATATCACTGTAGATATTTTACTGTATTGAAATATGTGAACACTACAGTGTTAGTATTTGAGCACTGTATGGCAATACTTGGGCACTATAAGGCAATGTAACATGCGTAATATGATACATGTAAGCTCTATATGGCACTACTGAAGCATTTGGGTATATTCTGGTACTTTTTTCTGCAAGTAGATAACTATTTGGCTGTGCTACAGGGAAAAAGCTCTGTCTCATGTGTGCTTCCATGGTCCCAGCTACTAGGAGAAGTCTGCACTTTTTCCTATAGTGTGCAAGCACGGCGACCGCTGCTGGATTACAGGATGGTAAACCATGGAAATGAGAAGTATATAATGTGATGGAAAAATGAATCCAACCAGCAAGGAAGCAATATGGACAATCCAATACATTAGTAAGTGCCTTGTATTAACTTCCTCTACTTCATAAATGTCATTTGCTGAAGCCAGACAACCCCTTTAATAGTAGGGGCACTGTAGAGAAGCCTTATTACTACTGGGTACACTATGGTGGGCATTATTATTGGGCACAATATGGAGGGCACAACTTCTAATGGGCACTCTCGGAGAGCATTATGATTATTAGGGGTGTTGTTACTAATGAGGGCACTCTGGGAGAGAGTTATTGCTATTGATGGGCACCTAAGATGTCTGAGTGGTAAACCCTGCAGAGAATCGGCTGGACCTAATGGATAAGATGAGGAAAGAGAATGTGTACTTCAGAGTAGATGTCACCTGTGAGGCACTGGATGTGAGAGCTACACTATGTTGTGCTGTATAGTCTTGTATGTTTGGTAGTGTCTATATTGTAATATATGACTTTAGTAGAAAGGCGTGGGTGTGGATTTGGGGGGGTGTCTTTACTTCGATAATTTTGCACATATGCACTGGGCCTTGGGCTCCTTTCAACACCCCTGCTCCCTCCCATAAAACAATATCGAACAGAGCCGCGGGAGTGGACGTTAAAACCACCATGTGTGGGCTCAGTGTTCCTAAACAAGATGTCTTATTTATACCGAACAAGACAACCCCACCCCTATTTCTCAAGCATCAACCGCTTCAGTGCCAGAGCACTCCAATCTGCCAGATATGTTACATTATAGGCAACTTCTTGTGCCAGAAAAGGCTTAAAGAATCTCCATCTCTACTCACTATCCACCCCTCCCCCCACTCTCCCAAAAAAAGAACAATCTTGAAAGCAGCGGAAATTTGGACAAAAACAGCCTGTGAAGTGATCCGGAGCTCCATTCTTTTACCTAACTAAGTGTGAAGCAAGCGCGGACTCCCCGCGGACACACAAAGGGTCAAACCAACTTTCTCTCAGAACTCCCATGGACGTCTTATACATCCTCGCTCTTAGCTGCCAGCCATGACAGAGCAATGGGTTAATTAATTATGTATCACGCTGTCTAACGATAGCTGATTAATAGGCCCTATAAATCAGTTGTACGCCTGGGGGCCACCGACCTTCGACCCAAGCAATGATTTCAATGGATGACAAATGCTGGGAAATCTCCCGGCCTCAACGCAAGGAAAAAAGCAAATGGACTCTTCCAGTTTTTCTGTCATTATCTAGTGAACCTGATCACCCCAGGACGCCCAAAAAACACAAGACAGAAAGTAATAATAGAGAGATGCCAATGGATTCCACGTCTGGGGCGCGTACAGGGACGGTTTAAAACTGTCAGACTCTGCAGTAAATGACTGCAGCAGCAAAAGCTACAGTTATATCATGTTCTGTCATGGGAGGAGCTGTGACGACCTATTATTTAATAAAGCTCTGCCTGGTAATCCAGTACTTGGCCAATAATAGTTCTAATGCAGGAATGGCAAGGAAAAACACAGGAGCTGAAACGTGTGGACTGGCTGACTTGTAACATGTGCGTTTGGCAGCAGAAGGCATCTGTGTTGGTCCCATGTTCATATGAAGTTTTAATATATGCAAATGAGCCTCTAGGAGCAACGGGGGTGTTGCCATTACACCTAGAAGCTCTGCTCCCTCTGCAACTGCCACGTCCTCTGCCAGGCAGTAAAATGTCATCATGCCTGGCTTTATCAATCAAAGTGGAGAAGTTGTGGCAATTGCAGCGAGAGCAGAGCCTCTAGGTGTAATGGCAACACCCCTGTTGCTCCTAGAGGCTCATTTGCATGTATTAAAGCATAATTTTTCTCTGCAATGCGGACACATATGAACATGGGAGCAACACAGATGCCTTCAGCTGCCAAGTACACATGTAACAGGTCAGCCAGTTTCATTGGTACAAATCTGCTGACAGATGCCATTTAAGACCTCATTTACACAGTCAGTGTTTGATCAGGGAACTCCATCAGTTTTTGTGAGCCAAAACCAGGAGTGAAGCCTACACAGAGATCAGGTATAATGGAAAGATTTGCACATTGATTTGTGTTTCTGACCTGCATCTTGTTTTGGGTCACAATCACTGATGGAAATCATTGATGAAACACTGACTGTATGAAAAAGGCCTAATACATATTCAGGCTCTGTGCATACGATCCATTGCTTCCCATGCTTATTATCAGACTTTTACTGCTTATAGTTACAGTACATGATGTATGAATCTCGCAATGCTTGATAAAGGTTTTTGCACAAGAAACACTATAAGTTCATCATCTCCATAAAGCTAATTCATATTCTCATAGTCACATTCTTTCTTGTTTTAATGCTCTTTAACTAAGTGTGTCAGTCTTCACGAGTTCCCTTGCATTCTATTCACCAAGCAGGGACGTCGGGATGAGCAGTGCTATAGATCCTGTAGGGCAGTGGTCCCCAACCACTGGTCTGCGGCACAGGACCGGGCCCTGAATCGATTTTTGCCAGGCCGCAGCAATCAGGGCCCTGGTGACAAGTGGGGGCGGCAGCGGTGGCGGCAGGGCACAGGGAGATGAGCGCTTCTATTGTCCTCAGGACAGCGATACAGATGGATGTGCTGCCGGGCAGGGAGAGGCGTCTCCCTCCCCCACTCCTCTGCTAGAGGCCAGCTCAGGTGGCGCGATGAGGACATCGCGCCACCTGAGCCGTACAGTGTGGGACAAAGGCTGGAAGAGGCCTGGATCGCATCTCTGCTAACCTGATGAAGGTAAGTATATGTGTTTATTTTTTTGGTACAATACAGGAAAGGAGCGCTGTGGGGGCACTTATTACGGGCACATGATTATGGGGGCATCTATGGGGGCATTTATTACTGGCACATTATTGAGGGGTGCTGTGGGGGCATCTATGGGGCACTTCTTACTGGCATATTATTGGGGGCACTATGGGGGCACTTCTTACTGGCATTACTGGCGGGCACTGTGGGGCACTTACTGGCACATTATTGGGGGGGCACTGTGGGGGGACTCCTTATTGGCACATTATTGGTGGCACTGTGGGGGCATATATGGGGGCACTTCTTACTGGCACATTATTGGGGGCACTGTAGGGGCACTTTTTACTGGCACATTATTGGGTGGCACTATGGGGGGACTATGGGGGCATCTACTGAGGCCACAAAGAAGGGGTATTTTATATGAGGGCTCTGTATAGGGGCATTTTATGTTATATGTTATATATTTTTATATGCACCTTGTGTTTTGTTATGAGCGTAAATCAGTCAGCGTCGACCAGCACCCCCCCATCCCCCACCCGGTCCCTTGGAAAATTGCCTTGCATGAAACTGGTCCTTCGTGCAAAAAAGGTTGGGGACCACTGCTGTAGAGCATAGAATTATGGGAAGACAGAACATAAATGGTAAAATGCATATATCATATAAAATAGCCCATGGGATTATCAATGCTGCACTCAATGCTGTAATATATGAAGGAATTTTTGAGCAGCCCATCATGGAGTCCAATGTATTGTTCTGTGCACTCACCGCCTCCGTTCTTATAACAGAGATAGGGAAATCTCCAGACGTTTCCAAGTCCAATGATTTCCCCAGCAACAGACAAGACAAACTCGACCTTGTTGCCCCATTGCCCTCTGTCCTCCATTTTGGCCTCTGAATCCGGACCCTTTGTCGGGGCACATAGAACCTCTGACTTCTCTGCCCCATTCCAGGCCTCTTCACAGTTCTTTCGACCCATTGCCCTGTGGGTAGACAAGAATGTGTTATTCACAGTCAGCTGATACTCTGCTATGATATAAGGGACAGTATAGACTGAATTGAGTCATTCATCATCAAGAAAGCAGAACATTCCAACACGACAACGATACCAGTGAGCTAGCGCAGCAAGCATCAGAAGCTATGACTGGGACCTCAAGCTGCTTCCATATTACTGCCTTCATAATGTGTGATGGACCTACAGCATACACGGGGCAAACTCTTCTTGTGCAGAAATTTTCTTTAGTTAAATCAGCATACAGCACACGTAAGATCTGGTGTGCAACGGAGCCTGACTCAGGTCCAGGAACCTCAAACCCCCTGGGAAGTCCCTCTACAGTCTGTTCCCATCTAGACACATTTCTGTTGTCACCTAAGCGTTTCTGTGGGTCACGGCGTGCCCTCTGTCTACCAACACAGAACCCTCAGCAAGAACTGAACCCCTCAGCACCAGGTCACTAGAGCTCCAGCTCCAAATTATTCATGAGACGTAATTCTGACCAGAGCTTAGTCATTGCCGTGATTGCCAGGACTCAGCATTCTTTAAGCGGCCGTTCCAAGAAAAATGTTCTACATTTTTCAAAACAGCACCTGGGTCTGAAGAAATTTGTAAATGCATGTGCTACAAACCCCAGAGGAGTGGAACAGAGAATGGGAGTGGCATACCTCCCAACTTTTTGAAAATTGCAAAGAGGGACAATATGTGCGGTGAGCATCACGGCAGTTTATTTCATACTAGGCCACACCTTTAACTCCGCCAAAAGCATAATTACTAGAGCCCCTGCGGCAATTTTTTTCTTGCGTTTCAATGTCCATATAAATATTAGCACATAAATCACCAGATTATAGATATTTTAAGGTCCAAATTGTACCAAAAAATATAAATCTGGTATTTATGTGCTAATATTATATGACATTTGAAGGAGAAAAAAATTGCCGCAGGGGCTCTAGTAATTATGCTTTCTCCGGTAAAAAGAGGGCCTTTAGGATGAAATAAAAGCCGGATGCTCAACCGCACATATGTCCCTCTTTTGCAATTTTTCAAAACTTGGGAGGTATGCCACTCCCATTCTCTGTTCCACCCTCTGGGTTTGTAGCACATGCATTTACAAAAATTTCTTCAGACCCAGGTGCTGTTTTGAAAAAATGTAGAACATTTTTCTTGAACGGCCGCTTAAAAAGAATGCTGAGTCCTGGCAATCACGCATGACTAAGCTCTGTCAGAAATTACGTCTCATGAATAATTGAGCTGGGAGCTCTAGTGACCTGGTGCTGAGGGTTCAGTTCTGCTGAGGGTTCTGTGTTTGGTAGACAGAGGGCACGCCGTGACCCACAGAAAAACGCTTAGGTGACAACAGAAATGTGTCTAGATGGGAACAGACTGTAGAGGGACTTCCCAGGGGTTTGAGGTTCCTGGACCTGAGTCAGGCTCCGTTGCACACCAGATCTTACGTGTGCTGTATTGATTTAACTAAAGAAAATTTCTGCAAAAAGAGTTTGCCCCGTGTATGCTGTAGGTCCATCACACATTATGAAGGCAGTAATATGGAAGCAGCTTGAGGTCCCGTCATAGCTTCTGATGCTTGCTGCGCTAGCTCACTGGTATCGTTGTCGTGTGGAAGATGTTCTGCTTTCTTGATGATGAATGACTCAATTCAGTCTATACTGTCCCTTATATCATAGCAGAGTATCAGCTGACTGTGAATAACACATTCTTGTCTACCACAGGGCAATGGGTCGAAAGAACTGTGAAGAGGCCTGGAATGGGGCAGAGAAGTCAGAGGTTCTATGTGCCCCGACAAAGGGTCCGGATTCAGAGGCCAAAATGGAGACAGAGGGCAATGGGGCAACAAGTCGAGTTGTCTTGTCTGTTGCTGGGGAAATCATTGGACTTGGAAACGTCTGGAGATTCCCTATCTCTGTTATAAGAACGGAGGCGGTGAGTGCACAGAACAATACATTGGACTCCATGATGGGCTGCTCAAAATTCCTTCATATATTACAGCATTGAGTGCAGCATTGATAATCCCATGGGCTATTTTATATGATATATGCATTTTACCATTTATGTTCTGCTTCCATAATTCTATGCTCTACAGCAGTGGTCCCCAAACCTTTTTTGCACGAAGGACAGTTTCATGCAAGGCATTTCCAAGGACCGGGTGGGGGATGGGGGGGTGCTGGTCGACGCTGACTGATTTACGCTCATAACAAAAACACAAGGTGCATATAAAATATATAACATATAACATAAAAATGCCCCTATACAGAGCCCTCATATAAAATACCCCTTCTTTGTGGCCTCAGTAGATGCCCCCATAGTCCCCCATAGTGCCACCCAATAATGTGCCAGTAAAAAGTGCCCCTACAGTGCCCCCAATAATGTGCCAGTAAGAAGTGCCCCCATATATGCCCCCACAGTGCCACCAATAATGTGCCAATAAGGAGTCCCCCACAGTGCCCCCCCAATAATGTGCCAGTAAGTGCCCCACAGTGCCGCCCAGTAATGCCCAGTAAGAAGTGCCCCCATAGTGCCCCCAATAATATGCCAGTAAGAAGTGCCCCATAGATGCCCCCACAGCACCCTCAAAATGTGCCAGTAATAAATGCCCCCATAGATGCCCCATAATCATGTGGCCCGTAATAAGCCCCACAGCGCTCCTTTCCTGTATTGTACCAAAAAAATAAACACATATACTTCCTTCATCAGGTAGCAGAGATGCGATCCAGGCCTCTTCCAGCCTTTGTCCCAACACTTGTACGGCTCAGGTGGCGCGATGTCCTCATCGCGCCACCTGAGCTGGCCTCTAGCAGAGGAGTGGGGGAGGGAGACGCCTCTCCCCTGCCGGCAGCACATCCATCTGTATCGCTGTCCTGAGGACATAGAGCGCTCATCTCCCTGGCCCTGCCGCCACCGCTGCCGCCCCCACTTGTCACCAGGGCCCTGATTGCTGCGGCCTGGCAAAATCGATTCAGGGCCCGGTCCTGTGCCGCAGACCAGTGGTTGGGACCACTGCCCTACAGGATCTATAGCACTGCTCATCCGACGTCCCTGCTTGTGAATAGATGCAAGGGAACTCGTGAGACTGACACACTAGTAAGAGCATTAAAACAAGAAAGAATGTGACTATGAGAATATGAATTAGCTTTATGGAGATGATGAACTTATAGTGTTTCTTGTGCAAAAACCTTTATCAAGCATTGCGAGATCATACATCATGTACCTGTACTATAAGCAGTAAAAGTCTGATAATAAGCATGGGAAGCAATGGATCGTATGCACAGGCCTGAATATGTATTAGGCCTTTTCATACAGTCAGTGTTTCATCAATGATTTCCAATCAGTGATTGTGACCCAAAACAAGATGCAGTCAAAACACAAATCAATGTGCAAATCTTTCCATTATACCCTGATTCTCTGTGTAGGCTTCACCCTGTTTGGCTCACAAAACTGATGGAGTTCCCTGATCAAACACTGACTGTGTAAATGAGGTCTTAAATGGCATCTGTCAGCAGATTTGTACCAATGAAACTGGCTGACCTGTTACATGTTACTTGGCAGCTGAAGGCATCTGTGTTGCTCCCATGTTCATATGTGTCCGCATTGCAGAGAAAAATTATGCTTTAATACATGCAAATGAGCCTCTAGGAGCAACAGGGGTGTTGCCATTACACCTAGAGGCTCTGCTCTCGCTGCAATTGCCACAACTTTCACTTTGCATGATAAAGCAGGCATGATGAATTTTACTGCCTGGCAGAGGATGGCAGTTTGCAGGGAGCAGAGCTTCTAGGTGTAATGGCAAACACCCCGTTGCTCCTAGAGGCCATTGCATATATTAAAACTTCATATGAACATGGGACCAACACAGATGCTTCTGCTGCAAACGCACATGTTACAAGTCAGCCAGTCCACACGTTTCAGCTCCTGTGTTTTCCTTGCCATTCCTGCATTAGACTATTATTGGCCAAGTACTGGATTACCAGCAGAGCTTTATAATAATAGGTCGTCACAGCTCCTCCCATGACAGAACATGATATAACTGTAGCTTTTGCTGCTGCAGTCATTACTGCAGAGTCTGACAGTTTTAAACCGTCTGTACGCGCCCCAGACGTGGAACCATTGGCATCTCTCTATTATTACTTTCTGTCTTGTGTTTTTTTGGGCGTCCTGGGTGATCAGGTTCACTAGATAATGACAGAAAAACTGGAAGAGTCATTTGCTTTTTTCCTTGCGTTGAGCCGGGAGATTCCCAGCATTTTGCATCCATTTGAAATCATTGCTTGGGTCGAAGGTCGGTGGCCCCCAGGCGTACAACTGATTTTATAGGCCTATTAATCAGCTATCGTTAGACAGCGTGATACATAATAATTAACCCATTGCTCTGTCATGGCTGCAGCTAAGAGCGAGGATGTATAAGACGTCATGGGAGTTCTGAGAGAAAGTGGTTTGACCCTTTGTGTGTCCGCGGGAGTCCGCGCTTGCTTCACACTTAGTTAGGTAAAAGAATGGAGCTCCGGATCCTTCACAGGCTGTTTTGTTCCAAATTTCCGCTGCTTCAAGATTGTCTTTTTGGGAGAGTGGGGGGAGGGGTGGATAGTGAGTAGAGATGGAGATTCTTTAAGCCTTTTCTGGCACAGAAGTTGCCTATAATGTAACATTATCTGCAGATGAGTGCTCTGGCACTAAGCGGTTTATGCTTGAGAAATAGGGGTGGGGTTGTCTTGTTCGGTATAAATAAGACATCTTGTTAGGAACACTGAGCCCACACATGGTGGTTTTAACGCACTCCCGCGGCTCTGTTCGATATTGTTTTGGGAGGGAGCAGGGGTGTTGAAAGGAGCCCAAGGCCCAGTGCATATGTGCAAAATTATCGAAGTAAAGACACCCCCAAATCCACACCCACGCTTCTACAAATCATATATTACAATATAGACACTACCAAACATACAAGACTATACAGCACAACATAGTGTAGCTTCACATCCAGTGCTCCACAGGTGACATCTACTCTGAAGTACACATCTCTTTCCTCATCTTATCCATTATGGTCCAGCGATTCTCTGCAGGGTTTACCACTCAGACATCTTAGGTGCCCAATCAATAGCAATAACTCTCTCCCAGAGTGCCCTCATTAGTAACAACACCCCTAATAATCATAATGCTCTCCGAGAGTGCCCATTAGAAGTTGTGCCCTCCATATTGTGCCCAATAATAATGCCCACCATAGTGTACCCAGTAGTAATAAGGTTCTCTACAGTGCCCTACTATTAAGGGTTGTCTGGCTTCAGCAAATGACATTTATGAAGTAGAGGAAGTTAATACAAGGCACTACTAATGTATTGGATTGTCCATATTGCTTCCTTGCTGGTTGGATTCATTTTCCATCACATTATATACTTCTCATTTCCATGGTTTACCATCCTGAATCCAGCAGCGGTCGCCGTGCTTGCACACTATAGAAAAAGTGCAGACTTCTCCTAGTAGCTGGGACATGGAAGCACACATGAGACAGAGGCTTTTTCCTGTAGCACAGCCCAAATAGTTATCTACTTGCAGAAAAAAGTACCAGAATATACCAAATGCTTCAGTAGTGCCATATAGAGCTTACATGTATCATATTACGCATGTTACATTGCCCTTATAGTGCCCAAGTATTGCCATACAGTGCTCAATACTAACACTGTAGTGTTCACATATTTCAATACAGTAAAATATCTACAGTGTATACTCCATTCAAGTGATGCAATACAATCTCAAATAATATTGGCGTACGTGGAACCAGTGGTGTACACAGATATTCAATAGAGCCCATAGCAAAACTTATGTGCCCCCTTTCTCCATGATATTTTTGACTGATTTTTATTAAATTGAGGACATTTCTAATTAAAAAAAACGCTGATGCTATTCTGAACACTATATTTAGCCCATAACTGGCATAAATGCATTGATAAATCTTCATATAGAGCTCTATGTCTGCCTCATACAGTGTATTATAAATCTGTCTGCCTGAAGCCACCACAAAGGGGAGCTCAGAGCATAGCGAATGTATACTGTTTACTACTGAATGCCATGCCATCAATTTGTACTGAGCTCCCTAGTGGGAGGCTGCCAGAAATGCTGTGTGTTTTGGCTTGAAAATCTCCTATAGTATTAAAGGGTTTCTGTCACCAGTTTTGGGCATATAAAACAGGATGACATTTGCATGTGCAAATGTCACCTGATGCCCAACTGGTGATCATTTTTTACTGGTGCCCCGTTTTTTGAATAAATCACTTTTGTCGTATGCAATGAAGCTTACTAGTGCAAGGGCGGTACCCTGCACCTAGTAAGCGCCGTTTCCTACCTTTATCAGCCCCTTTGTTGTGATGGACACGCAGGCGAGCTCGCTCTATCTGCTCCTGGCCCTGTCCGTGCTGAAAAAAATCCCGCGCCTGCGCCGTTCGGACTTCATTCGGCGGCCAGGCGCAGTGAGTGCGCATTGCCTGCCGCGGCTCCCGGCTTCCTCACTGCGCCTGCGCCCGCCTTCTCTTCTGGTGTTCTGTGACGTCTCGCGCAGGCGCAGTGAGGAAGCCCGGAGCCCGGCCAGCAATCGGCACTCACTGCGCTGCGCCGAATGAAGTCGAACAGGCGCGGGATTTCAGCTCGGAACAGGGCGAGCAGCTAGAGCGAGCTGCCTGGCCCTGTCTATCACAACAAAGGGGGCGTGAATAAAGGTGGGAACGGCGCTTACTAGGTGCAGGGTTACCGCCCTTGCACTAGTAAGCTTCATTTGCATACGACAAAAGTTGATTTATTTCAAAAACGGGGGCACCAGTAAAAAATGATCACCAGTTTGGGCATCAGGTGACATTTGCACATTGCAAATGTCATCCTGTTTTAATGCCCAAAACTGGTGACAGAAACTTTAAAGGCTCATTCACACGTCAGTGATTTGCGTCAGTGACTTTGAGCCAATACCAGGTGTGGCTCTAAACACAGAACAGGAGAAATTTCCCTTATACCTTATGTCTGTGGAGTCTCCAGTTCTGGTTTTTGGCTCACAATCACTGATGGAAATCACTGATCAAAACACTAACGCGTGTTAAGGCATAATACTACTTCTCACAGCTGACGGTTTGTTACAATGCATCCTGTCAAGATAGACTTTAACAGCACAGAGAGAAGATTTGTTTTGGTGCAGACAAATGTGAACAGACCCTGAGAGGAACATGCAGACAGCTTGCCATCACATTATATTGTGATATTATGTCCTTGTGTTACCAGGAGCCTTCTTCATTCCGTACTCATTTTCCCTTCACCTGCGGTATTCCGGTGTTTTTCCTGGAGACAGCGCTGGCCAGTACACCAGCCAGGGAAGGGTCACAGCATGGAAGAAGATCTGCCCCTTTTTGAAGGTTAGTATTGTGTGCCCCATTCTTCATTCAGTTTCCTTCCCAGTTTCACACGACCTGTCCAGGGCAAAGACCATAGAAACAAGATGCTGGCAGTGTATTCTCAGTCAACAGTTATCAATGCGCACCCACCGCAGTCAGGGGGCATGACCTTGTTTCTGCAGATGACTTTATGTCCTGTCATCCCATAAATATTTCATCATTAGACTATTTAGTTTTTTCTCCAGTATTTTTAGATTGCATTGGGGAGCATTCAGTAACTAACAATCCCAGTTCCCACCCAGGCTCATTTTCCTAGTATTCTACAGCATTTAAGGCATTATTTATTTTTGCACGAGTCCTCAAACTGTATTATATGATTACCCTTGAGACTTCCTCAAGTATTTTAAGAATTTATAATTCCTGGACATGCACTTTGCTTTTTCCATTGACATTTTTCTTTATGAGAAAGCAGATGTATTGCTCAATCAAAGATTGCCATCTAGTGGAATATACTGGTAATACAGCCACCACAGTTTATACAGTATAAATATTTAATTGTACAACAATGTTAATACTCGTGGTGATCAGTAAACCATAAGGGCCCATTCACCGACTGTATGCCCTCCGAGACATACGGTCTGTGAGTGGCATCAATCGTGCGCACGAGAGCGCACAGCATCATTGATTACAATGATGCTGTGCACATTGCCGCCCGTGGGGCTATTGTCCCGCACTCATAAAAATCATATGGGATAATAGTCCCGCAGCGGCCCAACGTGACAGCATCATTTAATGAAGATGCTGTGCACTCCGTGCACACGATTGATTGATGCCGCCCGGGTCATATGCCCGCTTCATGGACCGTATGTTTCGGGCGGCATACGGTCGTGTGAAAGGGCCCAAACATGTAAATTTTCAAATGATAAGATTTATATGTGTTTATGCCAGTACACACGGTGAGGCAGATTTACTAATCCTGTCTAAAATGTATGCAGAGTTCACTTAGTAATGTATAAAATGTGCTGTGCCAGAAAAGTGGAGTGTTTTGCCAGTTTTGTTTGAGGAGTAAGCTTGTTGGAGTCTTTAGAGACCTTATAGCCCTTTTCAAGTCCTGCAAACTGACCATATACTGTTTCCTCTTTCTGAATCTTTTTTATTTTTTTTTATTTTTTACTGTAAATCTCAACGGTCCCTCAAAAACCAAGGTAGGGTCTGGACAGAACTTAGAAGATGAGCTTCTCTATTCAGGGGTGAACCTAGCCTTTCTGCTGCCTGAGGCGAAAACTGAAACGGCACCCCAGCCCCCTATGCCAATTTCTTAACCTAACCCCTTCCATCCAGCCCTACTGTAAAGACATACCTGGAAAACATTACATACAACGCTACAAACTGTGCTTTTCAAACTATACTGCAGAAACAGAAATCCCCCTGCTTGCTCCCTTCTTGCCCCTACCTGGTGATGCCTCACCTCGCCTCATTGGTGGTGCCCCCTGCTCTATTGATCTTGAGTATATGGAAACTTTAGGAGTGAAATTGGCATAGTCTTAATAAGTTCAATATGGCTGTACATTGCATTTCCCCAGGCCTTTCTGCTTGAAGATACTCCCACTAGAAAAAAAAACTTTAAGATAGACATCTAAGATTACCTTAGCAGCCAGCCTCCTGACTTTCCCCAATGTCTG
>ONZH01013010.1:0-57059 GCA_900303285.1 Rhinella marina | reverse complement strand
TAACTACTGATGGCCTATCCTCAGGATAGGTCATCAGTATCTGATTGGTGAGGGTCCTGGGTGTCGGACTGTTTGAGAAGGGACCGGCGCTCCCATGAGCGCCTCTACCTTCTCTCAGCTCACCAAGCACAGCGCCGTACATTGTATAGTGGCTGTGCGTGGTATTGTGCTCGGCTCTATTCATTTGAACGGGGCTGAGCCGCTCCTAGGTCACGTGACTGATGAACGTGCCGTCACTGGCCTAGGAAAAGCTGAGAGAAGACCGCAGCGCTCATGGGAGCGCCGGTGCCTTCTCAAACCGCTGATCCGACCGGGTGTCGGACCCCCACCGATCAGATACTGATGACCTATCCTGAGGATACGTCATCAGTAGTAAAATCCTGGAAAACCCCTTTAATCCTTCAGGAATCCAGCTCTGGATGCAGCACTACTCCTTGTCCCTTTTGACATTTACATGTAAGTCTACTCTCTGGGAAGAGAAAGGGCCACTTTTTGCAGTCGCTCTCCACTCTCGCTTACTGAAAGGAGTTCCAGCTGTGTGGAGGTACTCTATGACCACTAATGGATAAAGTACGGCCACTTGGGGTTGAGACGTTGCAGATTTTTCACAGTGCAATTATATTCAGAAAATGTACAGTGTACAGAGGTCACAGTAACGCCTGTACAAGTGTCATAGACGCCTGCACAGACACTTTTACTCTTTGAAAAAAGACTGATGCTTATAAATGCGCATAGGCTTTTTCACTGCACATGATGAGCGAACTGCATGCTGTGTAGTTTGTGGCAGTGTAGTTCCTGTATGTGGCCAGCAGAGGGAGCAGTGCGGCTGGAGATGGGATGTTGAGTGCGTTTTTCCAGGCAGCACATGTGCGGGTCATTCCTGGAGGCCGTGCTGCTGCCCTGTGTACAAGGAGCCGCGCCTCTTGTACGTTCTCTGCCTGTAATCTCACCTGCATGTTCTCAGCTGATCCATGTTGGAAGTGAAGAGATGGCGGCTGGATACAAGGGATTGAGCGTCCACACATCTTTAATATGACCACGTACAATGTTATATAGGGAGTCTGCAGGCCGTTGTGTGCACATGGGACATAGGGGGCCGGCTCTAGTGAGGCAACTGAAAGGCGACCTTTAAACATGGAAGGTGCATCACTAGAGCTCGGTTATAGTATTTTGTTAATAGTGGGGGTTTTACTGAGAAAAATGTAATCATCACCCACAATGCTTAGGAGATTCGACCCCCGTCCCCGCCTGCCATTGGCTGCTCCTCCAACCATATCCCCCATCCCCCCCTCCAACATCGGATGTTATCATCTGTGTGCAGGTGTGCGGCACTGGGAGCCGGGTAAGTATATTACCCATGAGGGCTGGTTTGAGAAATTGGATAACCCCTTTAAGACCACCCTGAAATCTATCAGCGATGGTTGTGCTTCACAATATAGGAAAAAGCACCAGCATCTCTGATGACCAGGACTGTAGGAGTGCACGTGGGAAGGCGCTTTATTATAGTGTGCAAGCACGACCACTGCTGCCGGATTACAGGGTGGTCGTAACCATGGAAACGAGCAGTGTATAATGTGATGGAAAAATTAATTAAACCAGCAAAGGAGGCAATATGGAGAATCACATTACATTAGTAAGTGCGTTAACTGTGCATGATAAATACCATTTGCGGAAGTGAGACAACCCTTTTAAGTGGAATACGTGTCATAGATTCGTGAAGCCCTGAAGTTTTTGTCTTTGTGTTGCCCGTCTTCTAGTGTCAGCCCAGCTGTCTTGAAGCAGATAGATGCAGGAAGTGACCAGCTCACTCCAGACTGCACGTCCGTTCCGGAAATGCGCAAAAACGAGACTCTGCAGAGGCTGCTAATGGAGGTGGAAGGGCGGCTGGACCTGCAGCAGCTGAAACCGGACCGGCATGCACAGCAGGTATATAGATGGGTCTCACTGCTGTATACAGGACCGCCCGCCATACAGCGTCTCAGTCATCTGTGTTTTCCTCCAGGCCCTGCAGTCTCTGGTCAATAACCTCAGCGTATCAGAAGATGAACTGAAGCTTTCGTTATATCACGCTCTTGCTCAGGTCGGTATAATCATGGCCTCCTTCATGTTTAGTAATACTGGGAAACTGGGAAAAACGTATTTTATAAAGACTTATTTGGGGAGCGAGGTAAAGGGGCTTTCTGCATTTTCCCTTGGATAGGCTGTTGGTGTATGACCATAAAGCAAAGTGTAGTGGCACGTCCACTATAGTACCCTGCATAGTAGAGTGTGACTGTGCCTGGTACCGTAGCTCAGCACCATTGCTTATGGGTCGCCAACCTATACGCAGCGTTGTACATCAGTCCTTGTCCCCAGTGGGGGTCACAGTCTAAATCCGCTATCTCTAATGCACACGCTCGGGCCTGGTTTTCTATCTAGGTTATGTACACTAAGGCAAATTCATAGGAAGCAGCTTGGTTTTGTGGTGTGAGAGGAAACCAGACTGTGGCGCTCCAGCAGGTGCCCCTGCCCTTTGGGTCCTGCCATCAGCTTAACCACCTAACTGTTTTGCCCAAGTCCAGCTCGGGCAGTGTGAAAAGTAAGTAACTGGAGGGGGGAGGGCTGCTTTAGACGGTAATGTCTCCTCAATGGTAGCAGCTAGAAACATGCAACTGGTCTTGTCTGAAAGCTGACAGTCTAGGCTTTCATACAAGACCAAAAGCTAAAGTCGAGAATAATCGCGAGTAAAACCTGTTTTTACTTTCATTTTCTGCTGCATTCACAGCATCTGATTTTCTATCAGTGATATCTTTCTCTTTCCTGAACATATTGCTGTCATTTTGGTATTGTCTGAAAGCTTTGAATGTCTGCTTTCAAACAAGACCAGTTACATGTTTTTAGCTGCTACCATTCAGGAGGTAGCGGCATCTAAAGCAGCCCTCACCCCTCCAATTAGCTACTTTTCCCACTGCTGAAGCTCCACTCTGGCAAAGCAGTTAGGGGGTTAACATCCCCGTCAGTGATGCTCCGCACTGTTCATGTGGACGGGGATTCAGGTAATGTTCTGCTCATTGGTAAAATAATCCCGGCTTAAGAACAAGGTGCACCCGATGCAGGACATAAAGGACCTGGTTTAACTTGTCTTTTCTCTTTTAGCCGGCGGGGCCTGTGTGGTCCGTCCTGAATGAGGCCGCCCTGTACTGGCGAGCCATAGGAAACTGTACACAAGCCATCGGCTGCCTGCGCAGAGCACTGAACCTGGCCCCAGCTCCACACCAGCATATCCCACTGGTGAATCTGGCCAACTTACTAATGCACCACGGCCTTCACCTGGACGCCAGTAAATTATTGGAACAAGCAAGGACCTTAGATCGCTCTGAGGTGAGTGCCGCAGTTTACGTAAAGATGAATGTCCTCTTTTGACAGCCCGTTGTTGCCGACATTTTTGCAACTCTCTCATTCATCTAAAAGGGGCCTGCAGAAATCCATGCACCTGTTGCAGAAGTAACCCCATTTGAACAGATCTGAAATCTCTGCAACAAAGATATATATTTAGAGAGAGATATATGCAACGTGTTCGTTCTTGGTGTAGACTCCGCTCGGCAATTCCCATAGGAATCCTAAAGCCACATCAAAATCCGCACGTAAGGTTTAGGCTACTTTCACATTGTCGGCACGGGTGTCCGGCACGCTGTTCTGCCGGATCCGATTTGCCTCTACTGCATATCCGCGGCCGGATTTACACTCCGTCCCCATTTCACTATCATGGGGACGGAGCGTAGTTCCGGCCGCGGACTTGCAGTAGCGGCAGCACAGATCCGGCAGGCTGTTCACCTGCCGAACACCCGCGCTGCCAATGTGAAAGTAGCCTAAGACTACTTGAACATACCTAAATCCTATGGGGCTGGACTTATGGGGGCTCAGGCAAGATGGCCGCCCCCATAATCATGTACACAAAATAGATTAGAATAAAATCTCCAATACAAAAACACAAACCGATTAGAAAAAAGAATTAGTGTCAATACCTTGTTTTAAAGGGAACCTGTCAGCGCCGGGGAGAGCAGGACAAACGGAGCTTTTCTCATCAGGCGTACTGAGAATATAAAGTTTAATTCTGCCAGGTTCTGCTCCTGCAAGTGTCCAGGAGGCGGAGCTTCACTGAGAAGCCTCTGCTGTCTGCACTAAACTGCTTCATAGGCCCTTCTGAGTGACAGATGTAGTCGTCTTCTGGTTGGATGCCAGGGCTGTCAGTCTACTGTGTGGGTCAGTGCTGTTGTAGTGTGTTGTGTATATTGTTAGACCCCCAACTACCATCACAACCCATCGGCACTCAGGAGCGGGGGGAGGAGTACAGTGGTTTGACAGAGGGATCTGAGGGGTTAAACTGCCCGGATCAGAGTTGTTCCATCACTGTGCAGAAACCACGACTGGGTAGCTACATGCAGTTTAGCTCTGTTCAATGGGGCCAATCTACAGTTGGACCCGCAGGGCGCTAAACTACAAATCTGCGGCAGAAATCTGACGGTCAGCCTCGCATTTCTGCCGTGAATTCAGCAGGAAATTCATATTAGATTTTTTTTTTTTTTAAACAGGTTGAACCTACCCAGTGTAGTTGAGTTTCGTTCAGACCTGTCAGTGGCAGCTAACCTACTTGTTGATGGTTTCCCAGGAGCAGCAGCAGAGTTTTCTTCTTTGCGCTAGATATTCCACAAGAAGCGGAAAAAAAACGCTAACCAACTAAACGTATTGATGATTTATTAGGCCTTGTGCACCCGGCCGTGTCCGTATTTTTTTTTCTGAAAGAATCGGATATGCAACAGACGGATAGCGTTTGCGTGCATTTTGTATTTTTCTCACTCCCATCGTTAGAAAGGGCTTTTCTCATCCACAAATACAGACAAGAACAGGACCCGCGCCGAGATTTGCGGATTGGGTACACGGATCTGCCACATAGAAATGCATGGGCCAAAAAAAAAAAAAACGTCCAGCACCCTGAAACTAATATGGGCGTGTGCATGAGGCCTTACAGAGATTCCGGACCATACGTCCGCCGATACGTCTGTACATAGAACTAATTCCGTATATTCTCTTTCCAGCCTCTGACGTTGCTGAGCCTGGGCAACGCTTACCTGGCGCTGAAGAACCTGTCTGCCGCCCTACGAGTCTTCCGTGCCGCTCTGGATCTGAACAGAGGATGCCCGGTGTGCAGAGACAGCCTGCAAATGATCCGGTGCCTGCAGCTGTACCCGCTCCTGTACAACGCCACCTCCTCCTCCGCGTGCAGCGGTAAGCAAACAGCCGCGCCAAACCTATAATGTCTCATTGGCTGTGGATTCTCACCGGTGAATACGAATAAATGCTTCAAAAACCAATAACTTCTTGTTCATGACTTCCTAGGTTTCGTTAGTTCTTAGGGTGGGGGGGGTAGTACATCAGGGTCGTCAGCCGCTGTATTCTCTTAAAGGGGCGTTCCTGTCTGTGCATTTATGGGCTGCGCCATACGTCTTATCTCAGGAATGCCCCCCCAACTCCAGTCCTCTCCATTCACTGCTATGGGACTTCCAAAAATAGACAAGCACGCTCACCCGGCTCCTTTCAGAACTTCCATAGAAGTGAATGGAGAGAGCGGTGCATCCTCTCCATCCACAGCGGGGTGAAATGAGACCCCAGGGGCGTGTCCTCTGGAAACTGCTACTAGCTTTCAAAACAGGGATGCCCAACCTGCAACCCTCCAGTTGTTGCAAAACTACTACTCCCAGTATGCCTGGACAGCCTACAGTTATTAGGGCATGCTGGGAGTTGTAGTTTTACAACAGCTGGTTAGCCGCAGTTTGGGCATCCCTGATTCAGAACATATGCAGTGGGCTCCCTCTTGTGGTGGCTGTGGAGAACTGCTATGATGTATGATATGTTATGTGCATTATCCTTATTTTGAAGAAACCTTTAGTCACAGCGATGTGATTTTACTACAAGCATCATGGAGGAGGTGCTGCTGGTCATAGCTTTCCCATTCAGGCGGTAGTATTAAAGGGGTTTCCACCTCAACATTTGTGGCATGTTGCTAGGGTATGTGAGAGAGGTGCAGGTCCCTCCTATGTGACACGCTTCTATCACCAGTATGGCTCCCCAGAAGTGAATGAGAGCACCCTGCGCATGCGCAGTCACCCTCCACTGTGGGAGTCCGGAAAATAGCCCATAGCCATGAATAGAGAGGATGCCGCGCATGGGCAGTATCCTTCTCCTTCATTCTAGGGGCCCCGTTCTGGAGATAGCAGCGAATCTCAGAGGTGGGACCAGCACCTATGTGACATCCTGGTGATAAGCGTGGGAAAACCCCTTTAAATGTGGGACACAAGAATTTGACGACAGGTCAGGTTGCAAAAGTGAGAGCTGCTGTCTCCTTGGGCATGTAGAAAAGGGGGTGTTGAGGTGAGACCGCCCCTTTAAGGTCAGCAGTGGTCCTTGCACCGGCGTTCCGTATGGCCGCTGTATCCATGTAACCGGGATAGAAACGTGCAAGGTATGCCGTAGGAGTCTGAACGGTGGTCGTACATTTAAAGTGGTCGGCCACCTGCTGTACAAATGTCAGAAATGGTACAAACTGATGTGTAATGACCAATGAGAAGTGACCACCTCTCCGGCTGCGTCCTCTTCTCTGTAGGCTCTGAAAGCAGTCAGGGCATGCGCATATACCTGCAGTGTAGTCCTCTGTACAAAACATGTACAGGTCTAGTGGGGGGGAGATGTCATTGTGTGTTCCTCTGTTATTCCTCCTAGAAATTGTGAATACATTGACACAACTGGGTGGGAATCCTCAATAAATGGCGTATATTCATTCTTAACTACTTAGGAGAATAGAAGAGGAGCAGCACCGTTGGAGTAATGAGAAAAGATGCTCCAGAATTGACTTATTAAGAGGATTGTGGTTGTGAGAAGAGACGCGGGCTCCTGTTAACCTGTCCCTTTCAGTCAATACGTGTTTCCCACTGGAAATAACAATTCTGGCGCATCTTTCTTTAGACATTGGTGCTTTGCAGTTCCTTTTGTTATTCCTCCTGGAAGTGTATGACTCTTGGCAACTGGGCATTCCCATCCCCCTTGTCTGCAGGGTGTCTCTTTATACAGTCTGACACTCTCAGTGCTAATTGGGCGTTGTCAGACTGTGCAGTTATATAAGACACCATATTGACAGGGAGAAAAGTAACACCCAGTTGTCCATAGTACCTTTCCAGGAGGAATAACAGAGGTATGGCAATATAAGCTGCTCCAGAATGGGGAATACAAGTATTTAATAAATAAGACCTGTCAGGAGAGGTCCTCTTTAAAGTGAATGAGGCTGAGATGCGATACCAGACACAGCCACATTGACCTTAGGGGCGCCGTTGAGAATTTCTGTCTGGATCGTTCTGTTACACCACTGCTTCTATATCTTTGTATTAAATGTGCAACATGGCCGGTCACTGTGTGAGACTACAAGTCCCAGCATGGCATACGGCAGGAGAGCAGTGGGACTTGTGGTTGCTGAGCTGCGGTGTCTTTTCCATTGTCCTCTCTGCGCTCTCCTTCACCGCCATCCCCCTCCCTCCCTCTCCGGCTCGTGATCTCTGCTGGAGACGGCGCTATCTGAGGCCGGTATTAATATTCTGGGCACGGCGGCCTCGCTATATGTAGCAGCAGAGCGCCGTGTGTGAGAGGCATCAGTAATCACATTTTCCAGTCTCTCTTATCTGCACGCGGGGACGGAGAGTTAAATTTAGCTCAGTGTTTGGGCCCCGAGAGCGGAGGGGAAGTCACTTCTGCTTCCACGTCACAGATTGAGCCGCAGCCAGTGACAGAAGGGGAAGGGAGCGGCACAGGGGAGCCGCAGCCATCGCATCCAAAATGAGCAGAACCCCTTTAATTATTGAGCAGGCTATTTACAGCTCAGCTCCCCGTGTGCTGCACGATGTACGTCGTATGCACCCGTCCCCACCCCTACGTGATGGCCTGATAGGTGCTCAGTCGTCACAGAGCAAAGCGTGTCACAGCCGGGAGATGGCACCGAAAGGGTCAACCCAGGGGGCAACTGAGGACGCAGAATGCCATATGGCCAAGTGTTACAATCTGTACCATAGTTATAATACCGCCAAATATGTCTGAAAGTGCTCCAATGTGTAATGGTTCATATTCCTTTCTATAGGAGCAGTATTATAGTAGTTATATTCTTGTACATAGGAGCAGTATTATAGTAGTTATATTCTTGTACATAGAAGCAGTATTATAGTAGTTATATTCTTGTACATAGGAGCAGTATTATAGTAGTTATATTCTTGTACATAGGAGCAGTATTATAGTAGTTATATTCTTGTACATAGGAGGCAGTATTATAGTAGTTATATTCTTGTACATAGGAGCAGTATTATAGTAGTTATATTCTTGTACATAGGAGCAGTATTATAGTAGTTATATTCTTGTACATAGGAGCAGTATTATAGTAGTTATATTCTTGTACATAGGAGCAGTATTATAGTAGTTATATTCTTGTACATAGGAGGCAGTAGTATTATATATAGTAGTTATATTTCTTGTACATAGGAGGCAGTATTATAGTAGTTATATTCTTGTACATAGGAGCAGTATTATAGTAGTTATATTCTTGTACATAGGAGCAGTATTATAGTAGTTATAGTATTATTTATTGTACATAGGAGCAGTATTATAGTAGTTATATTCTTGTACATAGGAGAGCAGTATTATAGTAGTTATATTCTTGTACATAGGAGCAGTATTATAGTAGTTATATTCTTGTACATAGGAGGCAGTATTATAGTAGTTATATTCTTGTGTACATAGGAGCAGTATTATAGTAGTTATATATTCCTTGTACATAGGAGCAGTATTATAGTAGTTATATTCTTGTACATAGGAGCAGTATTATAGTAGTTATATTCTTTGTACATAGGAGGCAGTATTATAGTAGTTATATTTCTTGTAACATAGGAGCAGTATTATAGTAGTTATATTCTTGTACATAGGAGCAGTATTATAGTAGTTATATTATTATACATACATAGGAGCAGTATTATAGTAGTTATATTCCTGTACATAGGAGCAGTATTATAGTAGTTATATTCTTGTACATAGGAGGTAGTATTATAGTAGTTATATTCTTGTACATAGGAGCAGTATTATAGTAGTTATATTCTTGTACATAGGAGCAGTATTATAGTAGTTATATTCTTGTACATAGGAGCAGTATTATAGTAGTTATATTCTTATACATAGGAGCAGTATTATAGTAGTTATATTCTTGTACATAGGAGCAGTATTATAGTAGTTATATTATTATACATAGGAGCAGTATTATAGTAGTTATATTATTATACATAGGGGCAGTATTATAGTAGTTATATTCCTGTACATATTAGAAATGACATGTCTATTGGGGGAGGATGGACATTCTGTATATTACCCAGCATAAATCTGGGCTGCATTTGAGGGGTACTAAGGTAAAAGTACATTATTGTGTGCCGTTAATCACAGGTAATGGGGACTTATTGTCTTCAGTGACATGTGGGGCTCGGTATTCAGTTCAGACCTGCTTTGTGACATCACAGGAGGTGTCATCAGAAAGTCTCGACTGATGAAAAGCAGGAGAGACGTAAATTGTCATTAAACGGCTTCAATGCACTCAAAAAATTAGCGTTTGCTTGATGTGAAGTCTAATTTTAGCCTCCATGGCAGGAGCAGGAGTAGCACGTCACCGCTCTCATGAATTACACATCTTCTGCTCGTCGCTGGATGTTTCATATAAGTGTAAAACTGATTGTGGCTAATAGGGGAGCGGAGTCTGCGTCGTCCTCCGGTTAGTGACGACCGTCCCTCTGCACAGTTTAATGGCATCAGATCAGAAGCCTCTTTTAATCCATTATGTATTATAAGCAACTACAAAAAGTCGTTGATCAGTAAAATTCACGCTGTTAACAAATATTCAAAAATATAAGATTTGCAAAAAGAGCATTAATGGCTGTTGCAAGATTTAAAAAAAAAATCATGGTTTAGAGCAGCAGCTTTGTGCTGGAAGATGCACAGAATTTTTTAATACACTTTTTGCTACTTTTCTTGGTGACATTTTTTTAATCAATTTTTGGATGTTTGCAATTAAGAAAAAAAAGGGAAAAAAAATATTAAATTCTCATTAGGTACTTTGCGTTACATGAACTCACCCTGATACGGCCACTACATAAAACTTCAAAAGTAGCAAATATCACATATACGTAGCATTTGAGAACTGCCATCAATGGCCGCAAGGTTACTTTAAGACTGTGGACTAATGTCCATGGTGGGCAATCCTGAGTTACATCCTGTATTATACTCCAGAGCTGCACTCACTATTCTGCTGGTGCAGTCACTGTGTACATACATTACTTATTACTTATCCTGTATTATACTCCAGAGCTACACTCACTATTCTGCTGGTGCAGTCACTGTGTACATACATTACTTATCCTGTACTGATCCTGAGTTACATCCTGTATTATACTCCAGAGCTGCACTCACTATTCTGCTGGTGGTGCAGTCACTGTGTACATACATTACTTATCCTGTACTGATCCTGAGTTACATCCTGTATTATACTCCAGAGCTGCACTCACTATTCTGCTGGTGCAGTCACTGTGTACATACATTACTTATCCTGTACTGATCCTGAGTTACATCCTGTATTATACTCCAGAGCTGCACTCACTATTCTGCTGGTGCAGTCACTGTGTACATACATTACTTATCCTGTACTGATCCTGAGTTACATCCTGTATTATACTCCAGAGCTGCACTCACTATTCTGCTGGTGCAGTCACTGTGTACATACATTACTTATCCTGTACTGATCCTGAGTTACATCCTGTATTATACTCCAGAGCTGCACTCACTATTCTGCTGGTGCAGTCACTGTGTACATACATTACTTATCCTGTACTGATCCTGAGTTACATCCTGTATTATACTCCAGAGCTGCACTCACTATTCTGCTGGTGCAGTCACTGTGTACATACATTACTTATCCTGTACTGATCCTGAGTTACATTCCTGTATTAATACTCCAGAGCTGCACTCACATTCTGCTGGTGCAGTCACTGTGTACATACATTACTTATCCTGTACTGATCCTGAGTTACATCCTGTATTATACTCCAGAGCTGCACTCACTATTCTGCTGTGCAGTCACTGTGTACATACATTACTTATCCTGTACTGATCCTGAGTTACATCCTGTATTATACTCCAGAGCTGCACTCACTATTTCTGCTGGTGCAGTCACTGTGTACATACATTACTTATCCTGTACTGATCCTGAGTTACATCCTGTATTATACTCCAGAGCTGCACTCACTATTCTGCTGGTGCAGTCACTGTGTACATACATTACTTATCCTGTACTGATCCTGAGTTACATCCTGTATTATACTCCAGAGCTGCACTCACTATTCTGCTGGTGCAGTCACTGTGTACATACATTACTTATCCTGTACTGATCCTGAGTTACATCCTGTATTATACTCCAGAGCTGCACTCACTATTCTGCTGGTGCAGTCACTGTGTACATACATTACTTATCCTGTACTGATCCTGAGTTACATCCTGCTGATTGGTCTGTGTACTGATAACATCAATGTATACATACAATATAAACTAATAACTAACAGTGCACTAACTTCTGATCCGGTTGCACTTTACCTACATTACTTTTACAACATCCTGATCCTGAGTTACATCCTGTATTATACTCCAGAGCTGCACTCACTATTCTGCTGGTGCAGTCACTGTGTACATACATTACTTATCCTGTACTGATCCTGGGTTATATCCTGTATTATACTCCAGAGCTGCACTCACTATTCTGCTGGTGCAGTCACTGTGTACATAACATTACTTATCCTGTACTGATCCTGGGTTATATCCTGTATTATACTCCAGAGCTGTACTCACTATTCTGCTGGTGCAGTCACTGTGTACATAACATTACTTATCCTGTACTGATCCTGAGTTACAGCCTGTATTATACTCCAGAGCTGCACTCACTATTCTCACTGTGTCTGCGTGCTTCTTCTGGTGATCAGTATTTTGGGAGGTGTGTTCTTTCCTCATCCGGTGCAGGGATGTGATTACTTTGTATCTTCTGTATGTCCCTTGTTGTCGCTATGACACCTGGCGATCTTTGTTGCCGGTGATCTATTGTTTTGTGTTGTTACTTTTTATTAGTTACTTTGTTTCAGGATGTGATTTTTCTAGAAGGAGAGCAGAGTACGGTGCAGCCTCTGCTGAGGAGGGTGACTGGGATAGTGGCGGTGACATGGCTGGCAGTATATGGCAGCACACTGCACGGAGTCATGTAAGGACACATAATTGGCTCCTGGCTTTCTGCCGCTTCTCGTTGCATTGAGGAGTCATCTGAGTGACTGGTGGCCGACGTAACGCGCTCCGTCACCATAAGACCTGCGAGCACCTCGCCGTCTGCTGACGAACTTTCTTCCTTTTACCGCTCGTTATTAAGTAAACCGGCGCCTCTCCTCATTCACAGACGTCCGTCCTGCGCTGGCGGAAAACTCTGCTAATGTTCAAGACGTGTGAAGGATGACGAGCCCCATGGGACATCTTAAAGGGACGCTGAGACTGCTCATGCTGAGAGTTGTAGTCGCCGACAAGGTTTTGGAGCAGCTGCAGATTTCTAGGCCGTGCGCAGGGAAAGGGGGTTTCATCCATGATACGTTATATTCGTTATACTCTTTAACCCCTTCCCATCCCTCACTGCTTGACGTGTGTGTTCTTATACATGTGACATCTTATACGTTGTGTGTTTCAGGACACTGCCACCCTCAAGACGGAGCGCAGACCGTGCAGAAATACCTCCATAGTTATACTCAAGAAGCTGAGAAATCTGCCCTGGACCAGACGACCGACCCAAGAGACGGCTCCATGTTGCATCTAGAAAGTAAGAGTTTACCTGGGGAGGGCGCTATACTTACTGGGAGAGGTGGCGCTATACTTACTGGGAGAGGTGGCGCTATACTTACTGGGAGAGGTAGCGCTATACTTACTGGGAGAGGTAGCGCTATACTTACTGGGGAGGGGTTTACCTGGAGAGGTGGCGCTATACTTACTGGGAGAGGTGGCGCTATACTTACTGGGAGAGGTGGCGCTATACTTACTGGGAGAGGTCTTACTGGGAAGAGGTGGCGCTATACTTACTGGGAGAGTGGCGCTATACTTACTGGGAGAGGTGGCGCTATACTTACTGGAGAGGTGGCGGTGGGAGCGCTATACTTACTGGGAGAGGTGGCGCTATAACTTACTGGGAGAGGTGGCGCTATACTTACTGGGAGAGGGCGCTATACTTACTGGGAGAGGTGGCGGCTATACTTACTGGGAGAGTAGCTAGCGCTATACTTACTGGAGAGGTAGCGCTGGGAGAGTAGCGCTATACTTACTGGGAGAGGTGGCGCTATACTTACTGGGAGAGGTGGCGCTATACTTACTGGGAGAGCTATACTGGGAGAGGTGGCGCTATACTTACTGGGAGGTGGCGCTATACTTACTGGGAGAGGTGGCGCTATACTTACTATACTTACTGGAGAGGTGGCGCTATACTTACTGCGCTTACTTACTGGGAGAGGTGGCGCTATACTTACTGGGAGAGGTGCGCTATACTTACTGGAGAGGTGGCGCTATACTTACTGGAGAGGTGGCGCTATACTTACTGGAGAGGTGGCGCTATACTTACTGGGAGAGGTGGCGCTATACTTACTGGAGGGCTGGGAGAGGGCGCTATACTTACTGGGAGAGGTGGCGCTATACTTACTGGAGAGGTGGCGCTATACTTACTGGGAGAGGAGCGCTATACTTACTGGGAGGTAGCGCTATACTTACTGGAGAGGTGGCGCTATACTTACTGGGAGAGGTGGCGCTATACTTACTGGGAGAGGTGGCGCTATACTTACTGGAGAGGTGGCGGAGGTGGCGCTATACTTACGGTGGGCTATACTTACTGGGAGAGTGGCGTAACTTACTGGGAGAGGGGCGCTATACTTACTGGGAGAGGTGGCGCTATACTTATGGGAGAGGTGCGCTACTATACTTACTGGGAGAGGTAGGCTATACTTACTGGGAGAGGTGGCGCTATACTTACTGGGAGAGGTGGCGCTTACTGGAGAGGTGGCGCTATACTTACTGGGAGGTGGCGCTATACTTAGAGGTGGCGCTATACTTACTGGGAGAGGTGGCGCTATACTTACTGGGAGAGGGGCGCTATACTTACTGGGAGAGGTGGCGCTATACTTACTGGGAGAGGTGGCGCTATACTTACTGGGAGAGGTGGCGCTATACTTAGAGGTGGCGCTTACTTACTGGGAGAGGTGCGCTATACTTACTGGAGAGGTGGCGCTATACTTACTGGGAGAGGTGGCGCTATACTTACTGGGAGAGGTGGCGCTATACTACTACTGGGAGAGGTGGCGCTATACTTACTGGGAGGTGGCGCTATACTTACTGGGAGAGGTGGCGCTATACTTACTGGAGAGGTGGCGCTATACTTACTGGGAGAGGTGCGGCTATACTTACTGGCGCTATACTTACTGGGGAGGTGGCGCTATACTTACTGGAGGCTATACTGGGGAGCGCTATACTTACTGGAGATGGCGAGAGGTGGCGCTATACTTACTGGGAGAGGTGGCGCTATACTTACTGGGAGAGGGCGCTATACTTACTGGGAGAGGGGGCGCTATACTTACTGGGAGAGGGGGCGCTATACTTACTGGGAGAGGGGCGCTATACTTACTGGGAGAGGGGGCGCTATACTTACTGGGAGAGGGGGCGCTATACTTACTGGGAGAGGGGGCGCTATACTTACTGGGAGAGGGGCGGCTATACTTACTGGGAGAGGGGCGCTATACTTACTGGGAGAGGGGCGCTATACTTACTGGGAGAGGTGGCGCTATACTTACTGGGGAGAGGGGCGCTATACTTACTGGGAGGGGAGGGGGCGCTATACTTACTGGGAGAGGGGCGCTATACTTACTGGAGAGGGGGCGCATATACTTTACTGGGAGAAGGGGCGCGTATACTTACTGGGAGAGGGGGCGCCTTTACTTCTGGGAGAAGGGGCGCATATACTTACTGGGAGAGGGGGCGGCTATACTTACTGGGAAGAGGGGCGCTATACTTACTGGGAAGGGGCGCTATACTTACTGGGAGAAGGGTTTACCTGAGAGGCGCTATTACTTATCTGGGAGAGGTAATTAGAGCATTCGCTATAGAAATAGACAAACTTTTGTGATTTTTCTGCTGTGCTCGCTCGTTTAAAATAAAAATAAAAGGGCGGAGCTTAGCAGAATGGGGGCGGGGCAGAGAGATATCCGCTGTTTGTGGATTTATACATGTCCCCTCTTCATCCAGATGTCGTCATTTCTGAAACCAACAACACCGAGGAGCCGACGCCCGAGGCGCCGATGTCGGACGAGATGTTGGCCCTTGTGGACGAGTTTGAAAACTCGTGGCCCCTGGAAGCTTTCGAGGGAGCCCTGGAGCTGAAGGGTCGCCGTATGGACCTCCAGGGCATTAGAGTCCTGAAGAAAGGGGCTCAAGATGGTCAGTCGGGGTCCTGCTTTGGAGATTGTGATGATGACGAGGAGGCTGAATGGGTACGTTCCGCACACACGAGGTGCATAACCGTGTCCTGTGGGGGAGGGGCGGCAGTAAAGCTTCTCGGTGCAGATTTGACTTTTTTTCCTTTTTTTTTTTACCCGCCTCATCTTTGTCCATTAATGGGTTCTTGTTTTTTATCGTCCTTCGCAGATTACTTTCCAGGTAAAACGCGTAAAGAAGCCAAAGGCGGACGGCCCTAGTGTTGCGGACCTCCCGGAGGCAAATGGAGAAGACCTCATCGATGGGGATAATGAGGACTTACAAGCTGCACTTGAAATTAGCGGGCCAAAAATACCTTCCCCCGATCCTGAAGGTAAACGTGCTCCTCTGGGCAGCCAGGCCTCAGGAGACCCAACCTGGGGGCTATAATACACACCTCAGCTGCTGCAGAACCTCCTAATACACACCTCAGCTGCTGCAGAGCCTCCTAATACACACCTCAGCTGCTGCAGAACCTCCTAATACACACCTCAGCTGCTGCAGAACCTCCATAATACACACCTCAGCTGCTGCAGAACCTCCTAATACACACCTCAGCTGCTGCAGAACCTCCTAATACACACCTCAGCTGCTGCAGAACCTCCTAATACACACCTCAGCTGCTGCAGAACCTCCATAATACACACCTCAGCTGCTGCAGAACCTCCTAATACACACCTCAGCTGCTGCTGCAGAACCTCATAATACACACCTCAGCTGCTGCAGAACATCATAATACAACACCTCAGCTGCTGCAGAACCTCCTAATACACACCTCAGCTGCTGCAGAACCTCATAATACACACACCTCAGCTGCTGCAGAACCTCCTAATACACACCTCAGCTGCTGCAGAACCTCCTAATACACACCTCAGCTGCTGCAGAACCTCCTAATACACACCTCAGCTGCTGCAGAACCTCCTAATACACACCTCAGCTGCTGCAGAACATCATAATACACACCTCAGCTGCTGCAGAACCTCCTAATACACACCTCAGCTGCTGCAGAACCTCCTAATACACACCTCAGCTGCTGCAGAACCTCCTAATACACACCTCAGCTGCTGCAGAACCTCCTAATACACACCTCAGCTGCTGCAGAACCTCATAATACACACCTCAGCTGCTGCAGAACCTCTAATACACACCTCAGCTGCTGCAGAACCTCCTAATACACACCTCAGCTGCTGCAGAACCTCATAATACACACCTCAGCTGCTGCAGAACCTCCTAATACACACCTCAGCTGCTGCAGAACCTCCTAATACACAACCTCAGCTGCTGCAGAACCTCCTAATACACACCTCAGCTTGCTGCAGAACCTCCTAATACACACCTCAGCTGCTGCAGAACCTCATAATACACACCTCAGCTGCTGCAGAACCTCATAATACACACCTCAGCTGCTGCAGAACCTCATAATACACACCTCAGCTGCTGCAGAAGCCTCAATAATACACACCTCAGCTGCTGCAGAACCTCCTAATACACACCTCAGCTGCTGCAGAACCTCCTAATACACACCTCAGCTGCTGCAGAACCTCCTAATACACACCTCAGCTGCTGCAGAACCTCCTAATACACACCTCAGCTGCTGCAGAACCTCCTAATACACACCTCAGCTGCTGCAGAACCTCCTAATACACACCTCAGCTGCTGCAGAACCTCCTAATACACACCTCAGCTGCTGCAGAACCTCCTAATACACACCTCAGCTGCTGCAGAGCATTATAGTACACACAATGTGTCAGTCTTGATAATGATTGGGATCTTCCATCTTGAATTTCTCTTCTTTTATCATTTAACTCTTTCATTCTCAGGCAGGAGACCCGATTACCGTAGTCTTGGGTGGCCAAGTCCTGACGAGTGCCTAAAGCTGCGTCGTGTTGAACTGTCCACTGTGGCCAGCACCTGGTTGGCAGTGTCGGCTAAAAATATAGAGTAAGTGCAAGTCTGCAATCTGCCTCTCTAGTGCCCCCTATAGGTGACTGTAAACAGCGTTCTGTCTTGTGGAAGAAAGCTAATTTGCATATGTCTTCCCAGGGTGCAATGCCCATAAAATACCAGCTGGAGAACCAGTGCCCCCTTCCCCCGAGACCTATAATAGGCCAGAAGTAAATCTGAGATATGGCCGATGTGTCCTACTGGCCAGTGAATCAGTCAAATAGTCATTGGTCTCGTTCTGGATTATCAGATGCCAGATAAAAGGAGAATATTTGATCTCTCTCGTCCGGGATACTCCTCCTTCTCACTGTCGTATTTCGCCCCTGTAGTATCACAGAACATGTGGATTTTGCCACCCAGCTGCAGGAACCTGGCGTGGAGCCGCTCTGCAATGCCAACCTGCCGCCCAGCATGCACACGCTGGATCACCTGTACGGGGTGGCAAACAGAGCCGCCATACACTACACGGGAGAGAGCCAGCTGAAGGAGGTAAGTGCCGTAAGTCGCCGTGTGCCTCACGAGGGTGCCGCTCCGAGGAGACCTGGGTTAATACTTTGCTTCATCCTTCAGGTTTTACAGAACCTCGGCAAGGACAAGTACCCCCCTCAGTCCCTGGAGCTGGTGGGCACCAGAATTATGAAGGTGCTGGAGAAGGTCAGTCCCAAGGTTTCATCCAGTTTGGATGATTATTTAAAAGGGTTTTCCAGCATTTTATAACTGATGACCTCAGGATAGGTCATCAGTGACTGATGGGTGAGGGTCCGACACTCGGGACCCCCGGCGATCAGACTGTCCTCACTGGCCTAGGAATAGCTGAGAGAAGGCTGCGGCACTCACAGGAGCGCTGGCACTTCTCAAACAGCTGATCGGCCGGGGTCCCAGGTGTCGGCCCCCACCCATCAGATACTGATGACCTGTGCAGAGAGGATAGGTCATGAGTTATAAAGTCTCAGAAAACCCCTCTAACCCTTTCCTGCACCCTGACGTCATAGAATAGCAAGGGTCTATGATCATTTGGTAGAAAGAGATCACATGGACACAGTGGTGGTGCCCGCGTGACTGCAGAAGACTCTGATCCTGGCAGTTAAAGGGGTAGCATCATTTTCTAATCTCACACAAGGACTTTAAAGTGGACCTCTCCCTGCTCCTGACACGTCTGGTTTAATAGCCTCATGCATTCCCCATGAAATAAGTTATGGAACATCTATTCTTATGTCTCTATGTTGTGTCATTCCTTCATTCATTACTTCTAGCAGGAATAATAAATTGCTAGCAGTCTGCAGTAATGGTACAGAAGGGAGGTAACCAGTTGGGGGTGTGTCCCTGCACAGTCTGACAATGGCAGCACTGATTGGATAGAGTGAGTCTGTGCAGGGACACGCCCCCAACTGGTTACCTCCCCTCTGTACCCTTACTGCAGACTGCTAGCAATTCACTCATAACTTCTAGTAGAAATAATAGAGGAATGGCACAACATAGAGCCATAAGAATAGAGGCTCCTGGATTGTTATTACATGGGGAATGCATGAAGCTATTAACACAGGCATGTCAGGAGCGGGGAGAGGTCCTCTTTAATCCTCTCGGTGCTGCAGTCAAGTCCATATTGCAGCGTTGATGCCAAAGTAAGTAATTATTCGTTGTAGAATGACAAGGTGAAAAATCAGAAATGTTGTTTGGTCCAGAAGGGGGTCTGAGTGATGTCCTGGGACTATAGCACCGACAGCTTAGATTAATGGGGGTCCGGGTGTCTGTACCTGCCACTGCTGCTCAGCTCTGTGAGGCCCCCAGAGGCCTCGCCCCCAGAGGCCTCGCCCCCAGAGGCCTCGCCCCCAGAGGTCTCTTGTTGACGACCTATCCTAAGAATAGTCCTTCAGTACTTTAGTCCCCTTTCCGAAGGTTTTTATCTGAACTTGTAAGTATTTCTTTGTTCGCTGTTCTCATACTACAGATAAGTCGGTTTTGTTGTTGGGAAATTAGATTGTAAGCTTCTGAGACAGGCACGGGAATATTTCTGTACAGTAGACATAACGAAGCAAATATCTTAATGCAGTTCCTCCATGTATATGGTGTATTGCAGAACACAATGGCGGCTTTAGTCTGTGTACCCGATTATAACGATGATATAATATAATACATTATATGAACATTTACCACTTTTCTTGTGTTTTTCTGCTGTTCTAGAATCAGACATCGTGGGTCTTATCCAGCATGGCTGCTTTATACTGGAGAGTCAAGGGCCAAGGGAAGAAAGCCATAGACTGCTTACGTCAGGCTCTTCACTACGCACCACATCACATGAAGGTCGGTCCCAGCTTAGAACCGCAGCCATTACACTCTGTCCATCCTGGCCGACCCCCCGATGATCATTTCTTTGAAGAGGTCTCGGCCTCCTCACCGCTTACCAAGCGCAGCGCCGTCCATGTGATAGTGGCTGTGCTTGGTATTGCAGCTCAGCCCCATTCACTTACTTAGCCCAGGATCGCGCTCACTGCAGCCTCTTCATGCAGCCTCTTCATGCAGCTGATCAGCAGGGGTCCCTGGAGCTGGACCAGTAGTGATCCCGGAGAACCTCTTAATGGGTCTGTGCATTACCCAATATCTCCTTATCTTTGCGCTGGTGCCAGCTCTTCTGGGTTCACTGTGGAGGCCCCTTCCTATGCTCTGGTCCTCCTGGTAAAGAGCTGATCACTAGATGGCTTCTTGCTGCCTCGGGCTGTGTGATCAGGGGGAGAAATGTCCCCAATGTGCAGGGTCTTCTAGCGTACACGACGTGGGTTGTATCCACACAGTTGCCCTCTGGATTGACTGCCTCCTACCAGCACTAACGTTCAGGATCAGGGCAAGCGCTGATCGTGGGTGTTTAACCCTTCCTGAGCCATGATTAATGCAGGATGTGATGGTGACAGAGCAGGGGTTACCTTTATCACCTCGCTCCTTGCTCCAGCATTGCAATCGCCATTGCTGGCGGTTGTATATCCTGCAGCCCGGGGGCCTAACAAAGCCCCTAGTGCAAGCTCCTGTCAGGACATGACGTAGGTAGCTTATACCCTAACACAGGGATGCTCAGCCTGCGGACCTCCAGCTGTTGTAAAACTACAACTCCCACCATGCCCTGCTATAGATTGATAGCTGTAGGCTGTCCAGGCATGCTGGGAGTTGTAGTTTTGCAACAGCTGGACCTAACAGATGCCTGTGCATTTTGTTGAAGTGTTTTATACATATAACAGTACAAAAATATAAAAAGAAGTGGAAAGAGTGCGGTGCGGTGTGCTCGGCGGTCTCCGTAATCCACGACTGCCTCTATGAATTAAGAAAAAAAATGACATCTAGGAGTTTTTATGATGGACGGTCTCATGTAGGGTCCGTATTCCTGCGTCTGTCTGTGAGGTAAATACTTCTGTCTCCTCTTCTGATAGTTTGCTACAGTGTGTCAGTGCAGGTCAAATGTATCACAGAGGATGGTCTGGACTGGATACAATTGTAGCAAACTCAGCAGTGAGACTGATCAGGTCTGCGAGGGTCGTTTTGACAGAAATCTTGAAAATGGCGAGAAATTGAAACACGTGGGACATTTATCGATGCGGGTGGTCCCACGCGCCGGCCTTGATCCCTCTGCTCCGGAGTGAGATGCACCTGATTTAGTAAGAAGCAGATGCCACTTAATAAATGAGACACGTTTCCTGCAGTCCGCGGCGTGTACTTCAGCTGTAACTTATGCCAAATGTTGGCGTATTTTATGGTAAATCCGGTGAGCTGCCCTGTTTCTCGTCACTTTAGAAAAGTAGCGAGAAGTTTAAAAAAATCACAAGTTATCGCTTGCACCATAATTTCTGACTTGTTTTTTACCCCGCTATAGTGTTGTATAAAGACGTTTGGTAATTGCCCTATAATAAAGTTGAAGAACTTCTTATTGTACATTGTCATGTATTATATTTTTTGTACTGTTTTTTTGTATTTTTTATATTATTGCATGCGATCACTGGATCACAGGAAAAATCGTCAAAACAATCTAAAAAAATCTCTATAATTTGTGTCTCCTCAGGACGTACCACTCATCAGCTTAGCCAACATCTTCCACAATGCCAAGTTATGGAACGACGCCATCATTGTGGCCACCATGGCGGTGGAAATAGCTCCTCACTTTGTGGTGAATCATTTCACGCTGGCGAATGTATACGTAGCAATGGTGAGTCTCACCGGATCCCTGTGTGGTATGTAGGGCGCCGTGAGGGTTGGAATTATTGACCTCTATGGGGAGACCACAGCAGGAAACAACCCAGGTGGCCAGGGTATCGGGGGGACCCTCTGTAGGAGAACGCACCACATTGGAAAGTGGGATGTTTTTCGGTCCAGGGGTTGGACAGCAGTAGATCACTACTTCCCAGAACCCTCTGTGTCCCATACGTTATCTCTAACCCCCGCGTCTCTCTTCTCTCACCAGGAGGAGTACGAGAAGGCGATGAGTTGGTACGAGTCCACCCTGGAGCTCCAACCAGAATTTGCCCCCGCCAAGGACAGAATCCGCGCCATTCAATGTCACCTGCTAATGAAGAAGGGAAGACGTAGCCCCTAATCCCCCCCCCCCCCCACCTGTAATCCCCAATTGTTTTCTAAATGGTTATAATGATAAGTTTTACGTCACGGGCCGATAGCGAAGGGTTTAGAGGGATCTCCTCTGGGATAAGGGGAGGGGCAGATTATTGCATCCTGAGCCGGGCTCCTCCATCATCAAGAAGACATCATGGACCTTTTTTTATTATTATTTTTTTTATTTTTTTACTTTTTTTTTTTTTTTTTTTTTTTTAAATCCGTTGCCTTAAATTGCATCGCTACAAAGTGATATCTTGTTGAATTATACCATTATCCAGGGATCAGGCCACCAGTTAGTTCTGCACTTTAATTAAAGGGGCTTGGCAGGATTGAGATTTTTCTTTTCTTTTTTTTATTTCCGGAAAAAAACTTTAAATGAAATCCAGCAGGGATGATGTTCCCATGGGGACGAGGAGGTCACATGATCATGTGGACGCACGCCGTCGCCCAGTCACTGTGTTTTCTTAAAAAGAAAATTGGCGATCCTGTAAGACCCTTCAAATCATTAGGAATGTAGGATTTACTCAGGCCGGCCAGGTACGATACGTGCGAGTACGGGCCTCAGACGTTCCCCCGACTTCTGCTGTTGTAGAGGCTGGATTTTCACCCAAGATAAGCGGAGCCGGTGATATCCAGCAGCCACTTATCCCCATCATTTGAAATAACATCTTTGCAAGCATAGGTCAGCGAAGGAGTCAGAGGGGTAGGTGATGGTCATCTGGCCGTTATAAAATGCCTTAGGTAAGATTGAAACATATCAGCGGGGGTTACTTAACCACCTGACTGTTTTGCCCGAGTCCAGCTCGGGCAGTGTAAAAAGTAGCTAACTGGAAGGGCTGCTTTAGATGGTGATATCTCCTCAATGGTAGCAGCTAGAAACATGCAACTGGTCTTGTCTGAAAGCTGACAGTCCAGGCTGTCAAACAAGACAGCTAAAGTCCAAGCAACAGAGGAGAAATCACTGTTAGAAATCAAGTCGGGAATAATCGCGAGTAAAACCTCATTTTCAGCTGCATTCACATCACCCCAATTTCTATCAGTGATATATTTCTCTGTCCTGACATATTGCTGTCATTTTGGTATTGTCTGAAAGCTTGGAATGTCTTCTTTCAAACAAGACCAGTTGCATGTTTCTAGCTTCTACCATTCAGTAGGTAGCAGCATCTAAAGCAGCCCTCCCCCTCCAGTTAGCTACTTTTCCCACTGCTGGAGCTGGACTCTTAGGGGGTTAAAGGGGATGTTCATACACAGTGGATACAATGCAGATTTTCTGGCCGGATTTGCGAGTGGCGGCAAAGTGGATTCGATTGATCAGCTGGCGCCTCCATCTCCGGCCAGATATCCCAGACGTCGTGTGTCATCCTAAAATATTCGGAAGCGTTATAGAGCTGTGCCGATAAATACCCAGCAGTGAAGAGGTGAAAAAATATGAACATTTTCCATGATTTCGTCCTAATTCCTCCAAAAACCGCATATATTTACTGTCCTGGATGCATATATTTTACCTCCTCTCCTTCCTTCTCCAGAGCATAGTCTTCACAGGGTTAATATATTTTGTAAAATAGTCTTAGGCTGGAAGATGGTTGAAATCTCCCCCTGCTGCTCTGCCTGCCGCTGGCATCAAACAAAATTATGCCCTGTCCCTTTAATTAAGCTCCACCCATTTCTGACACTGTCTGAAACATGGAGAATCCCGTGCAGTAACGGGCCCGTCTTTCTCTGCCAGATTTCTCCACAACTGAATGCGCCTGAAGGTTTTAGAAGCCAGTCCTGACTGACAGGTAGATGGGAGAATCACCCTGTGGTTTGATTTTAGTCTGGGTAATTTTCTAGGTTGAATGTCCCTTTAAATGACTCTTAAAGGGGTTGTCCAGAATAGAAAAAAAGAGCAAAAACATTTTTGCTTTCTTCTAAAAACAGCGCCCCAACATTTGACAGGTTGTTTCTGGTATTGCAGCTCTGCCCCATTCTTAAGCTTCAGTACCAGACACAACCAACAAGGTGTGGCACTGATTTTGGAAGAAAGCAGCCATGTTTTTTTTTTCCCTAATCCTGAACAACCCCCTATAATAGCGCTGAGTACAGACCGGTATTGGACACTACAAGCAGGTGACTGGTCATGTGACTGCCGACTGACCTCTGTAGGGCAATGGTGCAGATTCTGATCCCTTTAACTGGTTTTAAAGTATTTAGTGATGTCTTAGAAGACGCGTGTGTGTATAGATTATATTTTACATTTACGTTAGTAAAAAACAATGTCTAAAACATAAAACTCACAAAAACTCCCCCAAAAACTGCACTTATACATACAAAAAAATCATTGTAATTAAATAGTACATTATTTTAGTCAAATCACACCTAATAACACAAAAAATACTATAAAATAGAATTTAAAAAAAATGTAAAAATGCTTTGAATAACCCCCAAAAAGGATGGTTTGATGACCACTATGGGAGCCAAATCTATAAAAAGTGGCCGAGCGTTAACGGTTCCTCTGAAGGTAACATGATCACAGCGGAAACTGTAATCTATGGGGGAACCCAGCAGCACGTGGTCTTGTTCCCTGCGGCGCCATCACAGGAGAAATGAAGCATAGCACCGTGCCCTTCGGAGTGAATGAGTCGTCGGTGTAATGTATGGCCGTAGCCAGAAACACGACGTAGTCTCCACCCTGATGACGAGTCTTCCCTTTTAAAGGGGTTGTCCTACCAAAATCATTTATTATCTTCCCCTTTAAATAATAATGAGTGTTTCAAATTGGGATTTGTAAATGAAATTACTCGAATAAGGTCCAAAACTGTCCGCTCGTGAAGGGGTTAACCTATAAATACCTTCATCAGGACTTAAAGGGGGTGTCTCATCATGGACAATGGGGGCATATCGCTAGGATATGTCGCTTATTGTCTTATAGGTGCGGGTCCCACACCTATATCCAGAACGGAGCCCCACAAGGCGGTTGCTGGAGGACTCTGGTCCGGCCAGCTCCCCATAGAAGTGAATGGGAGCGCACCGTGCATGTGCGGCCCCCGCACCCATTTATTTCTATGGAGCCAGCGCTCGGCTATTTTCACCGGCCCCATAGAAAATGAATGGAGGGCGTCTGCGAATGCGCAGTGCGCCCTCCTTCACTTTTGAGGCTCCGTTCTCAATATAGGTGGGACCCACAACTATAAGACAATGGGGGCATATCCTAGCGTATCCATGGTGAGACAACCCCTTTAATATGACGTTAAAGGGACATTACACCTAGAAGTATAAATGGATAAAATTCACTGGTCGGTCTGCAGGCGCCAAAGTGAAGCAGCCTCTGAGAAATCTGGAAGAGAAACTGGGTCTTAGCCTCCAGGAGCAGAGAGAGTGTGATAAGTGGGTGTGGCTCTGCAGAGGGGGTGGGGCTTAGCCTTGTGTGGCCCCTCCCTTTCTCAAATCTGATATTCGAAGAGCCCGACTATTTTATTCTTATATTTTTACTCTTTTATTGGAAAAAGAGGATATCATAGTAAATGCCGCTAATATGATCCACTATGTACCTGTAATACCCAGACATGACAGCAGCCAGCCTGCTTGTTGACGGTTTCCATGTTAGCAACACTTTTTAAAAAAAAAAAATTTTACCATTCACAGAATGCAAAGAAATTTTTTTACAATTTTTTTGTACAAAAATTTTCACTAACTTCGTAAGCACGTCATAAGGATAGAATACAAGCCCCAATGCTGTGGGGTGAAATTCAGTATAAAATCTCGCAAAAGTTTTGTCGCACCCTTAGCGTGAAGTGAGGGGGATCCTCACACGGCCCCGTTCAAGTCCGTAGACTGCTGATGGTGCACCTTAGCGCAAGTGATCAGTAAGGCGCTAATCCACTGATCGCCTCCTCCTCCCCGCCATCAAAGGTTTTACCGAAGTAAAGATCTCCTCGCACTGATGCAGGCGGTTTTATTTAAGCTCTTGATAGTCACCGGTTCAGATTTTCCAATCACATGTCCAGCGCCCTAATGACCCCCGAGCCGTTATGGTCGCCATGCAGGAGGAGCCCGCGCTCTGCCGTGTCTTACGGTGATTCCTGTACCGGGCACATACTTACTCAAATAAATTCCTCTGATAAGTGTCTGTTGGGTTTTCTGTGTGTTCACGTATGATGTGTGTGACCGCGAGCGTCGGTGGAGATGGCGCCAGGTTTGGCAACCGTTAGGGTAAGTCACCCGGGTCATGTGACATAGGCCTTAGGACGGGCCCTTGTGGTGATGGTGTCCTCATCATAACGATGGCTCCTTTATCCCAACATTTCCCTGAATTTCTTACCGCTTCGAGCA
The DNA here is from genome assembly GCA_900303285.1 of Rhinella marina. Lineage (NCBI taxonomy): Eukaryota > Metazoa > Chordata > Amphibia > Anura > Bufonidae > Rhinella > Rhinella marina. The sequence continues at coordinate 30,578 of ONZH01013010.1, read as the reverse complement.
ATTCCCCACAAAACACATCTCAAGGTTACGTTCTCGTGCGTCACGGAAGAAAATTGCAAACCTGAAAAATCCTCTCATGAGTCTGCGTGCGTAATACATGCGATAACACTAAACCTGCGGCCTTTCTCCGCCACTGAGTCTTTCCAATGGTTCTGTTACCAGCTGCAATACCAGACACAGCCTGTGGACAGAGGGGGCGCTGTTTTTGGAATTTGATATGTTTAAGAAAATAGTGCAAACGTCCAAATTAAGCGTCTAAGAACACAATCTGATCCTGTCTATGGGATAGGAGGAAAGAAGGCGGCATCTATCGCCCCTCCACACTGCCAAGTGTGTGTGCACCTCCCCCCAATACCACAGCCTGCACCCCCTCCAGACTTCACCTCCACCATCCCAGACTGAACCCCTCCACACTGCCGCAACATGCACCACCCCTGAAATACTTCACTCGGTACCCCCCACTACCCCAAGGGGGCACTTGGTTTGCAAATTTTGAGAACCCCCATGGGTTGGTGTCCGGTGGCCCCAGCTATTTGCATCACTAACATCAGAAGGTTCCACCTTTTTATATTTGCAGGGCGCACCTGAATGATATGGAGAGGATACATCAATAATAAATGGCGCCGCCCCTTTAATTCCTGCACTTGTCTATCGACTGGAGATCCATCGATTGATTTCTGTTCGCTGGGATTGTGCTGCCGTGTAAGGTTTTGTTTTTTTCTTCCTTCTGCGGAATATTGGCTGCAGTTGCGCTGAATGTCCTGAAGGAGGCAGCCCAGTCCCAGGTAATGTCCTCGGTAGCGCTCACTGGTGGGATCCCCTCTCAGTGTTTGCATTTCGTGTGGTTATAAATAGCTTTCACATTGTGTGAGGTGAGCGGACTAGTTAAGTGAATGCTGGCGAGAAATGGCTGCCAGCGGCGCAGGTTACCCGGGGTCCTCAAAGTTAAAGTTCAATACCCTCAAAAAGTGATAATATGGGGATTATGCTAGAGTATTTATAGGAGGATATACGGAGTCTAGCATTAGGAGTAGGAATGCAGGATCTTGGGAACTGTTGGATTTGCCCTGTATATAGTGCAGTCATCTATATAACGCACGGGTCGCTCTTATGTATTATGATGCGTGGATGAGAGAGGACAGTAGTATCCTAGCAGGAAGAAAAAAAGGTTTTAATTAGATCTCAGATCAGACCAGCAATCAGATCCCCAATGTTAATCAGACCTCAGCTCAGACCCTATTGTGAATGACCCCCAATCAGACCTCAGATCAGACCATCAGATCCCCAATGTTAATCAGACCTCAGCTCAGACCCTATTGTGAATGACCCTCAGATCAGACCCTATTGTGAATGACCCCCAATCAGACCTCAGATCAGATCCTATTGTGAATGACCCCCAATCAGACCTCAGATCAGACTCTATTGTGAATGACCCCCAATCAGACCTCAGATCAGACTCTATTGTGAATGACCCCCAATCAGACCTCAGATCAGACTATTGTGAATGACCCCCAATCAGACCTCAGATCAGACCCTATTGTGAATGACCCCCAATCAGACCTCAGATCAGACCCCCAATGTTAATCAGACCTCAGATTAGACCCACAATCAGGCCTCAGCTCAGACCCCAATGTGAATGACCCCCAATCAGACCTACAATCAGGCCTCAGCTCAGACCCCAATGTGAATGACCCCCAATCAGACCCCCAATGTTAATTAGACCTCAGCTGACAGCCCCAATCAGAACCCCAGTGTTAATAAGACCCCAACTAGACCTCAGCTCAGACCCCAATGTGACTGACCCCCAATCAGACCTCAGATAAGAGCCCCAATATAAAAAATATCCCCCATTCAGACCTCAAATGAGACCCCTCATGCCTCAGATGTGCCCCCAGTCTCAGAGCAAATAAAATAAAACAAATCCACTTACCTCTCTGGACGCCGCTCATCACCGCCATCCTTCTCTCTCTTCTTCCTTCCACGGCTGTGCTGTGACCCGATGTGCACAGGGTGAGGTCACAAAGGGTCCTCACACTGTGCACAGCCAACAGCAGAGGACCAGGAAGCAGTGAGTACAGAGCCTTCACTGCTCCCCGGTCCTCCATAATGGAAGCACTCATTAGTATTCGCTCCATAAGATGCAGGGACATTTTCCCCCCCACTTTGGAAAACAGTAGCGGTGACTGTCCCTCTATAAACACACATGCTTCGGCTGATTAGAGTCATTCTTTTTTTTTTTTTTCTTCTTTATCTGGCCCAGAACACCATGATGACTTCTCCTGACTGCAGAGACCTCTTTGGCTCCTCACTTCTGCAGCCATTGCCAGGCTCCTAAATGAATTCAATCCTCAGACCAGGAACTTATATAAATCAGACCTTGACTTTAACCTTCACTGATGCATTGTAAGAAGTCCATCAGCTGTGCAAGCAGTGTTCCCATTCACAAAAAGCAAGCAGAGATCTTTATTTTTGTTGAACTTTGTTTTTCTTTTTACATAGACCCTTCTGCCCCCAGATCAGCAGGATCATGGAGGTGACATGGCACGTGAGATACTGCTATTACCAAGTGGCTGCAGTACCGGACACAACCTGTGGACAAGAGTGGCGCTGTCTTTGGAATAAATGTTAGGGGCCGTCTACTTCAGTAGTTTTTCGTTTTGTCGCAGGGAAATCATCTAGTTTAGACTCTTTACAGAGAATGTCCTTCTGTGGATTTTAGGTCCCGAATTCTGCGCTAATTCATTTCCTAATGTTTCTTAATAGCAGTTTTTTTTTTTTTTATAAAGATCTTTAAATCCCCAACATCAATCTAGAATTAAAGGGGTGTCAGAAAGTTATCCCATATCCACGGAATAAAGAACAACTATTAGATGGGTGGGGGTCCTACCCCTGGGACAGGGGATAACTTTTTGCAACTGGAACACCCCTCTAAATAATCAAGTTCTTACTTCCTGCAGCCACCACTAGAGGGAGCTTACTCCATACTGGTTTTACATTCAAAGGATTCAGGTCTGCAGAATTGTGAATGCAGCTCTTGAGCACATGTTGCTAAAGAAGATCATCTGCTTGACCAATCATCTGCTCCATGTAGGGTGTTAAATTTAGCAAAATTACCCCCCCAATCCAAAACCATAAATATCTTGTTCCTATTACAGTCAGGTTGTAATGGAAAAGAAAGCCTAAAAATAATAAAAACATTGTCCTCGAATATCCTCGGTCTCATCACTGCCGATTCCATTCATGTGTCACTTAAAAATATTTGTTCTCTTATCGTGCGGGTGAGGGCGGCATCACGGGTGAAAACATCAATATGGAGGAGCGGGCACCAGAGGAGCGCGCCAGTGACCAAAGCTGTTATTAATTGTGATTAGAGTATCCAAGTCGCGGTGGCGTTCCCGTATCATTCAGCGTGGAGCGCCGGCGGTCATAATATTTACTCGTAAGTTGGTGTTGATCATCTGTTGGGATGTTGACCCAGACGTTTCTCCCGTCCTCCCCTCCCCCATCTCTTTCAACTCTTCGGAAATTGCTTGTCCTTGTTTAGCAGAAGTCATGAGACTGTTTGGTGGAGTTTTCCTATGTTTGTTTTTCCACCGTCTCTTCCTAATGGTGACAATGGGGACGGAGGCGCGGGGATATTTTTAGCCTCACGTGACCGAATCATTCTTAAAAATAACCTGGTGTCTGCAGGTACCGGCCGCCAAAACCTGGCTGGAAGGATTCTCTGAGGTGACGGCTCGTGTGTGACAGCCTATAGATTTCCTGCTCAACACCGTATATATATATATATATATGTAACGTTACACCAAAGTAAAATGGAGGCACAACAACGAAATCCATAGAAGTCGTGATGAGAAATGTCAAGCTGTCAAAGGTTCTCCGTAAATCATAACTCACAAGCCCCACATAGAGAATAATGGAAGTGGCTTAGTTTTCCACACTCAACCTCTTCCCCTGTGGTTTCTCAGTCACTGTGTACATATAATTATTATCCTGTATTATACTCCAGAGCTGCACTCACTATTCTGCTGGTGGAGTCACTGTGTACATACATTACATTACTGACCCTGTTCTGATCCTGAGTTACATCCTGTATTATACTCCAGAGCGGCACTCACTATTCTGCTGGTGCAGTCACTGTGTACATACATTACTTATCCTGTACTGATCCTGAGTTACATCCTGTATTATACTCCAGAGCGGCACTCACTATTCTGCTGGTGCAGTCACTGTGTACATACATTACTTATCCTGTACTGATCCTGAGTTACATCCTGTATTATACTCCAGAGCTGCACTCACTATTCTGCTGGTGCAGTCACTGTGTACATTACATTACTTATCCTGTACTGATCCTGAGTTACATCCTGTATTATACTCCAGAGCTGTACTCACTATTGTGCTGGTGCAGTCACTGTGTACATACATTACTTATCCTATACTGATCCTGAGTTACTTCAGAGCTGCACTCACTATTCTGCTGGTGCAGTCACTGTGTACATACATTACTTATCCTGTACTAATGCTGAGTTACTTCAGAGCAGCACTCACTATTCTGGCCGTAGGATTTGTCTGGTATTGCAGCCTAGTCCCGTGTAAACTGGTTTAAAGGAGCTGTCAAAAGTGTTATGCTTTAAGAAAGCGCCCCTCTCACCCCCGGCTGTTACCTGCAGTGAGGTCTCCGGAGTAGGATCCTCTGCTCTGGATAACTGAGGGGTCCCTGAGTATCTAGAAGCAGCCCTAATAATGTATATGAAGAGAGGATGTCCAGAAGTGTGGACCTCATCACCTGGTTGTCCATGGCACCTACATGTGCTGCTGTCCACAGTGCTGAAGTCCTATCAGGACCACGGACAGCTCCCACCATAGAGACTGATGGACCATTCTATAGCCCCTCAGGAGACTTTAAATCCCAAGACACATTTTGTGGGGGGTTGACTTGTTCCTTGAAGAGATTGTCCACTTTGGTCAACACCTTCTTGTTAGGAGGGACCTGTGATGGTAAGCAGATCACAGATACCAGACCCAGAAGCAACCGTTCCATTGCATGCAGCGCCTCCGCAGGGGAAATAAAGTACTGCACTTTTCCTATGTGAATCAGTGGGCTGCCTGTGTAATCCTTGGACAGGTCGGGTCCTCCAGAGAGAGAGAGACGCTCTTTGTAGCACCGAGCCAGGAAGCCCGCAAGCAGACATGCCACCTGCTGTGAGGAACTACAAGTCCCAGAACCTGTAGGCCTGTTAGTGAACAAGTGTGTGTGATACTAGCGATCATATGGTTTAAGGGGCACATGGACGACGCCTTCCTAGATGTTGACCTTATTGCAGGATGTAGCAGAGGCGAGTTTGCAATTGCCTGTTCATTACAGTATTACAATGCAGATGACATAGGACTGCAGGTAAATCAACCAGATTAGATCAACTTATCACAATGCAAAAACAATGCAACCAGCGCATTCAGCTCTGCTACATCCACCACATAAATGCAATGGAAATTACTAGGTGAATGGCTCTATGTAGTAAATACAGGCAGCACTAAATCCCCTCCAAATCTGATTCACAGATGCCAGGCTGAGCGCATTGAGATTTCTGATCACATGTATCACGGCACATCACGATCTTATCTCATCCCCCTCCCTGCCTGGATTCATTTAGAAGAAAGCTGGGGGTCCGCCCTGCCTTCTATATATAGATCTGAGACTTCATATCTCCCAGAAATAATCCACAGAATATCTCCCAGCCTGGCAGAAGGGGGCAGCTCATTGCCCCCGCCCGCTGCTCTGTGCACCCAGCCTAGCCCCCCCCCCCTCTATGAATGTGCAAATTATTAATGACTTGGGCTTTGTGTTTGTCAATGAACCTGGGGGAGAAGGAAGAAGTGGATACAAATCGTGACGACTTGTGTCAACTTCATCAGTGCTACAAACAGGGATGAGGTTTGGAAGGACGGGGGGGGGGGGGGGGGTTATAAAAAGGGGGGGGTCTGCAGGACTTGTGTGGTGCAATAGTCTGCAGGTGTTAGACTGAGCAGTGGGCAATGCACAGGCTGCTTTACCTCAGATGAACCCACTTAGTCTGGTGCAATACACTCCATACAAAGCTTACACAAGTTGCCCCCCCCTCCCCCAAAATTGATCAGCACCCACTGAGTTTGCTCCAATGTATCATCCATCCCAAAAACAGAAAATGCAACACAAAAGATCAGAACTCCACTAAAGTACATGTTATTTATAGATCAGGAGAGGGGAGGGGAGGGGGGTGAGCGGCTGCAGGGGAGAGGGGGGCAGCCTGTGTGAGGGGCTGAGGATGCACTGCACTGGGGGTGTCGGGGGGCTGTGTGTCCACGCTGTTGTCGGTGCAGGGGCTGCAGCTGCCGCAGCTGACGGTCCGCTCCGGAGCTGGATCCAGTCCGCAGCTTCCCTCTCGCGCCTGAATTAATTTGATACTATTTTTGAAAGTCAGTGTTTCTAAGGGAGACCTAATGACGCAATGACGTCAATGCAGGTCAATAGCACACTGGTGGAGGAGAGACAGCCCCAGCCAGGGGAGAGACAGCCAGAGACTGCTGGCAGACAGCCAATGCAGCAGATAGAGGCAGACACACAGAGACATGCACAGAAAGCACAGTGCCCAGAGAAAAGAGAGTGACTGCAGGAGACAGTAATGGAGGCATAGACAAGGAGAGACAGCAGAGCAGGAGAGACAGCAGTAAAAATAGAGACAGCAGTGAAAGGAGAGACAGCAATTAAAGATAGAGATAGCAGAGGAAAAAAAGACAGCAGAGCAGGAGATGGGGCTGCAGTAACAAGTACCCCTTAGACAGGGGGCGCTCTGATCTAACACTCCTATGGTGCAGTCTCAATTAATGACATGGAGGGTCCATAATTAATCTGTAACTACTCCCAGCATGCTACTATGGTGGGGAGTGGTAGTTGCACAAGGACTTGACTCCCAGGTTACATTATTCTGCTGGTTCTGTCCTTGATGCAAGTTGTATCTACAAGTGTATATATAATATTGTGTATGTATATAGAGAGTGTGTGTCTGTCTATATGTATGTATATGTCTGAGTGTATGTACAGTATATGACTATATATATATATATGTATGTAATTTGTGTCTATATGTATATAGAGAGAATGTTTATGTACAGTATATGTGAGTGTATGTATCATTTCTATCTATATAGATGTGTATATAACTATATATATTTATGTCTGAGTGTGTATAGTATGTGTATATGTGACTATGTATGTCTGTGTATGTACAGTATATGACTATATAGATATATTTATGTATGTCTGTGTGTATGTACAGTATATGACGTGTGTGTGTGTGTGTATATATATATATATATATATACTGTATATAGAGGATTCTCTGAGTACAACTCCCATTTTCCCTGGGTGCCCCACACTATGAATCGCTCCCTGGTAATCCTCTCCTAGGGGGCGCTGTGACGAGCTCTGCCGAGTCCCCGGTGAAGTCTCCGTCCCGTGCCCCCCACCACACGCAGCCCCCCCGGTCCAGCCCCCTTCTCATTAGCAGCGGGTTCGGTGCAGTCTCCACTTTCCTCCACAGATGTCCCCTAACCCCGCCTTCCTCCTGTTAAAGCCCCTCTCGTGCAGCCCACCCTGCCGCCGCCGCCAGTCTCCGGGCTCCGAGGAGCGGCGAGGACGGACGGGCACAAAGTGCAGCAAGGTAAGAGGGAACCGGGAACTTGTGGGGTGCAGGGCTGCCTTCATGCCCCTCTCTCCTGGCAGTGCCAGCTTCTTGCTGCATCACTTTCTACAGACATGGGGGTCCCCCCATATCATCACCCCAGGTGCCCTCCCTTGTTGCATGGAGTCAGTGCACTGAGTGCACTTCAGACCCACACTCCTAGCACTGGGCAGACTCCACCAATGCACCCCAGCAGGGCACCTCCACAGGGAGGGGGGGAATCCTTGCCCTCATGTATGCCCCTGACCCACCTGTAAGCCCCTAGAGCCCATTCATTCCAGGGTATAAACAGTCAGAGAGAAAAATCAGGTTCAGTTTTCAGGAAGCCCAGTGCAAATGGAGGAGTGATTTATCAACAGGTGTTCTGTGGATTCTCTCTTTAAGGGGCTAGGAGCTAGACAGAGAAAGAAATGGCTGCAATTTCCTTGCTAGCGGCAGTTACAGTGTGTGGCCACCAGATGGCGTCTCTGAACTGAGCCGAGGGGTAGACGTCAAGTACTCAATGCAGACACTTTCTGCAAAACTACATGTTACACATGGATCATGTAATAAAGTCCTTAGAGCTGGGAGAAGGGTCTGGGGGGCTGCACATGCACAGGGGGGGAGTAGTATGAAGCTGCCAAGGAGGGGGCAATGTAAGAAAATGGCTTATTTCTACCCCTGTAGTCATACACATTGGGCAAGTGTTGAGAAGGGTTCCCCATGGTATAGAAATCTGGGGTTAGTACCAGAGGTAGAGCTCTCCATTGGTAATATTTAATATAACATTTGGTCGCAAGGATATTAGTCTTAAAAAAAAGCTTAACCCTTAGGTCAAGGAATTGCATTATTAGCAATTGCCTAATAAATGTTCATTCTGCAAATGGCTTCCTATTTGAATAAGGCCTCATACACACAAGTGTAATATGCTGCCATATACTTCTGTTGGACTCTGATGTACTGTAGCCATTTTTCTTGTTGGAATCAAATTCCAAAAAATGGTAGCGTGCTCCACCGGAGGCGCCCAGGGCTCTATGGATGCACCATATGGCGGCACATTTGGCACCTGCGGCTCCACAGTACAGAACTGCAGGGATTCATGCCCTGTGCTGTGCACCCATAAGGGGGCAGCACACTGGCACCACTGCTAGCAGCCTGCCTCCAGGGCTGTTGTGATCGCCATCAGCACGTTTTTACACTCCGCCGCTCTCACCATAAACAGCACGTTAGTGATTAAAGAAATTGGCTGCACCCTCATTGCTTAATTACCCAAAATTACACCCCGTGGAAAGGGAACAATTAGAGTCATGAGAATATATATAGTAGATAATTGCTAGTAAGGCAATTCCCTAATATACCGTCTCAGGCTCCGGGCCCCCGTTATAGGTCTATTATCATCTCTCTATATACAAGGATTGGACAAGTTATTCTTTATACGTAGAATTTTTATGTGTTTTCAGTCTTGTCTGACAGTCGGCCATCTATAGTGGGGTAAGGCTGGAATCGCACATGCAGTTTTTTGAGTAAAAAAAACTGCATTTAAAAAAAACTGCATGTGTGAATCCAGCATAATGTGATACCATCATCCATAAGAAGACACAATGAGAGCCCAAGTGTGTCCTTGGGTCGTCCATATGGAGTCGGAGGTGACTTTACTGAGATATCGCTTAGGCCGGGTTCACACACTGCAGCCTGTTCCTCTCCAGGCAACGACTCATGCAACACCAGCAATATCTCTGTATCTTATAATCTACGAGTCTGACCCAATACAAGATCCATAGTATGGACCATATAGAGGCCGTGGCCCCAGAGCTAAACGATAACATTGTGTCTGCCTGCAGCCACCACTAGGGGGAGCTGGATTATAATTCCCTATCCAGTGTGCTCTCTCTAGAGCCAAAATATTACTATTTAAAGGGAACTATACCCTTGAAAAAATGAGCTAAGCAGATTGATCTCCGAGTAGGACCGCCCACTGGACTCCTCAGCCCAAAATGAATAAAATACCAGCCCTGCTGAATCTTTTCCCACAAATTTAAATTTCAATCTGCTCAGCTCCTCCTGCGCTAAACATACTGTGCATAGACTGGACTGTATGTACAACGTGATGGGTTCCGTCTTTGGAACACAGCTCTGACCTGTATAAAGATATAGGAAAAAATTTAAAGGGGATGTCCAGGATTAGAAAAACATGGGTTCTTTCCTCCAGAAACAGCACCGCCCCTCTCCACAGGTTGCACTTGGTATGACAGCTCAGCGCCATTCACTTCAGACATGACCTTCATGTGTGTTTCGTTACTCATGTGCTGGTTAAAGGGGTTGTCCATTGTTTGGGGGAAAAATGGCTGCTTCTATCCAAAACAGAGCCTCACCTGTCTACTGGTTGTGCCTGGTATGGCAGCCATTGAAGAGAAGTGAATGGAGTGGAGCTGCAGTACCGCACACAACCTGTGGACAGTTGTGGCGCTGTTTGTGATAGAAAGCAGCCATGTTTTCTTATCCTTTAAAGGTTACCTTTCAGTTCATAAAACACTTGGCACGTCATAAGCTTTGAACTGTGGGGGTCCGGTATATTAGACGCCCACCAGTCGTGCCTTTAGGCTGGGAGCAGTGTACGGGCACATAAACTTTCCATGGATCCATTCTCCAAGAAGAGCCAAGTCAAAATCAGATGCTGCAAGCAAGCAGAGTTACTGCAGAAATCATCCTAAGTGAATAATTCTAAATAAATCTTAATCACTATATCACGAGGAGATCTGCAACTTTCCCACAGACTTTGTGTTTCAATCTGCACAATTTTCAAAATCTCTTCTTGCTGTCAGTGAATGGCAGTTAGATCCAGAGGAGTCAAACAGTACAGACATAATACTTCTGACAGCTGAAGGATTGTTACAGTTGTATCCAGTCTAGGCGGTCCTCTCATCAGCTGCACAATTCTCTCTCCTCATAGTTTGTTACAATGTATCGTCCAGGCTGAGCATTGACTGGGTACACCTGTAACAAACCCTCAGCTGTGTGGTGTGCGGTGTGTTAAACATACCGTATTTTGCGGAACGGAACAGCTGGCCCCTAATAGAACAGTCCTATCCTTGTCCGTAATGCAGACAATAATAGGACATGTTCTATTTTTTTACGGAACGGAAATACGGACATACAGAAACGGAATGCACAAGGAGTAACTTCCGTTTGTTTTTTTGTTAAATCAATGGTTCCGCATAAGGTCCACAAAAAAAACATAACGGACACAGAAAGAAAATGCGGTCGTGTGCATAAGCGCTTATTCAGTGGTCTTTATTGGCCAGACCAGAGACCGCCATTCAAATTTGCCAACCGGAGCCTTACGATCCTCAGCTGCCCAAGAACCTCTTGGCAGGCGGAGCCGTCAGTCGCTGCTCTGCTTTCTCTTCTCTTTCCATAGGTAGTCTGTTGTGACTTGCATCCAGGTAAGGTGGTTTTACTGTGATGTCTCTTGAGGCTGGAAATTAACCCGGCGCTGTTCTGCAGAGGGCCAGTAGGTGGCGCCATTAACAAAGCAGAACAGTTCTGGTGGTACATGGCCAATGCCAAGAGTTGGGTCAGCAGTAAATAGTCCTGATGGTTTTGGACCATTATATTATATTGGTCCCATTATATTAAATAATAAAATGTGACATTACGCTTATTTATTTTTTACTTGTCTTGCAATCAGATGATTGATTCCTCTAAGCCAGGCCAAGGAGTCAGTAAGCCAAAGTTCTGACTCCTGCATTTTATCACACTCCGACCCCTTCATAAATGGCTGATAATTTAGTAAAAACAAATTTTCTATAGTAAAATGGTAACCTTGTTTTTTCATATAAGTGATCAGGCTGCTTAGACAGAACTTCAAGGCTATGGACACCTTCAGGGGAATTTTTTATGGTTGCATTTTACTCATTTTGGGCTAAGAGAACACAGGAGAGGTGATAACTGATTATCTATCATCACTAGAACACCCTGCTTATCACTGTGTATAGTATAAGGAGAGAAGAGAACACAGGAGAGGTGATAACTGATTATCTATCATCACTAGAACACCCTGCTTATCACTGTATATAGTATAAGGACAGGAGAGAACACAGGAGAGGTGAGAACTGATTATCTATCATCACTAGAACACCCTGCTTATCACTGTATATTGTATAAGAAGAGAAGAGAACACAGGAGAGGTGAGGACTGATTATCTATCATCACTAGAACACCCTGCTTATCACTGTGTATAGTATAAGGACAGGAGAGGTGAGAACTGATTATCTATCATCACTAGAACACCCTGCTTATCACTATATATAGTATAAGGACAGGAGAGAACACAGGAGAGGTGAGAACTGATTATCTATCATCACTAGAACACCCTGCTTATCACTGTGTATAGTATAAGGACAGGAGAGGTGAGAACTGATTATCTATCATCACTAGAACGTCCTGCTTATCACTATATATAGTATAAGGACAGGAGAGAACACAGGAGAGGTGAGAACTGATTATCTATCACCACTAGAACACCCTGCTTATCACTGTATATAGTATAAGAAGAGAAGAGAACACAGGAGAGGTGAGAACTGATTATCTATCACCACTAGAACACCCTGCTTATCACTGTATATAGTATAAGAAGAGAAGAGAACACAGGAGAGGTGAGGACTGATTATCTATCATCACTAGAACACCCTGCTTATCACTATATATAGTATAAGGACAGGAGAGAACACAGGAGAGGTGAGAACTGATTATCTATCATCACTAGAACACCCTGCTTATCACTGTATATAGTATAAGGACAGGAGAGAACACAGGAGAGGTGAGAACTGATTATCTATCATCACTAGAACACCCTGCTTATCACTGTGTATAGTATAAGGACAGGAGAGGTGAGAACTGATTATCTATCATCACTAGAACGTCCTGCTTATCACTATATATAGTATAAGGACAGGAGAGAACACAGGAGAGGTGAGAACTGATTATCTATCACCACTAGAACACCCTGCTTATCACTGTATATAGTATAAGAAGAGAAGAGAACACAGGAGAGGTGAGAACTGATTATCTATCACCACTAGAACACCCTGCTTATCACTGTATATAGTATAAGAAGAGAAGAGAACACAGGAGAGGTGAGGACTGATTATCTATCATCACTAGAACACCCTGCTTATCACTATATATAGTATAAGGACAGGAGAGAACACAGGAGAGGTGAGAACTGATTATCTATCATCACTAGAACACCCTGCTTATCACTGTATATAGTATAAGGACAGGAGAGAACACAGGAGAGGTGGGAACTGATTATCTATCATCACTAGAACACCCTGCTTATCACTGTTTTTGATAAATAAGGGACTTAGGTTGATAGAACATAAAATATATTTATGATGAAAATTTCCAAACTTTTCTAAATTTACATCAAAGTTAATAAATTAATTACACAACATGAATAACAGATACAATTCTTTTTAATCTGGAGTTGGTCAGTAGATTTCTACCAATTCCACTCAAAACTAGCTTTGACCCTGACTCCACAGCCTCCCCCTGAGACATGGTGGATGTAGACTCCATGGTGACTTTTGGTCGACTGTGAGTTGTGGTACGCTGACAGCATTACCCCCTGCTAGAATCAATGAAGCATTGTAAGAGAACATCATCTGAGAGGTCTGTCTTCTTCAGTTGAGTATAAGCTACTGTTCCCTGTTATCGGCAATTTCAGGTTGCAGAAAGGGAAACTATATTGCTCTTCAATGGGATGAATACAAGGGTGGACTGGCCATAGAGTGTACAGGGAAATTTCCCGGTGGGGCGATGACCAGGGGGGCTCTTGTGGGAGCTCTTGGCAATAATTAATGCTGTGAGAATCTGGTACTGGTGTACAGCATGGTATTACTGACCCCAACTACCTTCTGCCAGTTTGGACTCACATACAACATGGGACCACTTGTCTTTTTTTTTTTCCAGGGCCACTTTAAGTACCTAGTCTGCCCTTGGATGAATGACAGGAAGGACACAATATTCCCTGACCCCCATGATTACTACTCCCCATTATCACTGAGCTTGAAGTATTGTAGCTGAAGTATTTTGGAATTTTATTTACATTCTTTTAAATTATTTATATTTAAGAGTTGTTTTTTGTTTTTTGTTTTTTTTTTGTTTTTTTTACAGTTAAAACTGAAAGTGCAATCCCCCATGATGGCTCCTCTTTATCCCCATGGTGACTCCTCTTTAAGGGCTAGATCCACGCACAGCATTTTGTAGCTTTTCTTGCAGTTTTAAACTTTACTGTCCATATGTAGCATTTTGGTTTGTGACCTTTTTGAAGTATGGTGCTTATCTATAGTGTGTCCAAATACTCATGTTACTGATGTAAGAACAAAAAAAAATGATGAAAAGTGCCTTTAACAAAATACAATAAGATTACAAAAAACATATTCAGAACATTTTAATAAGAAAAGCACCGGCCGCTTCAGGTGATTGATAATCCTTTATTAATGATAATTGGTAAGTGTGGGAACCTATGATATACAACAGGTGATAATCGGTGATCAATCGGAGGACAAACAGGATAACGCATGTTATACTCCAGAGCTGCATTCTCACCTCTGCAGGCTTCAGATCTGAAATCTCCAAAAAATCCTCTATGGTGCCTTGAAAAAGTATTCACACCTGTTGAACTTTTCCACATTTTTTAAACGTTACACCTACAAACATAAATTTATTTTATTGGGATTTTATACCAACACAAAGTAGCAAGTATGTGTGAAGTGAAAAACATTTTATTTAAATATTTTGAAAAGTGTGGCATACATTTGTATTCAGCCCCTGTACTCTAATACCCCTCAATAAAATCCAGTGTCTCCAACTGCCTTCAGAGGTCACCTAATTAGTAAATAGAGTCCACCTGTGTGTGATGTATTCTCAGTATAACTACAGCTGTTCTGTGAAGGTTTGTTAGATAACATTAGTGATCAAACATAATCATGAAAAACAAGGAACACATCAGACAGGTCAGGGATAAAGTTTTGGAGAAGTATAAAGCAGAGTTTAATTATAAAAAAAAATCCCAAACCCTGGACATCTCACGGAGCACTGTTCAATCCGTCATCCGAAAATGGAAGGAGTATGGCACAACTGCAATCCTACTAAGACATGGCCGTCCACCTAAACTGATGGCCCAGGCAAGGAGAGCACTAATTAGAGGATCATCCAAGAGGCCCATGGTCACTGGAGAAGCCGCAGAGATCCCCAGCTCAGGTGGGAGAATCTGTCCACAGGACAACTACTAGTCGTGTCCTCCACAAATTTGGCCTTTATGGAAGAGTGACAAGTAATATATTTGCTCAGTGACTACTCCAGCAATAGTGAGTGCAGCTCTGGAGTATAATACAGGATGTAACTCAGGATCAGTACAGGATAAGTGATGTATGTACACAGTGACTGCACCAGCAGAATAGTGAGTGCAGCTCTGGAGTATAATACAGGATGTAACTCAGGATCAGTACAGGATAAGTAATGTATGTACACAGTGACTGCACCAGCAGAATAGTGAGTGCAGCTCTAGAGTATAATACAGGATGTAACTCAGGATCAGTACAGGATAAGTAATGTATGCACACAGTGACTGCACCAGCAGAATAGTGAGTGCAGCTCTGGAGTATAATACAGGATGTAACTCAGGATCAGTACAGGATAAGTAATGTATGCACACAGTGACTGCACCAGCAGAATAGTGAGTGCAGCTCTGGAGTATAATACAGGATGTAACTCAGGATCAGTACAGGATAAGTAATGTATGTACACAGTGACTGCACCAGCAGAATAGTGAGTGCAGCTCTGGAGTATAATACAGGATGTAACTCAGGATCAGTACAGGATAAGTAATGTATGTACACAGTGACTGCACCAGCAGAAAAGTGAGTGCAGCTCTGGAGTATAATACAGGATGTAACTCAGGATCAGTACAGGATAAGTAATGTATGTACACAGTGACTGCACCAGCAGAAAAGTGAGTGCAGCTCTGGAGTATAATACAGGAATAGGTACTTGCCATTAATAGTCGAATTATAGCTCTGCTCTCCACTTAAGTGGCAGATAGGTGTTAAGCCCCCCTCCTGCAGTAGTGTCTGTGACTGCAACCTCTACACTTTACATCGCAGAAGATATTATTGGCATCACCCCTTTTGGTCCAAATTGGGTGTTCCTCAGTAGATGCCATCTGACCACAAACCGTTGCATGTACATAATGTCCCAGAGGAAATGATTTACTCATATACAAAATGCACTTTTCTTCCTAATAGTAAAGCAGGTCACTATGTACTAAGTAGGAGGACACTGCATGACGTCAGCAGATGGATTATTGTGAGGCTGGTGTACAGTCATAGAGCATGGTCTTAAAGGGACACCAAAATGGAGAAAATTATACAAGATTTCCATCTGAGGCCCTGCAAAAAAAAAAAAGATTATAATGATGGGAGTGATCTTCCCTATGGAGCCTTCATCCTGCTCTTGTCTGATATGTCCCCTTCAGGAAGTGTTGTCTAATAATGGAGGGGTAGACTAACCATATGTGTGACCTGTGAGGGACACTGGGGACCACTGTCCTTCCAAAACAGCTTCCTTGCATTTATTAGATTGCATGCATCATTTTTAGCTAACAAATTTCATAGCTTGAAATTACATCTGAATTGTTAGACCTAAGGGGGAACTCTGCAGTGGTCTTGCACAGAGGTCCTCTGCTGTCTGTGTCTGCCTCTGGTTACTATTAAGGGGTTCTCAACATGCCTATGGTTGTGACAACCCATCAGTCTGGCCCTGACCTCCGATACACCTTGTAGATCATTGTACTGACTCATGGGTGGCTCCCCGATGGCGGGTGGATAGACCATCAATGCCGTAATCCTGGAAGACCCCTTTAAACCTGTAGTCTATACAGTCTACAGCTAAGTGTCAAGGCCATGTCCACTATTTTGGTTCTCAAGCAAAGATCCACAAAATACGGATACGTTCCACGTGCGTTCTGTATTTTTTTCACGCGCCTCCATAGAACGAACTATTCTTGTCTGCAATACATGTTCTATGATTTACGTAATGGCCACACAGATCTGCAAGTAATATGGGACAGTACAAACGAATGAGTCCACTCAGCACGGTAGCCTCAAAAAATACAGATGGCGCACGGAGGAAAAATACAGTCGTGGGCACGAAGCCTTAGGCTGCTATCACACTCGCGTTGTTAATTCTGGCAGGGGATCTCAATAACGGAATTAAACGGACCCGTCAAGCGGATCAGAATGCATCCATTGCTGTCATGTGAAATCAAAATGGAAAAAAAAACGGATCCTTCACTAAATACATTGAAAGTCAATGGGTGACGGATCTGTTTTATTTTGGGTTCCTAAAGAAAACGGATCCGTCACCATTGACTTATATTGTTTTCAGAGACGGATCCGTTTTTGCGATGGGACATAAAACCGCAGCTTGCAGCGGTTTTGTGTCTGGTCACAAAACAGAATGTTGCTGGAACGGAAGACATCCTGACGGGATCTCTAAACGGAAGCGTTTTTTTTTTCAGGTATTGAGAGCCTCAATACCGGAAAACAACAACGCAAGTGTGAACGTAGCCTAAATCCAGAATATTGTCTTCTACCCTGTGATCATTACCCTGTCCCCTATGCCCAGTGCTAGGAACCTCCACAACATTTACATAGGTAGGTGTGACTGACATCAGCAATGTCCATTGGTGGGTCCTTTAAGGTAATGGAGTGCTGCCCTGCATTGTCATCCCTCCTTCCAGATCATGATCCCTAAGATGCCTTGAGTACCCCCCTTGTAGCCAGCAGCTTTCCTGCAGCAGCCATTCATCGCCTGATCTTGGAGCAGAGAATGTTTGTTTGTGTTTGGGCACAAGAAGCGAGGCTGCTATGTTCACAGTCTGGGAATCGGCGCTGATTGCGTGGGCGCAGGAGGCAGCGCCATAGACTCTGTTATTTGCGTCACCCCGGGAGACCAGGCTGTTTTTCCTTACAAATCTAATGGATGAAGCGCAGATCTGGGCTCAGAAATTGCAGATCCTCCTTATGTTCATGTTAACCCCCCCTCTAAAACCTCCCCATCCTATCCATCCATGCACTGGCACCCTCTGCAGAGGGATCCTCTCCATTCAGAGCCATTTTGAGCTCCTCTGTCTCCCTTGCAGCCTGATCTTCTGTAGAGGGGACTCTGAATGTGACGTAAATAGTTGGAACTGACGCAGCTTCCAGAGGGGGAAGCAGGTTGGATGCAGGCAGCCTGCAATGTGCACTGGTTAATCCCCCCCCCCCTCTCCCATCACACCCTGTATCCCTTGTGTAGTGGATTACTGGGACATCCCTCCCAAAAATACCACCACTCACCCACCAGAAAAAGCCAGATCCATTTATAGAAGCTCTCAGCTCCAAATAGAAATACTAAAGGGGGGACGAGCCATATTCACACAGAGAGAGAGAGAGAGAGAGAGGGGGGAGCTCAGGACAGAGGCACAGGGGGGGAAGGGTTAATCATCCCGGGAAATTAACCCTTCTAGGTAAAGGACACCCCAAGAAATCTGCAGCAGGAGGAGGCAGAGAAGAGCCGAGGGGTAAAAGCCTGGAATGGAATCTTGCAACACTGTATCCAATGTATCAGGAGGGGGGGGGCTCCGTGTCAATGTGTGGATGTGCTGCGTGTGTGGAATTTTTTTTTTTTTTTTTTTTTTTTTGCAGGCTAAAAATAGCATCAGGGTTTTGATTGTGCGCCAGAAATAGACCGAGGGTTTCACTGGTATAAAAGCCGCGCAGGAACCGGAGCCCTGACATCAGGCTGCTGCTTTTCTTTGACATTTTCCTGTTATTTTTAGCTCTGATGTTAATTGTCGGCTTTTCCCTCTCCTCCCCTCCCATCTCTCTGTCTGTCTGTCTCTCTCTCTGTCTCTCACACACTGTCAGTCTCTTTCTGTCCGTACACACAGGATTCCCAGGCACGGTAAGTCATGGAAACTGCTTGGCTGTAGACTCCTTGCATTACTGCTGCTGTTGTTGCTGTTGTTGATTTTGTGCTGTATAGAAAGGGGTTGGGTAGGGGATGCATGTGCACAATGTGGAGTGAGGGGAGGTGGAGGGGATTCTAGGAGGAGAATTGGGGATCTCCCAGCATTAAATCTCTGAATCGATAAGACGCTGCAGATTTTACTCTCTGGCTGCTGTGGAGTCTTCGGAGGGAAGCCCCCCTTCTGGAGGATGAAGCCTGAGAAGCTTGTGCCTTGCGCGGAGTCCTGGAGCTGTCCGCTGCGCGGGTGCTGAGCGCCCCGGATCCCGGAGCTGTCCGCTGCGCGGGTGCTGAGCGCCCCGGATCCCGGAGCTGTCCGCTGCGCGGGTGCTGAGCGCCCTGGATCCCGGAGCTGTCCAACAGAGCCAGTGCTGAAGGCGACAGCCCATACACCTCCCTACCTTTATTGTGCTTGCAAGACGAGAAAAGACTGGAGACAAGAAGCAAAGATCCCGACGAAGGCTCCTCACCCTCCTCTACCTCTTCCACCAGCTCTATCTTCCCGCCTTGCATTTGAATGGCTTCTGCTAAAGGTTGCTTTATTTAGATCCTCTCCTCCCACCTCTTTTCTTCTCTATTTAAGACTCCGGTCCCTGAAGATGCTCAGCGTATGAGTGAGTGTGCATGTAAGTGTGCCTGTGTCCCCCCTACTTACCTCCTCTTGCAGGCTTATACCTGTAGCCTCAGCTTGTAGAACCCCAACCTCCCCCCCTTTCCCCAAATATAGTAACATCACCCAAGATCCCAGCAGCAGTGACCATAGGAGGAAATCAGATTTGTACAAACCTGCACTGGAGCCCAGTAATCAGATGAAGCGGCAGCTGTCGGCATTAACCCCCTCCGTGCCGGCACCCCCCCTCTGGATTCCATAAGCAAGGCTTTACTGGCAGCTGTTGGGGTGGGGGGCGCCTTTCTTCGTCTCCTCTGGTTGTAAAGGGTTAAGCCTTAAGAACACAGGGTTCCGAGAGGATCGACTTGACAGGATGGAGAGAGCCGGGAAGGAGCTTGCAGCGCTGCACAGACAGGAATTTTCTGCAAGGGGAAAAAAAAACAGCCACTGATGTCACTGTTCACATTGCTGAGATTCCAGGCTGCGTGGTCGTATTTACAAACGGATCCCAGTCTGCAGCAGCACGTGTAGGGGATGACTGCAGCACCCTTCACAGGGTGGTCTGGTGTGATTACATACATGCATACCTATCTGCACCCTCACCTATCAGACGAGCATGCATGCAATCTAGCAATGGGCACACCATGGGCACCCCACTTAGGGAGGTTCACCCAGGGAGCTGCAGCACAGATGCCTTCCTTCCAGCCTGTAAGGGGTTAACCCCAGCCCTGCCCAACACACACACACACACACACACACGAGCTCTCCTGCCCGGGATCCTATTAAATAATTGAATGGGTGGCAGCAGTAATGTTGGTGAAAACAGCACGGATTTCCAAGTCGTGACTGTATAAGTGAGTAATGCCAGCTGCTTGCGTCACCGCTCCAGTCACAGTTCACCCAGAGTGAGCTAGAATCGTGACTTACTGGATACCCAATGAGAGACTGGAGGAGGGGGGAGGGGAGGAGGGGGGTCCACAGGCAAAGGTGTCACACAACAGCACCCAATAAGATAGGATCCAAGGAGGGGGGAACTGCACTGGGACATCAGGCAAGAGATCCAATAAGACCAAGATCCAAGGGGGTCCCTTCTTCCAAACAGGACAGGGCAGAGGAGGGGTTAAGGAATCTAGGAGATCGTGACCCTCCTCCCACTCCATACAGTAACTTATATACACACCTGGCTGGGACAAGAGGGACTGTGGATGGATCACTGGTGGATGGCATCTAAGGAGAGGAGAAGCTCCAGAGGACAGGAGGAGCCCTGCACCTGGCAAGTAAGTAGCTGTTGAACTTTCTTCTCCTCCATAGAGAACCATTTATACTAGCCCTGATGGAACTTCTGTGTCTGTTGATGGAAGGGATACATAGTTGCAATAGTTTCATGTGCAGGTAGATACATAGTTGCAATAGTTTTATGTGCAGGTAGATACATAGTTGCAATAGCTTCATGTGCAGGTAGATACATAGTTGCAATAGCTTCATGTGCAGGTAGATACATAGTTGCAATAGCTTCATGTGCAGGTAGATACATAGTTGCAATAATGAGCTACAAGTAGGTTCATGCTGTTTAGATCATTCCACTTAGCATGAGGGATGGTGCTCGCACAGAAAGGGTTAAAGTTAGGGTGAGGAGGGGGCTAGCTGCTGGGGATTCCGTGCTGGTGGCTTTACTCGTGTTGTAAGACCGTGTGTGTGAGGAGCAGAAAGGGTTAGCTCCGAAAGACTAGGCAGTTAACTCAATATAGGACTACCCAGCAACCTCTCCAGACCCCTTAAGGGTTGCCTATCCTCCTTATCTAGAATCTCAACATTCCTCGGGGGCTTTTACTACACCTCTGGGTCTATAAAGGGGGGCTTCAATTCTATTGGGGTGCAGCTGCTCTTCCTGTGGCTTTAAGGGGTGCAGTTTTCCTCTGGATCTATAAAAAGAAGCTCTTCCCTTCTGGCTCTACAAAGGGGGATATAAAGAAGGACTCATACTCTGTTAGGTGCACCTGCTATAAAAGAGTGCACTTTAGCTTTAAAGGGATGCACTAACTTTTCCTCTGGATCTATAGAATGAGGCTCTTGCTCCTCCTCTGGCTCTATAAAAGGGGTGCTCTTACTTCACCTCTGAGGTCTATAAAGGGGGGCTCCTCTTCTGTTGGGTGCACCTGCCTCTATTGGGTCTATAAAGGGGTGCACCTGCTTTAAGGGGCTCACTCACTCTTCCTCTATGGAATGAGGCTCTTGCTCCTCCTCTGGCTCTATAAAGGGGATGCGCCTCCTCCCACTGGCTGTATAAAGGGGCACTCCACCCTCCCGTTCCCCATGGCTTCTCCTGTGGAGGATTTGTTGAATAATTGGAGAATGGAAATGTTTTCTCTCTACCCCTTTCGAACAGGAATGGGCAGTGAGGCGGCTCTCCATTGGCGGGTGACGATTTTAGTGGCAGCCAATGGGCAGGCCGGCCGCCGTCTATTTATTTAGCGCTCAGGGGGAGAGTTCCCTCTTTACGCGGCGCCTCTGCTCAGCGCCGGCAGCTCCTGCGGCTCCTCCGCTCTGTACATAGGGGCGAGCGGGCGGAGGAACGATCTCCAGGGGGTGGAGGAAGGATCTCCGGGGGGGACCGGGCGGCCGAGGACCGCTGGAAGAACAGCTGGATCAGGTCCTTCTCGAATCTTTTTGCGGTCTGGGCTTGCTGTAGGTCAATACGTAGCCGGGAAGCCCTTACCCCAAAAAGCATTTGCGGAGGACGCATTCACCGGCAGCGGCGAAGAGGCAACCGTGACCTCGGACCTACCACGACCTCTGAGTGATAACCCCCGACTACACTGTGCGCCCCCGACACCTCTTCTCCAAGACCGACAAACTGCCACACACTTCCCGACACTTCACATCACTCCAAGAACACAAGGCTGCTCTATCATCACCACCCTCAGTCCAAAACTTCTCCAAGACCACCCTCAATTCAACACGACCACCCCCGACACTTCTTTTCCAAGACCACCAGCTGGTCACTACTTATTCCAAAACCTCTCCAACATTTCTAGAACATCATTCCCGACACTTCACACTACTCCAAGAACACAGGACTACCCAATGACCACCACCCCCAAAACTTCTCTAAGACCACCCTTCAATTCCAGACGACCACCTCCAACACTTCTTCTCCAATACCACCTTCAATTCAACACGACCACCTCAAACACTTCGGATACTTGTAGCACTCCACCACGCCCACCTTCTACCAGACCCTACAGCTTCTGCAAAAGAGAATAAGACACCTGCCCAAAAAGTTGAACCCACCATGTGCCCCCCCCCCCCCCAATCCTTATTCTCCACCCCAATACTCAGAGGTTGTCACAGGTTCCTACAAACCACAGTAACTTCTGATGACTTCTCACAACTTTCTTGGATTTGGAGGTGGGGGCTCAGTAAAGCAGCCCCCCCCCCCAGGTTGTGTGTCTTGCCCTCTCCCAGCTAAATAAAAGTTGAGCAGAGAGTTGCAGTCCCTGCTCTGGTCCCTGAGCCGAGTCCTCGGTGCTTCCTGCGGCTCGGCTTCTGCTTCCATCCTCCACACGCCGCGCACGGAGAGAGGGGGCTGCGGCTTCTGCTGCGTTTTCTAACGAGTGGACGCTCATGAACGCGACTTGGTGACCTGATAATAAAAGAGGGGACTGGGGGGCAATACAAAATGAGTCTGTGGCTTCTGCATGTCAAGCGCTAGTAGAAGGACAGAGCTGAGAAAAAACGTCGGAAGCATCAAAGTATCTTCCCTTGCATCTCAATGAGGAAACACTGTTAACTCTGCTACATCGATGTATGAGAAGTAATCATTAAACTGCCAAATATAAGGGGCTGATCAGTTAAAGTGGAGGGGGGGAGGCAGCAGATATTATTATAAACATATTATATACATAGAGGTATGAAACTTTGTGCCCTGCTCCCCCCATTTACAGCAGGACCCTCCATGGACAGCATTATAATAATGACTGTAAATTATAAAGCGATTTCAGTTCCATACATACCCCCCCCCCCCATATAATCATTTACAATCTATGTATAAGCAAGAGGTATGAGTGAACATCCAGGCAGGCAAGTTCTCCTCTCCCCAGATGATTTGGGGGTTCCCTTCCCTCTAGCTTGTAGTTCAGCTGCCCCCAAAATATTAGATCCCAGTACAAATGATGCGGCATTAATGGTTTTGCTGTGTGTCCTACACTGCACAGGAATCCTGCACCTCCTTAATTAAAGTTATCGATTCTCTAAAGATAAAAGTCCTATGGGGGGAAAGACTGAACCTTTCCATAGGGCAAAAGGGGCATAAAGAAATGGAGATGAAAATGGGGAAAAAGCAAAAAGGTCTCTGAAGTTTAGCTCGCGACACCTAAAGTCGCAGGTTGGAAGGAGATGTGATTGATTGAAGGACGGATCTGAGGGTGGTTTAGCTCTGTTTGGGTTATTAAGACTAATTTGGGAGCAGTTCTTATACTCGGTGACCATACCAGGGGCAGAGAGCAGGGATTCCTTAGACCTTCCCGTAGGACTTGTAGATTTACTGCTGCAGATGAGCTGGAAGTCACGACTCACCTTTGGAGCTCATGGGTAGGTGTCTGCTAGACGAGGATGGCAACTAAAGGCTTGGAGAAACTGGGAGCCTGATACTTGAGGTTCATAAAAAGCAGCACCCCATAATATTGGCCTCAAATCTATACAGTGAAAGTTGAGGATTGCGCATGACGTGTAGGATCCATTGTTCTGCTGTGTCATGATCCAGCAGTGATGGCCACACTGCCCCATTTGCAGCAGGGACTCGGAACCACATTTACGGATCAAGATTCCCGATCTGTTCTTGTGGGGTCTGTGAAATGTCTTCAAAGTGCAGGGGATTCCCTTGTCTGGAAAGCTGAAGTTTGCAGCTATGAGGGAAGTTGACTGCATGGCCATTTGCAGAAATAAGGAAAAGAAGAACCTTCTCCATACACCTGAGGAAGAGGAGAACCTTCTCCTTACAACTGAAGAAGAGAAGAGCCTTCTCCTTACACCTGAAGAAGAGGAGAACCTTCTCTATACACCTGAGGAAGAAGATAAACTTCTCTATACACCTGAGGAAGAGGAGAACCTTCTCCATACATCGGAAGAAGAGGAGAACCTTCTCCATACACACGAGGAAGAGGAGAACCTTCTCCACATACCAGAGAAAGAAGAGAACCTTTTCCATAAACCTGAGGAAGAGGAGAACCTTCTTCTACACCTGAGGAAGAAGATAAACTTCTCTATACACCTGAGGAAGAGGAGAACCTTCTCCATACATCGGAGGAAGAGGAGAACCTTCTCTATACACCAAAGTAAGAGGAGAACCTTCTCCATACATCGGAGGAAGAGGAGAACCTTCTCTATACACCAAAGTAAGAGGAGAACCTTTTCCATACACCCGAGGAAGAGGAGAATCTTCTCCATACAACCGAGGAAGAGGAGAACCTTTTCCATACACCTGAGGGACAGTAGACCCTTCTCCAGATACTTGAGGATGTCTCCAGGTCATTGTCAGGGCCAGTTGTCAGGATTTGCGTTTTGTGCTGTAGATTTAGTCATGGTCTTCAGTGAACAGATTGAAGTTAATGGCTCTGTCCGTCCACAGACTGTATGAACTGTATGCTGGGTGACACACTACAGGACAATGATAGGAGCAGTAGTCTATGGTATGGGTTCTGTTCACGTGCTAATTATATGTAGAAATCATAGACGGGTGGAGTCCATTAGTATTGTCATTAGCTGGATCCCCTCTGATTGCCATGTCTATTATTTCTGTCGATAGATAAATCAGTTATGTGTGTGCCATGAGGACCTCTCCTCTAACCTCACATAGGATATCTCTCTATATAAGGCTTTATATATTAGGCCATAGGGTGCAGCTACCTACACTGGTGCTTACAGGAAGGGTGCATGTCACTGATGATGATGATGGTCACTCCCGAGCTGTAGGATGGGCCTTTACTTCTTATATAACCAGTTATTATATGCTTTAGTTTGCTTTTTACTATTATAGGCTATTATATTATATTATAGGCTTTGCTTTGCTATTGCTTCTTACTGTCCAGCTGTCTCCTGATTTTTTAAAAGAGCAGCTCTATGTTCCCCTTGTGTCCAGGGTATATCAAGGCTTTTGTCTTCTTGCCCTTTTAGGAACAAGATATCCCAGATGACTACCTCCCAGGACCCTGCTATGGAAATCTGCCCTGTACAGGTGAGGTAGTTATGTATACACTGCAAGGTAACCCCAATGCTGAGGAATTCCCCTGACCTGATTGTGCAATGCATGTCCAGGAAATACATAGGTAAAACTATAGGAGGTTTCTATGTAGCCAGGACTAGAAAAAAGGGGCATATATGATGTTAGTCATTGTCTACTGGATCTGGGAATGCTGCTTACTCTGCACAGCCAGTATAGGATCAGGTATATGCTATAGCACATGTAATATATACACCCCCTGGTCGGTGGACAGGCATCATAGAAGGTATATATGTCCTGCCAGTATAGACTGTGTTCTGTAGTTATTGAAGACTGTCTTCTGTGTAATGGACAGGATATGTAGATATGTATGTGCCCTGCTCATTGTCTAAATAAAATAAAAGGAAATAAAAGGCATGTAGTATATAGATAAGATAGGTAGGTAGGTAGCTATATATTAGAGATAGATAGATAGATAGATAGATAGATTCACCCACTTAATGGGAGAAGATATCTATCTATCTATCTATCTATCTATCTATCTATCTATCTATCTATCTATCTAATATCTATGTCAGATAGATGATAGATAGATAGATAGATAGATAGATAGATAGATAGATAGATAGATAGATAGATAGATAGATAGATAAAAAAAAAAAGCAAACAAGCAGCACTCCAAAAATGAATAAAAATGACAATCTAGGGTTGAGCCGAAACGTCATGTATCCACATGGGTGAATAAAGATTTTTCTTTTATATTCATTTCTGGAGTGCTGCCTGTTTGCTGTTTTTGTATATTGGGCAATAGACTAGTTCCCTTGGGCTTGCACCCGAATTTTCTCCTTTTTATAGTGCTGACAGATTTTCTCTTTATAGATAGATAGATAGACATGAGATAGATAGATAGATAGATAGATAGGAGATAGATAGATAGATAGATAGATAGATAGATAGATAGATAGATAGATAGATATGAGAAGGATACAGATTTAGAAAATACTTGATAACTAGAGAACTATAGAAAGATAGAGGCTCATTTATAAATAGATGTACGCCAATTTTTGGCGCATATCTGTGGCAGATTCGGTCCCAAAGGGGATGGCGGATGAATCTGAGACTTCTTCCCCATCCATGCCTCATACACCAGTTCTAAAAAAAAGGGGGCGTGGCAGGGAAGACAGGCCCCTCTCATTTATCATTTTCTATGCCTCTTTTAGGCGCAAAAAATTATCTAAACCTACGCCGGCGAGGGAGCTAGCGTAGATTTAAGCCGGCGGTGGATGCGTCTAAGTTACATAGAGGCCGACACCTCCACAGGTACATCAAACGCCAGCGCAGGGTTATTAAGACCAGTGTCTAAAACACCAGTATTAATAAATGACCCCAATAGTCTTACAGTAATGAGTCTGTTTGGCTTAGGGGGTATTAATTTCGGCATTCTATCAGTCACTGTACAGCTGCTGTTTATGGGGCCTGTATATCCGTATACCTCAGATTACAGGCTGATCGTATTATATAATTAGGGGATCTCTGCAGCTTCCTAATCTATGGACCATCACAGGTACTAAAGGTGGGCCTTTGTCTTAGTGGCTGCTTGAGTATGACCAGGAAGGTAATAGTATAATACTAACCATAACCCTAATACCACCCCCAGATCTTGTCCTTTCTGTAAATCATAGAACATGTCCTATTCTGTGCTGTGATGGGAGTGAGAAAAGCGTAGATTGCACATGGAAGGTCTCCATATTTTGCGAAATCGCCGTTTGCGAAGTAATGAATTTTGGGTATAATTGACCTTTAAGCACATTTCTGACAGACGCTCTTTTCCTACTCTCAGGACCGCCACGTAAAAGTCAGATTCCCTGTCGCGCCCTGGCTAGGCCTTGTGTACAGTGAGCATAGGAGGCGCCCAGCTCCTTTATGCGTACTGTAGCAGGTAAGTAGCTCTCATTACGTAGAACGCCCAGAAATGGATGCCAAAGCTGGCTACAGACGTGAGATATTTGTGGGCAGATCCAGCCCAGTCTGGGGGAATCTGCTGACAATCTAACGTCTGTAGTCACCTCTCTTATATGTACAATCTATTGCTCCTCTGTTAGAAATCTGAGGGTGACTGTAACCTTCTTCAATGAGACGACTGAGGAAGTTCAGAAAACCCCGATCACTCCTTTATCTCTCCCAGCACATGCATGATTGATATCAGCTGCTCCTCCTGACAATGCTGCATCATGTTGTCACAGCTCCTCCCCTATTACTTCCCTTACTACATACCCTACTATAATAAATCTAGTACCACCATTGAATTCTTACTACCATAATTCCTATCTTTATTCTACACTTTGGTGATATAATACATATTCGGTAGAAGGTGGAAGCTACATGATATATAGCAAATAATGACAGACACCGGGTCTGGGGTGAGGGGTAGGTGGGCTAGATATAGGGGCTGTCATAATAATAATTATGGTAATAATAATTTAAATGGTAATAATTTATGGAGCAAAAAAATGCAAAAAATAAAAATAATTATCAATGCAACTTGACGGAGGTCACAACCGCCACCCTATCCGTACATGTATGAACGTGTGCAGACATAACATACACGCCTAGCAGAGCCAAGAGGACATATCACCTTATGAATGGGGGTTTGTCCATCTGACAACTGATGGTTGTCAGGGCCCCCAGCTATCATGCTTCTAGTATCCTCATATGCAGAATAGGCACCTTATAGCCCCCGACTTAGGCCTTCTCTGCACCCCCTATAAAACTCTGGTACCAGAGGAGCTCGCCCCATGACCGTCTGATATTCCATATATGATATAATATATTTGCTGCATTATGACTCAGCTGAGCTAACCAAATGACAACGACCTGGGATTTTACATGGGACTGCAGGTAAATCTGCTCCAATGTCTATGAGGGCGCTGACACCTCGGCTCTGCTACATCAGCAGACATAAAATAATCAGGCTGGCAATACCCTTTTGGCTACAGCTCTGGCCTCACAATGATATTATATGAATCATAATGGGGAAATACGATTCTAAAGCCGTGGCGGTACCTGCAAGGGGTTGTGGGTAGTGGCCCGGGGATTAGGTGGTCAGCTGGAGCACCACAGCCCCATGAAGGTTTAACCCTAACCCTGGAGCAGCATCTTTAATTGTGTTGCTCCGTAATAAAAATAGAATGTAGATGATGGGGGGTAGGTGTCTGGAGGTAGGTGACCGTCATATAGGGATAACCTGTCTATCATTCTGTATATAGAATTATAGTGTAATATTCCTATATAGGTATAGACACAGGAATATGACGTATACCATGCCGTTGTGGTGGGACGGACGCTCCCCCTTCTCTGCTCCGTTATATGGGGATGAAGTGCCAGGCCTCACCTTAATCAGGAGGGACCCAGCACCAAAACAGGGGGCTCCATATTTTAAGTTTTGCAATGTATATTTGTATGCATTTGTATAATTGTATATTTATACATTATCTATCCTGTACCATGCTGTAGATATTTCCGTCTTGGTCTATAGGGGCCTGACCCATAGCGATCTGTAGCAGGGTCTCAGTGGCTCTATTCCCAGGGCTGTCAATCATTTACATGGCACATAAAAATTCCTAAATATTTTTTATTTATTTATTATTATTTTGTCTTTTGAGCTATTTTTTGCCTTCGTCTTCTATCGTTCCATGCGTTCCGACATGATTTTTCTTCTTCTTTTTTTTCTTCTCATGACCAGGCATTAACCCTTTTCTATATCCCCAGACTCCAACGTACACAGATCTATAGTCTTTTATATTATTTTAACTTTTTTTTTTTTTCTGGAGTTTTTCTACCATTATCTAATTTTTTTTCTAGTTGATTTCAAACTGGTTTATTCATTAAGCGATACAATGTAGATATTTAAGGCCATAAATAGTATAATAAACCCTGCGTATGGTTCCAGTTTACAGAAACCTAAAGCTGAGAGGTGGCAGGACTGGGGCTTCCCAGGTTGCCTTTAATTTTTATTTTATTTTTCCAATGATTTTGGTTCAGTCTCTTCATCGAGGATGTAAGATCCATTAAGTACATCCTCTTATTTAGAAGCTACTTTGTTTCTTAGGTATTAAGGAAAGAGTTAAAACATCAGTCTCTTGAGGTTGGCTTCCAGAAAAAACTACGTTCATAATTTGCAAAAACTTCCAAAAACAGTAATATTTTTAACTCTACTATTCCCAGGTAGGAAGGATTGTTCTAAGAGATTGACTTGATAAATGAATATATTATAAGGGAATATTTTCCAGAAGAATATTATGCAAATCTTAGTAATCTTGCATTCTTAGTCGGTGGACATTTACGTGGGATATTGGAGTCTTGTGTACTTGGGTTGAATGTAGAAGGTTCCAGGACTAAACCTTATATACAGTAAATAGGGCAAGAACTAAGCTGCAAATAATATGTACAGTGAGTACTGGAAATCCTGGCCCAATGTTATATGCAGTGAACAGGATGAGAGACAGAAGCCTGTCCTATATATAATGGGTAATCTACATACTGAGGCCCTATATTATATGCAGGGGACATGAAGGTTCCCTCTATACAGAGAGATGAATACCACCTCGCCCCAATTTATAGTTAGTACTCTGACCTTGGTCCATATACCGCTATACAGTGAACAGATTATGTATAAATGTATGTGAACCCCTATATAATATATATCACTGCAGTATACTATCATAGATCTAGATACATGGACCAGTCAGAATAGGACGGGAGGATACAGAAAAGAACTTTTCTATTATCATCATTGTATAGCTGACTGCATGTAGTGGGTATAGGAGGTTCTTGATCTGTGTATAGTTTATATAGGACAGTCTAAGCTCCTGGTGTGACTATAGTAAATAGAGGTACCGCATGTGGCCCTGAACAGAAGGGCTCGTTCTATGTTGGTCTCATTTTGAAACACACAGTCCGTCATGATAGGAGACGAGAG
>ONZH01013009.1:0-318357 GCA_900303285.1 Rhinella marina | reverse complement strand
GACCATCAGAGGTGTCTGGCAGTGGTTTTCTCCTCTCTCCCCATTGAAAACGCAGACATCACAACTGAGCGTGTATGGGGGAGTCAGGAGCTATATAGCTCATCCTGGATAATCAACCCAATCCCTTGTAAAAGGGTCATAAGGCCAGTGGCATACATAGAAAAGTAAGGGCCCCATGCAAGGATAAAACCAGGCCCCCCACACAGCACAGAAGGGTTTCTGCCTAAACCCCTTTCAATGACACTTGGGTCATTTTTCCTCTGCTTCATTTACTAAAAGTTGTTCCTTTAGAGGGAAAG
Organism: Rhinella marina; assembly: GCA_900303285.1. NCBI lineage: Eukaryota > Metazoa > Chordata > Amphibia > Anura > Bufonidae > Rhinella > Rhinella marina. Next base: position 318,058 of record ONZH01013009.1, on the reverse strand, counting down.
TCCTGACCAAGTTTTCACCTCCAGTAGAAGAGGAGATGATCCCAACTAAGACTGGGCCCCCTCTTGCCCTGGGCAGTCGCATGGTCTGCCGCTATGGTAGTTACGCCCCTGCCTAAGGCTATGCTTTAACTTCATGTTGGGACATATTGAAACAACTGTTTAACCAGGTTCCAAACAGTATTTGTTTGCTCTGTATATTGCAGAATTGTCTCTTTTCCTCTGCTTTATGCTCAGTGGAGTAGGCTCCACCACCATCCTGGAGCAGCGTATCTATAATAACACGAGGACGGCTTCTACTGAGCGCACACTGAATCAATTAGTATCTTTGTAGGCTCTGATCTAATTAGTCTGGCCAGGAAGGAATTAATGACGATACACGAGACATTACCACTAATTCTAATTGCATTTGACTTAACTCCTTAACAGGTTAAGCCTTTTTTTTTATTACAATTTTTGCAAGATACACTGTTGTTTTTTTAGGTTTTACAGTATTCACCATGCAATATAAATGGTAAGATAACATTATTCTGCAGGTCAGTGTAATTACGGCCATACCAAACTCATACATGTGTTTGTATGGGTTACTACTTTTGCACAGTTGCTGCATTTGTTTTTGTGTTGACAGAGCGGCTGTAATGCTACGTTTACATCTCCGGTTTTAATTGCAGCAGACTGATCCGGAATTTTCTGGATCCTACGCTGCCGCTGGCCCCATTAAGTATAATGGGGTTGGCGGAAAGCCGTTACACATTCCGGCAGACAAGCACAAAACTTGCCGGACACAAACCACTGCATGCTGCGGCTTGTGTCTGGCCGATCCTCCGCTTGTCTGCCGGAACAGCCATGCCGTAGTTTCACACCGGAGGTGTGAAGGTGGCATAAGGGCTTTTTATTCAGGGTGAGCTATAGTTTTTATGTATCAATTCTCCAAGTACAAAGACTTTTTCATCAAATTTGATGCCACATTTTAGGGGGCAAGATGAACCAAAAATAGCAATTCTGCCATGCTTTCCTTTTCCTGTACAAAATATATACCACATTCGTTTTATAGTATGGGCTATTAAGGTTGGTTTAAAGAGGGTTTCCTAGTTTTAAAAAGTACATGCAAATGGCTGCATGCAGTAGATGTGTCACTTACTAATGCACTATGCCTCTATGAACCAGTCTTGTATGCAGTTATATGACAATTACCCTGGTGTTTATCTCTAGCTTGTGTGACATCCCATTCCCAAACACATGGTCGTCTCCCCCTCCCTGATAAGGATATCACATGCTTCTAGTCTCCCCTGGTCTCTGGCTCTCCATCTATGGATCATGTTTCACATGCTGGGCAGCAAATTGTGCCAATAAACAAAAAAGCAGAGCAGATAGAGTAATTATAGCACCACCATACATGTCATACTAGAGGGCATGCAGGCAGTTGTAACCAGAGGTAATGGCTGAGGGGAGAGGAATCATAAGAACTGTAGTCCTCCACACTGTTAATCCCACTCACAGCAAGCCCTGGCAGCATTCAAAACAAAACAGCTCTACAAGAGAGCTACTTCTGGGATAGGGTGGCATCATCTCCCAAGACAGGTACCTTTTTGTATTTTTTTTTAAAGCTTGTAATAACATTACCCCACTGATCACAGATTTTAGTTAAGTCTGTACTACTACTCAGTATCTTCAGTGAGTCCCCACCAAAAATATTACAAAATAAAGAAGTTGCTGTGATATTCTTCTGTCCAGCCTTGGGACCATTGGGCATCAGGCAAGGAAAAATCCAGGAGCAGAAGGACTGTGGTCTTGTCATTAATACTTCAATACATGGGGATTCAGTGTAGTCACCTACCAGCTGCTGCTCCTGCTGCTAGGCAACAGCCTAAACCTCTGCAAGCTCAACAAACTGGACAAAACTGAGTTTCTCATTGTAGGTAGCCCATCGTGAACATTTTTTAAAGCACGATGGGCTACCTACAATGAGAAACTCAGTTTTTACCAAAGTTTTGCTGTAAGGTATTTTAACAGCAGTCTTCCATGTACCCTCTGGTAACCAAATGTTTTCAGTAACAAATGTACCGTGAGCTTTACCCGCCCGTGGATCCACCCACACCCTGTGCTTACATCCCAAAGCAAAACTCATGGGGAGCGTCAGTAGTACAAGGTCTCTGCCTTTCCTTCCCGTTCCAGCTGGAACATCACCAATCCAAGCAGGGCTGGCAGCCTCATTAGTATTCACTGTTTTGGATATGGGTTGGGGAGGGCCATCTTCCAGCACATAGACTTTTACTAAAGAAATTATTTGGCAGCTCTTCATCAGGATTTGAACACCAGACCTTCTGTATGTCAGGCTGAAGAGTTACCCTTACACTACAGACCTGCTCTGTTGAAAGGGCTGAATTTGCTGTGCTTAAAAAGGTATTTTCTTCAAAGGCATAACACTAAATATTCACTGAAACAAAAGGAAGAAAAATGGCACCATCTACCAATCACCATAAATAATATGTTCACACTTTTCAAGATTTTTCACAATACAGTGGAGCGCAGTTGTACTCGGGGGCCCCCTGTACTCGAATACCCCTAACTAAAATCCAGTGTGACCAATTGCCTTCAGAAATCACCTAATTAGTAAATGAAGTCCACCTTTATCTAATGTATTCTCAGTATAACTACAGCTGTTCTGTGAAGGTTTGTTAGTGATCAAACAGCATCATGAAAACCAAAGAACACATCAGACAGGTCAGGGATAAAGCTGTGGAGCAGTGTAAAGCAGGTTTAGGTTATAAAAAAAAAATATCCCAAGCTCTGAACATCTCACAGAGCACTATTCAATGTATCAGTCAAAAATGGAAGGAGTGGCTGTTGGATGGATGGCTGTTAACCTGACAGTCCAGCAAGGAGAGCACTATTAGAGAAGCAGCCAAAAGGGCCCATGGTCACTCTGGAGGAGCTGCAGAGATCCACAGCTCAAGTGGGAGAATCTGTCCACAGGACAACTATTTAGTCGTGTACTCCACAAATCTGGCTTTCTGGAAGAGTGGCAAGAAGCCATTTTTGAAAATTTCAATCACAGCCCCAATTTACCAGTTTTATTGGGCAGATACAAGGAAATAATTAATAATGGGTCAGTGGTTAAGGGTTTCCTCACCTGCTTTTTCATAAGCCCGAAACTTGGACTGGCGACTGCCTTGAGACAAAGGTCGAAAACTTCATAGCTGGGTGCTTCTGGCTGGGAAGCGGCATAAGCTGAAACAGAGGGCACGAGTTACATATGGTTAGCATGCTTATTTCATCAAATATCTCTAACAAAGATGAACCCCTTAAGGATGTTTGACCAGTTTGGGACCATTTCAGGGGTTCTCTCATTTCAGGCAGATGACCTCATGTAGAGAAAGCTTAATATAAGGCACTTACTATGTATTGTCCATATTGCCTCCTTTGCTGGCTTGATTTTCCATCACATTATACACTGCTTAAATCCAGGGGTTTACGACCACTCTGCAATCCAGCAGCGGTGGCCACAATTGCACAGTAAAGGAAAAAAGCACGGCCTATCTGGTGGCCAGGACGGTGGGAGTGGACATAAGCATGCCCTGCAGCTTCCATCCCAGCCACTTCATATCAGCACTGCAGGGGTGGCCGTAACCCATGGATACGAGCAGTGTTTAATAATATCATAGGAGGTAATATGGGACAAATCACAATACGTTAGTGGCTTGTTTTTAACTGCATCTACATGATAAATGCCATTTGCTGAAGTGAGACAAACCCCTTTAAAGGACAAAGCGATTTTTGTTTTTCTTCTCGACATTTCAAAGATCAGAGACACAGCTAAAAAATAAAAAAAATAAATAAAAAAAAAATTCCGATTGATATACTACTAAGAAACTGTAAACCAGCAATGTCCAAGCTTTTCCACCTGAAATCAATATGCCACATAGACTGCTGCTACTTAAGTATACCTCGGCTCACAGCTCGGGTAACCGTATTATTTGCCAATTCCTTAAAAATATTCTGACTGAACAGCCCAAAGATACATGCAGGTTCCATATTGAAGCTGAAGAAGAGCAGCAAGCAAATTATGTTTGCCAGAGTTGCCGTTAAAGCTTTATAAATTTTTCTTTTTTTAATTTTGTTGATTGTTTGGCGATTTTTTTTGTATCAAAATATATTTATTGAAATGATTGCAAAAGGGACGTAGCCCTCAGGGTCATTCCCGGTCAAAGACAGGGAGGAATAGGGGACAGGGTCACATCAGAAGTCTTCTGAATTCAATGCATTCAGTTAGAGAAGACAAGAAGTATTGCAAATTAGGAGACTTGGAACAATTCAACCAGGGGCTCCATATTTGCTGATAACGCTCCCGAGAATCAGTCAGTGTGGCATTAAGTTTTTCATATAGCGATATACGGTTAACTCTTTGTATAACCGCTGCCAAAGAAAGGGAGTGTGTTCTCCATTTAGAAGCTATATGTATCCTAGCAGACATCAGTATATATTGCAGAAGTTTATATGCAGTATGGTTAAGCGTTTGCGGCTTAAGGCCGAGGAGGTATGTGGGCGCTGATAAAGGTATATCTTTCTGAAATACTTCAAACAGGCCTCTACCAATAATAGACCAGAACCTACGTACTACTGGGCAAGTCCACCAAATATGGAGAGTCGTTCCTGCGTCCTGGCATCCTCTAAAGCAGAGAGGGGAAACATCTGGGTATATTTGATGTAGTCTAGATGGCACGAAGTAGACCCTGTGCAAAACCTTCATTGAAGTTTCCATAAGTGTAACCTGCCAACTGCCCTTACTGATTGTTGTACAGCAATCGTACCATTGTTCAAGTGTAAGGGTTTCTCCCAGGTCCACCTCCCAGCCATGCATAAATGCCAGTTTAGTGTCCGGGAGTGGTGAGTTTAGAATAGAATAGATAAAGGAAAGGGCACCCTTCTCTAAAGCCCTATATTTGCAAAGTCTCTCGAATGCAGTGTATTCTATCACTCTAGATTCCCGAATCTGGGAGGTCAAAAAATGGAAAATTTGGGTGGTTCTAAAAAGTTCAGAAGACGGAGGGAAAAAAGCAGAAGTAAAGTATGCTCTGGACAGGAGTTTAGATTGGATCATAAAATCACCAACATATCGCAGTCTGGAATGTTTCCACCAGGTAAAAGCTGTTGGTGGTAAGCCTGGTGGGAATAGGGGGTTCCCAAACAGGGGCAGCATGGGGAAAATGTGACTTTGTATTTAAACCTTACTTTCCTCCAGAGTTGCAGCATGAGGTAAGGAATTTTTGCAGCTGGGTCTACAGACCGCAAAGGGGCATCCGGGGACCAAATCAATGCCAATGGGGAAGTTGGTTGCAACAAGTCTGACTCCAAAACTACCCATTGCGGTGCGGCAGAGCCTGCGTGAAATGACACTAATTGCGTCATTCTGGCAGCTAGGTAATATTTATATAGGTGGGGAACGGACAATCCTCCCACCCGTTTGTGGAGATGCATGGTATTCCTGGCTATACGTGTTTTTTTATATGCCCAAATAAAACGAAATATCTCCGTCTGTAAGGACTTGAGAGCTGTACCAGATAACGGGATGGCGAAGGGATCGAAAAAGATATAATATCCGAGGTAGTGTAACCATTTTGACAGTATGTATTCTGCCAATCAAAGAAAGAGTTGGAGAGTTCCAGGTGGTTAATTCTTGAAGGAGTCTTGGGATGAGGCGAGCGTAGTTCCACTTGAAAGTGGTATCTAAGGTTTTTGGCAAATTAATTCCCAAGTAGGGTAGATAATCATCTCTAGTTTTAAAGCCGAAATTTAGTGATATTAAGTCTCGGGTGTTTGGTTGTAGGTTACAGTGTAATATCTCTGATTTTTTGGTGTTGATCCGAAGGCTCGAATAGTGACCGAATATGTCCAAACATTTCAACAAGTTAGGTAATGTCGTTAAAGGCCGTGTAATGGTAAGAAGCATGTCGTCTGCAAAGAGACTAACTTTATATTCACGAGGCCCGATTTTTACTCCGGCGTTTGGCGATTTTTTTTTTAATGTAAATATATAATTAAAAAAATTCTGAAATATTCCAGTTTTCCCACTGATTACTGAAACACACAACAGACCAACACTTCCTTTAGCTAATTTTTCAGCTTTGCCGTGCAGAATGGGGCAGCGTCAGCAGGGGGGTGCGGATGATTTCATGACATCACTTAGGGCTCTTTAACTGAATCTTGACTCATTAATTTCACACATCATCTCTGCGTTCACGAAAAATCGCAGCATGTTCTATATTGTGTGATTTTCATGTAGCTCTGGCCCTACAGAATTTAAATATGGCTTGCGTGGAAAAAAAAAAGACAAAAAAAAAAAAAAAACACGGAAGGCATCCAGACCCAATGCTTTTTTTTTCACTGATGTAGATTGTTATTATTCAGTTTATCACACGTGTGAAAATGCATGCAATCTGGATATAACCCGCATTGAGTGCAATAGCAGACAAAACTGATTGAACTTGCATGCAAAACCATCAGTTTCCCCAGAACAAATTGTGGTACAATCCACATTGCTTGTGTGAAAGAGGCCTTAAAGGGGTTATCCAAACCTGTAAACCCCCCCCTCCCCTCACACTGGGGCCCCTCATACAGAGAATACTTATCTGGTCCCCGACAACTGTGCCCTTTCAGATCCCTCCACGGCAGTCCCTGCATCTCTCTGCTGTGCAGATCACAACATCTGGAGGGATGCAGCCAATAGCAAGCAGCAGCGGTGACCTGCCCCCTTGCTTCACGTGTGGCCCGCTATTGGCTGCAGCCCTCGGCGACGGATGTTGTGATCTGCGCAACTGAGAGATGCAGCAATGGCCATGGAGGGATCCTGAAAGACACAGGCGTCGGGGACCAGGTGAGTATTCTCTGTAAGAGGGGACCAGGCATTGTGGGGGAGGCGGGGTGTACAGGTTTGGATAATCTGCTGGTGTAAAGGTGTCACCAAGTACCCGATGAATGAGCGAAACATGCAGTCACCTAAATCATTGTTTGTCCCTGGAGACTGTAATAAGCTAGAGCAGGGATGCTCAAGCTGTGGCCCTCCAGCTGTTGTATAACTCCCACCATGTCCTGCTGTAGGCCGATAGACGTAGGTTGTCCGGGCATGCTGGGAGTTGTAGTTTTGACACCGCTGGAGGGCCTCAGGTTGGGCATCCCTGAGCTAGAGACACCTTTCAGACCCTTAACGCCCATTCATTGTAGCTGCTATAAAGACATACTGCTGTAATGGCTACTAAGACAATGCAAGAAGAGCGAGTGTGCAGGCACTGTGTTACTGGGGTTAATGACAAATCCATGACAAATGTGTGACCTTGCCACACGTGGAAGTATCCTCTAACCCCTTCGCGACCGGCGCCATACATGTACGGTGATTGGGCGGTGCGGGGACATGACGCCCGCTCGCGGGTGCGGCGGGCGTCATGGCCGGCAAGTCTCTGCTGTTTCTAACAGCAGAGACTTGCCGCTTCTTACCTCCGTCGGCGGCGACTTCCAGGGCCTTCTGATGCCGTGATCACACGTGATCACGGCATCAGGATGCGTCTGAACCCAGAAGCCTACGCTTCCGGGTGGTGTACAGACGCCCCGATTGGCCAATCGGGGTGTCTGTACACCATATGAAAACTGTAATCCTCGCTGGTGAGGATTACAGTTTTCAAACTGCAATTCTTATTCTGGCCACTAGATGGCAGGCCAGGATAAGAAATGAGCAATTCATGGATTTAACTGCATCTAGTAAATCCATGATTGCTCATAAAGAAAAAAAACAAAACACAATAGATCAGCTCATATTTGAGCTTTCAAATAATCACAAAAATTTTTTAAAAAAAGTTAAAAAATAAAATATAAAAGTTCAAATCACCCCCCTTTCCGTATAAGTAAAAAATAAATACCTAAATAACAATAAATATAGACATCATGGGTATCACCGTGACTGAAAACGCCCATACTTTTAAAATATAAAAAAAATTTCAATACGGCAAATTGTGTGGCGGAAAAAAGCGTCCAAATGGCGATTGGCGATTTTGTCGCTTTTTTTTTTCTTACAAAAATTAAATAAAAAGTGATCAAAAAGTCATACACACCCCAGAATGGTATCAATAAAAACTTCAGACCGCCCCGCAAAAAATGAGCCCCCATACAGCTCTGTACACATAAATACCAAAAAGTTATAGGGGTCAAGATATGACAAGGGAAAAAAAAAAAAAAAAAAAAAGGCAACTTTCTAATTATTTTATCACCATCTAAACGCAGGAAAAACTATACATATTAGGTATTGCCAGATTCGTACTGACCAGTAGAATGAAAGTAACCGGTCAGTTTTAATGCACATCGAACGCTGTAAATAAAACCCGTAGAACTGTAGCGGAATAGCGGTTTTCTTGCAATTTCACCCCATTTGGAATTTTTTTCCCGCTTCCCACTAAACCATATGCAATATTAAATGGTGGCGTTGGAAAGTACAACTTGTCCCGCAAAAAACAAGCCCTTATACAGCTATGTGAACAGAAAAATAAAACAGTTATGGCTGTTTGAAGGCAGGGAGCGCAAAACGAAAATGCAGAACCGAGAAAACCTCCGGGGGTGAAAGGGTTAAAGGATTGTCCAGAATTAGAAAAAGATATGGCTGCTTTCTTCAATAAACAGTGCCACAGCTTTCCACAGGTAGTGTGCGGCATTACAACTCAGCCCCATTCTCTTTAATGGAGCCATGTCCCAATACACAACTTTTTAATCCTGAATGACTCCTTTAATGAGAACTTGTAACCTCTTCTGACATGTCTGTTAAGGAACTAGTGCCATTCCCTATGGTAACAACAATTCTGGAGCATCTGTTCTCAGGATGTTGTGCCATTCCTCTTTTATTCCTTCTAGAACACGGTATGCTGTCCACATCTTTTGTGGCCCCATTAAAATGAATGGGTCCGCACTCGTTCCGCAAAATCGCATGAATGGGTCTGCGTCGTGTGAATGTAGCCTTGGACTTAGAGCATTTAAAACATGTCCAAAGAAGGACAAGCCAGTAGATGTCAACAGTCATTCAAAAACGTCCTCTGCATTACTGATCATCCCACTAATTTGATGCTCGCTCAGCGATCAAAAGGCACAGGCGCTAACAACGGGTTTTTTTTGTAAAGAAATCTGTTCGGTGTCATAAGTTAAAGGGGTTGTCCAGTTTTATTGCTAGGTGTACATGCGCTGGTACATGCACGCAGCTAGTAATAAGCATCAGCACTGATACAAGTGTGTGCCTGCGCTGCTCTGGGAACATTAACTTACACTGGGGACTGACAGGGAAACACATGCGCAGTCTGTCCCCCAGTGTAAATAAATGGAGGAATCCTCCTACAGCAGCCAAGTTCCCAGCACAGCACTGACATGAAGCGCTCATTAGTACCGAGGACCGTGAAGCGGTGAAGGCTCTGTACTCATCGCTTCCTGGTCCTCTGCTGTGGCTGTGCACAGCGTAAGGGCGCTCTGTGACCTCTGAGTGTCAGGTGAGGAGCGGCGGCGTCCGGACAAGGAGAGGTAAGTGGATTTTTTTTTTTTTTTAAATTTGCCCTGAGGCTGTGGCCCGATATATGGCATGGGGGGCTGCTCTGAGGTCTGAATGGGGGGGGGGGGGGGGGGGGGATGGTTTCAGAATGCTTATTAGTAGCTGCATGAATGCCACCAGCACATGTGCACCTTGTAATATAAACTGGCCGCCCCTTTAATTGCCTCTGATATTTGACATATTATAACACTGGTTATAGTAAAGCTAGAACTTATCAGACTGAACAGCTGAATCTTGACCAATGCCGTGTGGCCAACCGCAAATGAGGGCAACGTTCAGGACATCCTGCTGTCTGAGCTGCCCCTTATGCCGGGCACCTGGTGTACATGTGGCCAGCCTGTCTCCATCCTATTATTTAGGTTCAAGTGCAGGAATAGAAACTGTTCATTAAGCGTAATATAAGAGAAGAAAAACCACAAAAAATAAAAAAAACACGTAACTGCCATCTGCTCAGACATAACAAAATCATATAGACAGATTCCAAGAACATTGGTGCCCCAATCTCAGCAGAAAAGTGCCTGTGCATACTCAGCCGCTTTATCTCCCACTCTCTATAACCGAGAGCAAACATACTGTGATGCTGGAAAGTTTGTGAACCCTTCAAAATCTTCTATATCTCTGCATAAATTTAACCGAAAACGACATCAGATTATTGCACTAGTCCTAAAAGTATCTGGTGTGAGTGCACTAAATGTTTCCAATTGTTGATTAGTCCTGCACATCGGCTTGGAGGAATTTTAACCCATTCCTTCATAGAAAACAACTTCCATTCAGTTACGTAAGTGGATTTCCTCCCATGAACTGCTCGCTTCAGGTCCTTCAACAACATTTCTATTTTATGGTCAGGGCTGTGACTTGGTCATTCCAAAACTTTAACATCGTTCTCTTTTAACCATTCTTTGGTAGAAAGACTTGTGTGCTTAGGGTCCTTGTCTTGATGCATGACCCACAGTCTCCTGATGAGAGGACAGATGCCCTGAAGTTTTCATGTAGATTTTGCTGGTATAATTTAGAATTCATTGTTTGATCAATGATGGCAAGCCGTCCTGACCCAGGTAAAGCAAATCAGGCCATGATACTACTACCACCACCGTGTTCCCCAGGGAGGATGAGGTTTTTATGATGGAAAGCATTGATTTCCAATCTCCAAACATAACACTTCTCACTGGCCGATGATTGGTAAGACATGTACTACTCCTTTCGTTATAACTAGAGATGAGCGAACGTGCTTGTAACGAGCACTGTAGCGCTCGGCTCCCCTGCGCTCGCATGGGCGCAGGCATCCGGATCCGTCGGGTGAGGAGGACGGAAGCGGATGGGAGCCGAGCGCTACAGTGCTCGTTATAAGCACGTTCGCTCATCTCTAGTTATCACGTACTAGGGATGAGCGAATCGACTTCGGATGAAACATCCAAAGTCGATTCGCATAAAATTTAGTTTCAATACTGTACGGAGCAGGAGCTCTGTACAATATTAGAATGTATTGGCTCCAATGAGCCGAAGTGATTGCTTTGCGAAGTCTCGTGAGACTTTGCGTAATAATTTAATAAACTGATTTCTACTGTAAAAAAAAAAACAATTCCCCAACTCAGGTACCTTGGAACCAAACCAGAGATTGGGAAATGTTTTTGTTTTTTTACAGTAGAAATCAATTTCTGAAGTTAGTCTTGTGAGACTTCGCAAAGTAATAACTTCGGATCATCGGAGCCAATACATTCTAATACTGTACGGAGTGCTCGCTCCGTACAGTACTGAAACAAAGTTCATCCCTAGCACATACCATTGTAAGCTGGGGTTTAGAAATTCCTTTAGCAATTATATACGAATGCACCATTTGAGCAGACGCTCCTATCCCAAGGCTGCCTATAGGTCTAGACATACTGGGCTTATAGAGAAGTCTGGCCAGGTGGGGTTCCCACCGGTAATGCACTTTCCCCCCCACGCATTCTGGTATGGTCACCCACTGACTGCTACATCTGTTGCTCAACAATGTAATAAAAGATGTTGTCTAACTACAGACGGCAGCTGAACATGGCGGCCAGTGACTAACACATCCACTGTGTGCTTTCTAACATTGTGAGTGATTCACCATATCCATACAAGTGGCAGGTAACGCGGCTCTCTAGGCACGCCGCATTCCTCAACTCACCGTCCTCAGGGCTGGAAAATATTCCCAGGGCATGAGTTTGATCGACCCACTGCAGGCGGAAGCCTCTGTCTCTGCAAAGGAAAAAAAAAAATAAGACTGGCTTTATTCCATATACCTCAATGATTGATGATAGGAAACATTGTGCAACACATTTCCTAGAGACGATCTGAGAGCTAGAAAGCTGCTTGCTGTAAAATATCTTACGTGGTTTCATAATACTAGACAGCAAAATAATCTACAGCTTATGGCCTTTATGTATTGTGAGGACTAGAGACATCCCAGATCCACAGGCCCTGTCCTGCTATTCCAAAATTCTGTCCCAAATTCTTCCTGAGCCAGGAACATGTCGCACCCTGTTTTTTGAATTCTTCTACAGGGATCTGAAATAAGCATCAAGAAGTGACATGTTTCATCTTGATGCCATTTCTGTGAGGGAAGGAAGGTGGATAAGCCCCACTGAAACCTGCAAGTGGACCTGCGGCAATTGTGGATGCAAACCCACAGCAGAGTCCAAGGGTAAGGGCTCAAGCACACAACCATACGTAGTTTGCGGTCCGCAAAAACGATTCTGCAAAAATACGGATGACGTCCGTGTGTATTCCATATTTTGTGGAACGGAACAGCCGGCCCCTAATAGAACAGTCCTGTCCTGGTCCATAATGTGGCCAATGATAGGACATGTTCTCTCTCTTTGCGGAACGGACATATGGAAACAGAATGCACACGGAGTAACTTTTTTCTGCAGATCTATTGAAATGAATGGTTCCGCAACGACACGGAAAGAAAATACGTTCGTGTGCATGAGCCCTGTGTCTTGGATTTGAGCCACCAATTCCATGGCAAACAGACTTTGGATTTTTGCACTGCATATTTCTAGTGGTTGGTGCTCCAGTGTGTTATGCAGAGTGTGGATTCTGCCCAGCCCAAATTTCTGCCACTGAAAAAAAATCTCTTTCATACACATTTATTCCGTTGTTTCTGCAGCATGTGCATGGAATTCTGCAATGCCCACACTGATGAATGATACCATCACGTGTCTTCCACATGTGCATTAACCCTGAAAGTGGCCGTTCACTCTAATGTTGCCATTACATCCATAAGACACGGACATCCATAAGACTTTGAGCCAGTTCATATTGCGGATTTTGTACAATTTAGAGCTTTCAATTTAAGTGCCATGGAGCTGCATACACCGCTCCAAAAAAGATGTCACAGCTATAAATCACGGCCGCGTGAACTGCAACTCCAATTGGGTGGCTGCTGGTAGATTTTTGCCATGGAGCGATTCTCCCAGCAAGAGACTCTGGGTGAGTGGATCCTTAGGGCATGTCCAAGATATATTGAGAAATGAATCAGCACAATGTTTTTGACCCTTTAAGATAAATATGGTGTTAAAGGGGTTTTCCAGGATTGTACTACTGATGACCTATCCTCAGGATAGGTCACCAGTATCTGATCGGTAGGGGTCCGTCACCTGGGATTCCTGCCAATCAGCTGTTTGAGAAGGGACCAGCGCTCCTGTGAGTGCTGCTACCTTCTCCTCGCTCACCAAGCACAGCGACGTACATTGTATAATGGCTGTGCTTGGTATCGTGCTCAGCCCCATTCAAGTTGCTCCTAGGTCACGTGACTTATGAACATGACGTCACTGGCCTAGGATAAGCTGAGAGTAGGTCGTGGCGTTCACAGGAGCTCTGGTGCCTTCTCAAACAGCTGATCGTGGGGAACCCCGGTATTGGACCCCCACCGATCAGATACTGATGACTTATCCTGAGGATAGGTCATCAGTAGTACAATCCTGGGAAACCCCTTTAATATATGACTGTGCTTTTCAGATCCTCCTTTTACTTCTCCCGCAAAGGTAAGAATAAATTGACAATGGGGTGTTACTATTCCCCTGGAAAACGAGGTATATTCTTAAAAAGTCTCCACTGACTGAACAGTGTCAGTGTGCAAAGACACCCCTCCCCCCAACTGTTAATAACCACTTGTCAAATTATTACTGATTACTTAACCGGCGCATGCACTCTGCATATCAGTATGCCCCTGCCCACAGTGGGCAATGTACTGCGCATGTCCGGGCCCGGCAGTGAGGCGCACAGCTGCTGGATTATGAATGGAGACGAAAATGACACCACAAGGGTACAGGGCTGGCCAGACGATACAGAGGGGGAGGACTCAGGTGCAAGTAGGCAGGGAGCACTGGACACTTGCAGCACACTCGCCGACCCTGGGCACTTGCATTAGGGCTCATGCACACGAACGTATTTCTTTCCGCGTCCGTTCCGTTTTTTTTGCGGACCGTATGCGGAACCATTCACTTCAATGGGTCCGCAAAAAAAACGGAAGGTACTCCGTGTGCATTCCGTTTCCGTATGTCCGTATTTCCGTTCCGCAAAAAAGTAGAACATGTCCTATTATTGTCCGCATTACAGACAAGGATAGTTCTGTTCTATTAGGGGCCAGCTGTTCCGTAAAATACGGAATGCACACGGATGTCATCCGTTTTTTTTGCGGACCGGAAAATACATACGGTCGTGTGCATGAGCCCTTATGCAAATTACCAATTTTAAAAATTTTTGAGCACTTTGTAGACTGAAAAACTAAAGCCAGGTACCATCAGTGTTCTATATCTGCCTCCCACGGATCTATATGATCAGTTTAAAATATTCTATGTAGGTGATAGACTCCCTTTAAGGGGACACGCAGTTAGCGGGGTAGTTTGCTTTAGCGCCCAAGTATATCTGTTCCCGCTTCCCATCTTCACAATGGTATTACATTAAAAGAGTTTTACGCTTGCGTCTGCTACAGAAAGAAAACTAAGCAGCCAAGAAAACAAAATGGCCTGATCAGCAAGATTACCTGTATTCCTTAAAGGGCTCCATGAGATCCTCAGCACTGAGCTCGGAAGAGAAACCATACACTTCAATAACGTGTCCAAATCTCCCACGATCCACTTGAACTTCTGAAAACTCTGAAAAATCCTCCAGGAGAGGCTGTAGATGGACATCCTTTACAGAAACGTGAGACTTAATCTAATGGAAGCAAAAAAAATAAGCAGGAGCAGTGAGCAGAGCAAATATCCTCCTGAAGTACCCCCTATCCACCACTGGGTGACACTATCGGACTAGGACTTTCAGCCTGCTGCGTTTTACAAGTATTTTCCCTTCTTGGAAAGTGATGGCACATTGCTAGGATACATCATCACTGTATGACTGGTGGGGACCTGAACTCTGGGACCCCACACCTGCATCCCCTTCTAAGTTGCCCAAGCATGGTGCGGCTCACTCAGCACCAATCATCTCTTATCTAACGGTACGATAATCACAGTGAGAGATGCTCCTTATCTATGAAACCAACCATCTAGGATATCAGATCACACCAGAGCTGCTGATATCACTGCAGGTGGTTTACTTTTTGTTCATACTCCTCTATGGACCTGGGGGAGGCTACTAGGGGCCCTGAGAGCTCGGTCATTAGAATGTATAGCCTTTCTGTATAATGCATAGCTCGGTAAAGCAACCTTCTATTGGATACACATGTAAAAGTGTTCTGCATTCACCTCTGCCAGGATCTGCTCCATTATCTTCTCCTGTTCTTCATCGCTCTGTGCTGTGTGCTCCAACTTGGCTCCTTCAACAGGTTTCTTTGCCATTGACTCCTCTTTTACAGCTTGGTCTTGGTCAGATTCCACATTATTCTTGGATAAGTGAGGTTCACTTTCAGCCTCGTCCTGGGCCACCACCCTTATTTCTGCCTTCTCTTGAGGCTCCATTCTAATATCAGCTTGCTGCTGAACCTTTGCCTTCATCTCTTTCTCCTCCTGGACCATCATCTTTGCCTGCTCCTGACCCTCCTCTGGTAGCTTTGCCTCCTCTCTCAGCTCTGCAGGCAATGGACTCCCTCCCTTCTCCTGAGCCTCAGAAGGCTTCCCTACCTCCTCACAAGCCATCTTCTTCCCTCCTTTTTCTTCATCAGCCTCCGCCCTCACCTCTGGATGCTCCTGAACAACCACCATTTTCTCTGCCTGTTCCTGACCCTCCTCTGGTAGCTTTGCCTCCTCTCTCAGCTCTGCAGGCAATGGACTCCTTCCCTTCTCCTGAGCCTCAGAAGGCTTCCCTACCTCCTCACAAGCCATCTTCTTCCCTCCTTTTTCTTCATCAGCCTCCGCCCTCACCTCTGGATGCTCCTGAACAACCACCATTTTCTCTGCCTGTTCCTGACCCTCCTCTGGTAGCTTTGCCTCCTCTCTCAGCTCTGCAGGCAATGGACTCCCTCCCTTCTCCTGTGCCTCAGATGGCTTCCCTACCTCCTCACAAGCCATCTTCTTCCCTCCTTTTTCTTCATCAGCCTCCGCCCTCACCTCTGGATGCTCCTGAACAACCACCATTATCTCTGTCTGCTCCTGGCCTTCTTCTGGTATTTTTGCCTCCTCTCTAGGCTCAGCTGGAATCCCTGCCTCCTCAAGAGCCACAATCGCCCCTTTTTCTTCATGAGCCTCCACATCCTCCTGACTCACCATTTCCAGCTCTTCCATACTTGCAATAAATGTACTTGTCCCCGCTTTCTCCTCCACCCTCTCTGATATCTTGGCTGCTCTCTGATTAGATACAACTTGGTCATCTACTGATATGTCTAACCTCTGATTGTTTAATCTTGCCTGTTCTTCTCTCTCATGTTCCTGCCCCATATCCACGTTCTGCAGACACTTTTCAGCTTCCTCTGCTGCTCCCTGCCCAGATCTGGTCTGACCTTCATTTTCATGAAGTTTTTGGCATGCACCCGAGTTTTGTAATCTGTCATCACCACTGCTCTCCATCTTTCCTGACCTCTTCTCTTGCATCTCAACCTCTTCTCCCCCCCCTACTATTTCTTTTTTACATGGTCTAACCTCAGCCTCCAAAACTATTTTTTCCTTCTGCAAAGCCTCTCCATTTCCATTGCCCCCATAACGCCCACTTTCTAGTGCCCCCACTGCCTGTCCCCTTCCTTTACACGGCCCCTCCGATGTTCCCCTCTTGCCCAGGGCTTTCCTCTGGCTGCATAAAATTCTCTGTCTGGTCTCCAATCCTTGCGCTGCCTCCAGTTTTGCCTTCCCCTGCCTGTCTCCCATTTTTTGTTGTGCGAGGGGGCATTCCAAAAACGACCACGATTTTGCTCACGTGAGCTGGTTTTAGATTCTCCATCCTTATCAGGCAGCCTGTAATGTGTAAGGAGAGATTAACTACAAGGTAACATGCACGTTTTACTGCTCTGTCCACATGTGCACATAGTATATCTACACCAATTCACATGTTTGAGCTGCACCTAACACATTCATAGAAGACCTGTCAACTCTCCTGACATGTCTATTGTGGTAAATACTTACCACATAACAATTCTGGTGCATTTTTTCTTAGAACTCTGTGTTGTGCCATTCCTCTGTTATTCCGCATGGAATTTCATTAATAAACAGCTGGGTGTTACCAGTTGCGGGTGTGTCCTTGAATGCTACTAATGTTAACACTTATTGCTGGGATATGCCCCCATTGTCTTATAGGTGCGGGTCCCACCACTGGGACCTGCACCTATATCGAGAACAGAGAGGGGAGCGCTGTGCCTGGAGGACCCCAGGTTTACCAGGGTCCGGACACCACCAGGCGCAGCTCCCCGCTGCTACCATAGAAATGAAAGGGAGCGCACCCCACAAGCGCGGCCACCGGGCCACCGCTCCCATTCATTTCTATGGAGCCGACGGAAATAGCCGAGCCAGTGCTCGGCTATTTTTGGTGGCGACATAGAAATTAATGGAGAGCAGCTGCACATGCACAGTGCACCCTCCGATCATTTCCCTGCTCCGTTCTCGATATACCGTATTTTTCACTTTATAAGACGCACCTGATGATAAGACGCACCCCAGATTTTAGAGTAGGAAAATAAGAAAAAAATATTTTTTTTTCATCAGACCCCCCAAAAATTTCAGGACATCACATCAGACCCCCATATCAGCCCTCCATGTCAGACCCTCAGATCAGCCCACTGTGCCCCCATCAGACCTCAGATCAGCCCCCTCTACCCCCATCAGACTTCAGATCAGCCTATCAGCCCCAATATTACCCGACTATGCCCCCATAACACCTCAGATCAGCCCACCCAGCCCCATAAGGATAAAATAAAAACCTCTTACCTCTCCTGCGTGCCTCTGTCTTCTAAGGCCGGAGCTGCACTGTCCTGACTGCGTGCAGCGTCAGATCATAGTGCATGCACTACGTCCTGACGCTGTACGCGGTCAGGACAGTGCAGAGCCCCCCCCAGAAAAACAGAGGAGCGCCGTACCCAGAGTGGAGCCGCGGCTCAGGAGAGGTAAGAGAGATTTTTATTTTATCTTTATGGGGCTGGGTGGGCTGATCTGAGGTCTGATGGGGGTCCCGGCACCGCTCACTTGTATTCGCCTTATAAGACACGAGGGGGAAGGGGGAGTGCATCTTATAAAGCAAAAAATACGGTAGGTGGGGGTCCCAGAGGTGGACTGACTGCGCATCTTCATATGGATTAGAAGTGCCTTTTCTCCAGAATGAAGCAATGGAGTACTGACAGTTACTAGGCCTAAAAGACATTGAGGGACATTTGCTAAAGGTTTTTCGCCACTACTGGAGCGTAAAAAGTCACATATTATGGCGCACATATAATATGTAACATTTTAGGCATCTCAACATTTTACTGAAGTGGCAAGAAACAGGTATGGCTCCGAGCGGCCCGCCAGATTTACTATAACTTTCGCCAGAAACTGATGTCTGCCCAGCCCCTTCTGGCGCACAGCAGGGCAGAGATGTGCCTAATTTGTTAAGATGCATCTGCCTCTTAATACATTAGGTGCATCTAACACCAGTTCAGGAAGTGTTCATCAGATTCACTTAAAATGAGAAACACAAGTAAAGACTTGTCAGGACTAGCTGCATATCACAAGTATAAGACAAGCTCAGCAATGAAATATCAATTTTCTGGATCTGGGTTAGTCTAAAGCATACAGCGGGTTTCACTTTGTTGAATCGACTTTCGAAAATTAGGAGAACTGCACATTCAATGATAATAGACCATTCAGGGAAACTTCCTACCACAGCAGAATTGAAGACACCTCTTAAGGTCCTTTTACACAGAAAGATAAATCGTATTAGCGATCGTAGATGAACGATCGAACGATGCAATGTAAATACCGTTTACACTGAAAGAGAAGTCGTTCACAATCTTCGTACTTTCGGTCGTTTTATAATCGTTATTACGATCGTTCCTTGCTCCTTGCCATAAGCATTACCATTACCATCTGCCAACGACTAAACGATTTTCGTTTAAACTGGAAGATTTTCGAACGATGAACGATTAATTTATTGACAGGACAAAAGATGCGATCAACGAGAAGCGAACGAAATCTTGTTCGTCGTTAAATCGTTAACCGTGTTTATACACAACAATAATCGTGCAAATCCGAACGTTTGAACGATTATTTGAACGATAATCGGCTCGTGTAAAAGGGCCTTTACATTCAGTGGCCTGTACTCAGGGACACAATAGGAAATTGAATTAGTTTTATATTGTTCTTTACATAGCACCAATCAGGGGCGGACTGGCCAAAGACTCTACAGGGAAATTTCCCAGTGGGCCAATGCCCAGGGGGCCACTCGAGACCTCCTCATGGCCACCAGCCATGTACATAAAAATCTGATGCTCCCAGCATTAATTAACGTAGGAGCATCAGGTACTTATGCACTAGGCCAGCATAAGATGCCCTCCTGAATTCAACTTTATTGCTGTCCTCAGGACGATAATACAATTTCATACTGTGGTGGAGGTGGCAGGATTTTTTGCTGTACTGTGGTATTTGGTTCTGCTGGGGCAGTATTTTGTTCTGCACTGTGGTATTGCTGGCCCCGCCTACTTATGATGGCCCTGCCTACTTGTGTTGTCCCGCCTTCTGTCCGTTTGGACCGGCCTACAAAATGGGGCCACTTTTAACTTTTTTCCGGGCTACTTTAAAGGGGTTGTCCGGGTTCAGAGAAGAACCCGGACATACCTGCAATTTCACCCAGGCAGCCCGCCTGAAGAGGGCATCGGAGCATCCTATGCTCCGATGCCCTCCTTTGCCCTGCGCTAATTAGCGCAGGGCAAAGGAATTTCGCCGGGTTCCGGTGACGTACCGGTCCCTGCCGGCAGAGGCTTCCGCCCGGCAGTGAGTCGGTGACGTCATCGGCGCTGATGGACAGGCTTCAGCGCTGCCCTAGCCAGTAAAACGGCTAGGGCAGCGCTAAAGCCGGCCCATTAAGGCCGGTGACGTCACCGAACTCACTGCCGGGCGGAAGTACCCGCCCGGCAACGAGTATTTACAAAACAAGAGACCTTGCCCTGACCTTGAGATGCTCCGATGTCCTCTTCAGGCAGGCTGCCTGGGTGAAATTGCAGGTATGTCCGGGTTCTTCTCTGAACCCGGACAACCCCTTTAAGTTCCCAGTCCACCCCTGGCACCAACATTCATGTGTCTCCTTCATTACCTTTCTGTTTGACTTGAGAAGACCAGCTTTGAATAATTTTTTTTTTTTTTTAAATAACTTTTAGATTACTCACAACACCTGACAAAGTAATGTAAAAGTTTTTCTTTTCTTTCAAAGCTGGTCATCTTATGCCACTTATTGGGGGAGATCTGAAAGCAAGAGGAAAGCTAAGGAAGGACACAATCTCAGAATAGAGGACAGACTGATATTTGTCATAGATGAGATGAGAGAGCGGAGGCTGCAAACAGTCCTGAACCAGCAGCAATTAATTCATGTTCCTCACCTGACACCAGCATGACAGATGACAGTGCGCCGCTGCCACCCCTCGCCGACTGAAAAGCTGCTTAGTGCATCATAAGACTCTGTGAGCCGGTGGATCAGATACCGGAGGCGGCTAGAAACCGGCGGGAACAACAGGACTCTGCATAGGAACAAAGGAAAGACATGTCACAATGGGGAACACTAACCCAAAATAATCCAATAACCCAAAGGAGACAACATCGGGGATCCACTGGTGGTTTTGCTTATCCCTCAAAAATGTATTCTAAAAAATAAACTACAATGATGGTCATTTACTAACATCCCTAGGCCAGTTTTCAGAGTCAAAAAAGATTCCTTTTTACAACTTTTAAGAACGCCCATATAGCAATATTTTGTCACAAGAGCATTTTTACTCTGTCCTCGCCATTTGGGGGCACCAGGGGCCAATTTATGACCAGGCACGTGACTCATTATAAATTTGGAAAATTCCCCATGAGAGAGGCGGAGTAGTTTTTAGCCAACACGTACGTTTGCTTCCAGGTGTACCTGTTAGTAAATTTTCCGGGGCCGCCCCTCGTCCCGTTGCAAACTTTTCGACACCAACTGTGCAACTTATAGCGTCACATGATCGGTCAAAAATGGGACTTGTGACTATTTTAGACGTAAAAATAGTCACAACTACCTTGACAAATAAGCTCAATGATACATCTGGTAGAGAGGAACTTGAGTCACCTGCCCAGAGTCCTGGACTCAGTAAAAGAGTTCTGATGGCTGCAAGGTCATGTATTCCTGCAGAACCAAGTGGAAAATGATCACAAGGGAGGAGGAGGCTGGGGGATGTGATGATCAATGTCCACATACATTTGGTAGGTGTTTGGGAGTAGGGTTGCACCGGTATCGAATTATTGATACTTTTGTGCCCGGATCGATACGATACCGGGATTTGCCTGTTAATGTGCTGCTGCTGCTGCTGCGCAGCCTAGTATCAGAGAACATGGTGCACACTGCTCTCAGCTTGCTCCATGTTCCTTCAGCAGCACAGGGGAGAAGTAGGCAGTCTCTCTCTCTCCCTCCCTCCCCACTGTGGGAGGGAGAGAGAGACTGCTGTAATAAAAACATTGGTGGCGCAGTGTGCCCCCCCACCCCCAACCCCCCAGTATTAAATCATTGGTGGCAGTTCCGATCAGAGCCCCAGCAGTGTAATCGTGGGCCTCCGATTGGTTACCATGGCAACCAGGACGCTACTAAAGCCCTGGCTGCCATTGTAAGCTCCCTGCTGCTGTGTGCACAAAGCCTAGGGCAACAGGGAGAGTGTGAAGTCCTATTCACCCTGATAGATCTCTATTAGGGTGAATGGGACAAGGGTTCTAGCCCCTAAGGGACTAATAGTAAAAAAGTAAATTAAAAAAAAAAAAAAGTTAAAAAACACCAAAATTAAGTTTAAACCCCCTTTTTCCAATTTTACATATAAAATGTATAAACAATAAATAAATAAACATATCAGGTATTGCCACTAAAAAACAACATCTCCTATGCAGTGAACACAACAGAAAAAATAAATAAATAAAAAACATGTGATTTGCCATTTTTTAGTCACCTTGTCCCCCCAAAAAATAGGATAGGACTGTTCTATTATGGCCCGGACGTTTCAATAAATGCGGAATGCATGCAGCTTCTTTTGGGGTTTTTATTTTTTCGCGTGGTATCGAATGGTATCGGGCATCGCAATACTTTATTATGGTATCAAAACTGAATCAAAATTTTGGTATCGTGACAACCCTATTTCGGAGTATAAAAAACTAACTTCAAAATCGACAGCTGTATAGTAGTGACTGCTGACTTCTCAAAATAAATGGCCTTTACCACTTCGTATGAAAAAAAACAAAGGTGGTAAAAGGAGTATTCTGCAGATATGAAGCAAGACAAGTAAACAATGGCTTCTGCAAGTCAGAGCTTGTAATACCCAAATGCTTCCACTAGGGGGAGATCAAACACCACAGTGAGATTTTAGATTTCATTATGTAAGACAGTGTGTAAAGACAGTTGCTATGATAGGTAATGACACCCCACAACATGAGACCTGGTGTTGGTCCTGTGTGCCTCTACACATTAGGTGTTCTCCAGCCCTCCTGCAAAATCTTATGCAAAATGCAGAGACACACAAGACCACAGCAGATGTCATGGTGTGGGGCGCGATTACCTATCATGGCCGTTCCTGTCTGTCTGGTATTCATGGAGAGAACACCGACCAATGTTAGGTCTTTCCAGGACATCGTGGAACGAGTCCTACTGCCTTGTTCCAGATAATGCCCACCACATAAGCTTACATCATATACATTTTGTGGTCCGTGTGCATCCAACACTTTTTGCAGGCCCCATTGAAAAACACCAATTTTGTCCGTAAAACAGACAATCGTCTGCAGCTCAGCCGCATGGATGCGGGCAACACACGGGTGACATCCACGTGCGGTCTGCAAATAATTGAATGGGTCCATGTGCGATCTGCAAATAACATAGCCATGTGAATGCTCCCTTAGTAAGGCCCCATTCACACGACCGTATGTTTCTTTCCGCATCTCTCCACATTTTTGCGGATCGATGCAGAAAGGTACGGACCCCATTCATTTCCCCATAGGAGAAAAAAATGCGAAATGAAACATGTCCTATACTTTGCCGCAAAAACACGTCTGTAGCCCCATTTAAGTCAATGTGTCCGCAAAAATGCGGAACGCTGCTGAAGACTTTCCGTATGTCTTCCGTATTTTTGCGGATC
The DNA here is from genome assembly GCA_900303285.1 of Rhinella marina. Lineage (NCBI taxonomy): Eukaryota > Metazoa > Chordata > Amphibia > Anura > Bufonidae > Rhinella > Rhinella marina. The sequence goes on along the minus strand of ONZH01013009.1, from coordinate 294,782 downwards.
CGTGTCCGTATACAGATGTAGCAACACTAGCGATCACAAGAGAATCGCGTGAGCGCAGAACAATACCGTAAATAGAGTACGCATCTGATGATTTGTACGCTAATGCATTGTACGCTACTGCGCACGCATTTGTACGCTAATGCGTACCAATTCACCTAATTAGCGTACTTTTACTGTGAGTGAAAGGAGAAGTCGCGATTCGTTAGCAACGCTATGCGAAAACAGTGATCGCTACGGCTGCTATATCTGTATATGCATATATTCATATTTGGCTCTAAGGTGACAGTTTTAAAACACTATTTCTTTCTATTTTTTCAATTCACAGTCAAAATCTTTATGTAAAATAATTTCAAAGACACCAGATCCGCAAAAATACGGAAGACTTTTGATCCTTCTGTATCCGTTTTTTTGCAGAAGTACCTCCGTACTTCTGTGCCGTATTTCTACGGAGCTAGGAACACATACGGTCATGTGAATGGGGCCTAAGTCTGCCCAAATGTACTCACGCCTCCTGGTTTCCCTGCTGTAGAAAGTGGTCTAGTTCTGCACACACAAGGGCGTAAAACTCATGCTCCTCTCCAGAAAGGTACACTCCATCAATGCACGGAGGATCCAGTTCGACAGAGGTGAAGACCACAAGATGAAACTGATCTGAGGACCCAAAACACAGAACATTAATCCCTCCAGCAGAATCTCTGGCCAGTATCATTTATGGATTTTCTTCTCATGGTATAGAGCAGGAGTTATTTCTAGCAAAGTAATGAGAAATTCCAAAAGCGGCACCAAGTCCACACCAAATGCAGATTTTGTTGTGGAAATTCTCGCCGACGGTTTGCCATAGATTTCACCCTCTGCCTTGCAAAGGGTAAAATCAGCACCATGAACTGGCATGCCGTGGATTTAACATTCAGTTAAAAGTTTTATGCAGAGTTTAGCACGGAAGAGATTTATCAAACTGGTGTAAAGTAGAACTGCCTTAGTTGCCCATAGCAACCAATCAGATTCCACCTTTTATTTTCCAAAGGCACTGTGAAAAATGAAAGGAGGAATCTGATTGGTTGCTATGGGCAACTAAGTCAGTTCTACTTTACACCAGTTTGATAAATGACCCCCAACGTTTTTCCTACTGGGATTCGCGTCCCCATGTTTGCCTTGGTTGAACTTGAAGGACTTATGTCTTTTGTCAACCGCATTAACTATGTAACTATGCTGGCAGCATGTGGATTTGTGAAAATCTCATCCACTTTGCTGCTACTGCAAATGCTGTAGAAATAATACACCACACACGCCCATGCCTTACAGGTCCAAGAGGTGTGAAAGCCATTAAAGAAGTTGTCCCAACATTTAAAGGGGTTAAAGATAAAAAACACTTATATTTTCCCATATCTAGCTCTTCTCAGCACCCCATTGATGCAGGTGGACAGAGACCCTCCTTTCTTGTGACCAGTAGGGGTCCCTGTGGTCCTGTAGATGGGTTATAGGTTTAAAGAGTTTGTCCGGTTTCTCCATAGTTATGACCTCTCCTCAGGATGGGTCATCAATATCAGATCGTCAGGGGTCCGACACCCCAACCTATCAACTAATAATCGCTTGTATGAATTCTGCGATCTCCTCACTATTTACCTGCCCGCCGTCCACATTGCAGCGGCCACGCAGTGTAATTACAGCTCCTTATGTCTCCCTCACATGAATGGTAGAGAGGAGATGTAATTATACTGCTTACCGCTGCAATATCAATGGCGTGCAGGTAAACTGTGATGAGAACATGGAGCTTGTCACCTTAAACAGCTGATCGGTGGGGGGTGCTGGGTGTCGGACCCCCGCCAATTGGATATTAATGACCTATCCTCAAGATAGATCATCAATATGGGAAAACCGGACAACCTCTTCAAACCTATAACCCATCTACAGGACCACAGGGAGAGAAAGGAGGGTCTGTGTCCACCTGCATCAATGGGGTGCTCAATTCAATCATCGGACCTGCAAAGAGCTAGATATATGAAAATATAATCATGTTTTTATCCTTAAAGACGGATTGTCTAATATGGCACACCAAATCAAATCCCCGCCATCACTGTTGACCCGTCCTACCCACCGTGCCATGTATACCGCACACATCCGCAGTAGCCAGTCGCTGACCCAAGTGGTCTCATGCCATATACTGATGAAGTCGGCGATTGGCTACAGCGGTCATGTGCTGTATACAGGGACGTCACCGCTGCAGCCAAAACATTATAACACGGCTGCAGCAGCGGGGAGGACTGGAGCAGGGACGCTGGAATGGAGGGGGTTTGGGATGGTCAGTATAATCACTGTATTATTATAGCTGTATCCCTGCCATTATTTTTTTTTTAATGAAAAAAATTAATTCCCCTTCAAAGAGCAGGGAATGTCTGAGGGGGCGTGACTAGAGTTGGGCGCAGGCATCCGGATCCGTCGGGTGAGGAGGACGGATCCGGATGGCTGCGCCCATGCGAGCGGTACTGTGGCTGCGCCCATGCGAGATCCGAGCAGTACTGTGCTCGTTACAAGCACGTTCGCTCAACTCTAGGCATGACCTCTTCAGCATGCTCGATTCTCTCCATTCACCTCTATGCAACTTCTGAGGAGGGCCAAGTGAGGACTGGTGACCTTTGTTTTGCAAGGTGTCCACCTGCTTTGTGGCCGTTTCCATCAAGGCGAACTCACACGTGGCAGAATTTTCTGCCATAAAAACCACAGGTGCAGATTTTTGCAAAGCTGCATATTTTCTTAGGCCCCTTTCACACGGCGAGATTTCCGTGCGGGTGCAATGCGTGATGTGAACGCATTGCACCCGCACTGAATCCTGACCCATTCATTTCAATGGGGCTTTTCACATGGGAGAATTTTTTCACGCATCAGTTTGCCGTTGCGTGAAAAATCGCAGCATGTTCTATATTCTGCGTTTTTCACGCAGCCCTGGCCCCATTGAAGTGAATGGGTCTGCGTGATCCACTGATGGTTGCTTAGAGATGTTGTTTGTAAACAGTTTTTTATCACGCGAGTGAAAAACGCATTAAAACGCTTCGCAACCGCGTGGAAAAAACTGAACGAACGTACGCAATCACAGTCAAAACTGACTGCGAATGCGTGCAAATTTTCCAGAACGCACCCGGACTGAATCCGCGACGCTCGTGTGAAAGAGGCCTTAGTGTGAATTATGGTGTGGATTTGGTTGCAGATTTCATGTACGATAATTTCTCCATTCAATTCAATGGGATGAAAAATCCGCTCGGGAATGGGAGACGTCTTGATGTTGCAGATTTGCTGGTGGAATTACCAGCCTTGTGTGAAGACACCCTAACTCTCTAGGGCCACCTTTCTGTCTTGTTTTCTCCCTGAGGAATGGGTTAAAGTGGTTATCCAACCCCTATAATGACCCACCCCCCAATGCCCGGGCCCTCATATAGATGATACTTACCCCGCTCTGCTGCATCTCCCCGAGGGTGATGCTAGGGTGGCTCCCCCATCACTGCCTGCTATTGGCTGCTCCCACCCGTCGCCATTGGTTTTGATCCGTGCGATGGAGAGATGCAGCGGAGGCCTTGCGGGCATCAGGTGCAATGCGAGTGCCAGGGAGTGGGGCAAGTATAATCTATATGAGGGGCCTGGGCATTATAGGGGAGGTAGATCCTGTGGTTACGCTATAAATGTCTGCAGTACTACAACCCCCTCTGGAGATGCAGCTCTTTTTTCTTATAAAACATCACCCCAGCACTGCAAAATCTACAACCACTGGATTTACATGCATCAACTTCAAGGGGGGGAAAGGCCCCAAACATGATAGATAGGGCATGCACACCATGTACCGAGGTATTGGGTCCAGGACTATCCAGCAGTAGCAAAATACAGCAAAAACACCCAAAACAAACTGGTGCTGTTGCTCCTAGCAACCAATCAAATCACATTTCACATTCAAAGGGCCACCAAGAAATGAGAGCTGGAATCTGATTGGCTGCTATGGATGACTACTCCACACACGTGCACTCCTCCTGCTAAACCTCCTCCATTACCCTGTTTTTTTTTCTTTTTTAAAGGGCTACTGCACAACAACTCCCGTGATGGGACGATCTGAGCAAAGTATTGTATCAATGTGTAAAGGGCCGCCAGCTCTGCAGCTGTTAAGGAACTACACTTCCCAGCATGCACTGGGCGGCAGGGAATTCTGGGGCTATTAGTTGAGCAGCGCGTTAGCGCCGAGCTGCTTGGTAAAACAGGAGGTGCGTCTCTTACACAGGAGCTGGCGGGCTGTCTCTCTGCGTGTGAGTGTCACAAGCTGTCTCTGGCGCTCTTTCTCTTTCCCTGGAGACCTCCGGACAAACCGTCCCTCTCTAGGATCAGTTTCCAAAACGGTCTTGCTGCTGGACAGTGCCCTCTAGTGGCTCCTCAGCTATATTTATCTGTGCCGAGACAGCGACACCTAGTGTTTCGGCGAAGTAAACACAAAGAAAGTTTTTTGTTTTTGTTTTCGGAGGGGGAATGTAGAAAGATGTTTTATGGGTTAGCAAAAAAAAATACAATAATACCATTAAGTGAAAGTTGACCAGAATTAGGGACCAAATAAAATGGGATTTCTGCTGTGTCTTTCACAGGGAGCCGTGGTGTGTCTCCTCAGGGTTTGTTGTCCATCTGAGAACACTTTTAGACCCCTGAGGAAAAAAAAAATAATTGGGACAAATTGTGTTATTTTCCCAAAGCAACCAATCACAGCGCAACTTTCATTTTCCACTAGCGCTATAAGAAATGAAAGCTGAGCTGTGATTGGTTGCTGTGAGCAATACAGTTTTTCTCCTTAAGGTATGACCATGCAGCGTGGTCATTTCACTGTTGTGACACGGCCGAGCTGCAGTTGAGTATCCGGCAACTGTAGGGCTCTGTTTAGTTGGTCTGCATTGTTAATTGCCACACAATATTGAAGGTGTCGTGCAGCCATTCACAATGCAGACTGAACAAACAGTGAGGTCTCCCAAGTTGAATTAGAGACAACTGCAGCTCGTACAGCTGCGAGGTATTCAACTACAGCCACGACACGACTGCACTATGTGGTCATACCCTTAAGGCTAAGGCGACACCCGTCGCAGCCAGGATCCCTGAGTAGCGGGAATCCCATAGAGATGAATGGGATCGCCGCGGCAGTCGCAAGAAATCCAACACGACTGTCGCCGTGTAGCCCTAGCCTAAAGGGGTTGTGCCAAGTGAGTAGCATATCCCAGGATAGGTATCTGAATGGTGGGAAGCACTTCCGTGGCCTTTTGGGTCCATGCTTCCGCACCACAAAAGATAAGGCATGTCCTATTTTTTGCCATATTTTGCAGATCGCAGGCCCAACACCTGCAATACAGTCGTGTGAATGAGCCCTGAAGTGATTGTCAGCGCTGCAGTAACCAGCTTTATCCACTACAGAATGTCCAGGCCCCCCAGAGCGTTTAGCTTGGGGGACACATGGGGGCAATGACACCATTTTAGTTGAATAGGGCATATTTGTTATCTCCCCCCTTCTTTTTTCTCCCTGTCGTGTCTTTCCCGCCTTACCTCAGGGGGATGAAGCTGTTTAATCCGGTTTCTGCTGGTTCTGGTCGCTTCCTGGAGAAAGATATGGCGAGTCAAGCGCTGCTGCTGATTGGTTGCTACCCGTTGCTGTGGGAGATTTCCAGCGTTGTGATTTGCTCCTGCTCCCACGGCGGGAATCTTCTCCCCTTTATATTTTCAGGTTCACCGCTATCTCAGGGCCAGTTGAAGAAGATTTGAGCAGCGCCCCCGCCCTCCCTTATTTTTTAATCTTTTATTGTTGCTGTGCTAATACTGAGTGGCTCTTGGTTGATACCGTTAGTTCAGTACTGAACTATATTGATATGGTTTATGGTTTTAATTATTTATTGAAATTATTTAATGTTATGTATTTATGGTTACCCATAATAAAGCACTTTGCCCATTTTTACTCCATTCAAGTAGTCTTGTGTGGTTATTAGTTACTTAGATTCATAAGGCTCGGGTATGAGTTGGTGTAATTTGCCTCCATGGACGGAGCTGTGTATTTCTAGCACCAGAACTGCTGATCAGCAGGGGTGAGGGGTGTTGGCTCCCCGCTGATCAGATATTGATAGCCTATCCTGAGGATAGCTCATCAGTAGTAAAATTCCAGACAACTTCTTTAAAGGGAAATTACCTATTATTTGAATCATTTTTTTTTTATTTTAAAGGGGTTGTCCTATCTCACCGTTACTAAGGAGAGACTAGGCCCTGACCACCAGGTGGGCAGGAAACAGAGAAGCGGGCTGACTCTCAGCTGTTTTAGTAGCTAACACTGCATTGCATAGGAGCTAAGGAAACAGTGTACCACAGAAAGCTAAGCTATGGCAGCACTGCTGAGTTGAGGCATTACTGGTGCCTTATAGTGGCCATTGCTCACTAGGGACGCTATAGGGGCCCTGTATCCTGGGGCACTGCTGGAGCGCTATAAGGGTGATTGCTCGCAGCAATAAAGGGCATTAGTCATTGAGGCACTATGGGGGAATTTTTAATACTGGGGCACTATATGGGGCATTACAGGGGAATTATTTTAATACTAGGAGCATAGGGTTATTTTTATTACTATGGATATTTTAGGGGGCATTATTGTTACTGGGAGTGGGGAACGGGGGGACGGTATTATCATTATTGCGGGGGACATTATAGGGGCATTATTACTGGGGGCACAATGGGGGATATTATTATTGCTGCAGGCATTTTAGGGGGGCATTTTTATTAGTGGTCGCACTATTGTATTGCAGTACAGTATTTGGGGGCATTGTGGAGCACAGCAGGTATAGTATTAGGAATGGCAGCAGGATGTCACACTTGGGACACTAGGATGTAGAGAGAAGTTGTCATGGTGGTCTTGACTGAATGGAGAAGAAGAAGAAAGACAATGTCTACATCACAAGAAACGTCACTGGATGTAAAAGGTATTCTTCTGTATGACCAGGCAGCATGCTGACAGGAGGGCTTGCTCTGTGCTGTGCCCCACATCTCACCTCTTCAGCCCGTTGTTCCATATCTTAGAGGCAACTGGAGGAAGAGGACAGAACATGGCAGGCAGCACTGCTATGTCTGAGGGGCAGCTTCAGGGGAGTTTTTTCGTGATGCTAGGGCAGTATATTGTGCTGCACTGTGGTATTTGGTTCTGCTGGGGCAGTATTTTGTGCTGCACTGTGGTATTTGGTTCTGCTGGGGCAGTATATTGTACTGCACTGTGGTATTTGGTTCTGCTGGGGCAGTATATTGTGCTGCACTGTGGTATTTGGTTCTGCTGGGGCAGTATATTGTGCTGAACTGTGGTATTTGGATCTGCTGGGGCAGTATATTGTGCTGCACTGTGTTATTTGGTTCTGCTGGGGCAGTATTTTGTGCTGCACTGTGGTATTTGGTTCTGCTGGGGCAGTATATTGTGCTGCACTGTGGTATTTGGTTCTGCTGGGGCAGTATTTTGTGCTGCACTGTGGTATTTGGTTCTGCTGGGGCAGTATATTGTGCTGCACTGTGGTATTTGGTTCTGCTGGGGCAGTATATTGTGCTGCACTGTGGTATCTAGTTCTGTTGGGACGGTATATTGTGCTGCACTGTGGTATTTGGCTCTGCTGGGGCAGTATATTTGTGCTGCACTGTGGTATTTGGTTCTGCTGGGGCAGTATTTTGTGCTGCACTGTGGTATTTGGTTCTGCTGGGGCAGTATATTGTGCTGCACTGTGGTATTTGGTTCTGCTGGGGCAGTATATTGTGCTGCACTGTGGTATCTAGTTCTGTTGGGACAGTATATTGTGCTGCACTGTGGTATTTGGCTCTGCTGGGGCAGTGTTTTGTGCTGCACTGTGGTATTTGGTTCTGCTGGGGCAGTATATTGTGCTGCACTGTGGTATCTAGTTCTGTTGGGAGTGGGACAGTATATTGTGCTGCACTGTGGTATTTGGTTCTGCTGGGGCAGTATATTGTGGTATTTGGTTCTGTTTCAGAACCACATACTATCCCAGCAGAACCAAATACCACAGTACAGCACAATATACTGCCCCAAAAGAACCAAATACCACAGTGCAGCACAATATACTGTCCTAGCAGAACCAAATACCACAGTGCAGCACAATATACTGAATTTCTGTTGTGATATTTAGTTATTTTGCTGGGGCACTATCTTGTGCTGCACTGTGGTATTTGGTTCTGCTGGGGCACGTGTTTCGACCTTTAAAATGAACTAAAGACAGATTTAACTACTTCCTACCTATATATTACATTTTGGGATTCAGAGTACACAAATCATCATCGTAATTAACATTTTGAAATGGTGAACTTGAGCATTAACGCTTTAACAGCAAAATCACGGTATTAAAGGGGTTCTCCGGGATTTACAGGGATGACCTATCCTCAGGAGGGCAAAAAACAGACACACGGACCAAAGATTGTTCACGGACATCTTCACAGATGAAGCACTGACCATCTTGTCACAGATGTCATCAGGGACATGTGAAAGAGGCCTAAGGGGTTTGAGCTCTCTATAGAACCTTTCATGGAGACACAAGTCACATAAGAACAATAAATAAAATAAAGAAGACTGACACCAATATTATGGATAAAACAGGCCTTGTTGCTTTATTTTGGGGTTACCCATAAAAGTACCAATAAAAATGTATTAAATAATCAATAAATAACCATAGATAATTTAATCTCATCAATAACCAATAATCTTGACCATAAGTCCACCCAGCATTAGCTGGGCGACTAACTCCCCCCAATTAAAGGCAACATGACTAAAAAAAGGGAGGGAGGGTGGGACGCTGGTCCGGATCTTCTTCAACTGCAGGTCACTAATGGTGATGTCCCTTCTTTTAAACTACAGGTTTTTCCGCTGCCAGGAGAAGCAGCCAATCAGCTGAGGAGAATCTTCCCGCTGTTGTCAACAGCAACCAATGAAACAGCTGATCCCTCCAAGGCCATTGCTGGGCAGAAGAACCAGGACCAGCTAGAACCGGAATCAACCTGAGGTAAGCCTGAAGCCTGTGGGGGAAGGCGGGGGGGGGGCTGCAAAAAAAAAAAAAAAAAAAAAAACAACCAACCAGCCAAAACAATAAAACCACTCACCATTTTGACAGGAAAAATGGTGACTGTGTCCTCATGCATCCCCCAAGCTAATTTGCTCTGGGTGGCCCTACACATTCTAGGATAAAAGAGATCATGTTGGCTGGATTTCTTCCAAACAGACAGAAAAATGTGTCCATCTGTGACATACATAGAGATTTTAGTCTATCAGCCATTTTCAGTCCACTCGTCACTGTCTCGTACATGGTGGATGTATGCCTCATGAATGTGGTGAGTGTAGTGCAGCTTGGCCATTCAGGCCTCAGTTATGATCCATTGCTGGGGATTATAATGGAGGAAGAACCCTAGAATGGTGGCATTAATCTCTGCTCCCTCCATGAACCAAAATCAGATGATAAAATAAGAGATTGCCTCCATACAGGAAACCTGCTCGCTGTGTGGGCCTGCCGGCGGTGGCCTGTGCTGTATGACTGTGTAAGCTATTCAAACAGTTGGTGTCTTGGCCCAGGTCAAAGGGAAATGACCGTCACATCCAACTGTGTAAAAGGATCTCAATGAATTTGGAAGTGGATTGAGAGAGACCCGTCAGGGAATAATGTCCTCTTTATGTGCAGCCCAGACACACAGGAGCACTGTGCTCCCTAGGTTCCCACACACACCATTAGAATACAACTTGAATTACCCGCGTTCAGCCGAGCAAAACTGTCAGTGAAAGGGGACTCTCAGGACCCCCCAATAATAGGCATTGTAATGAAACCCTTGCAATCAGGGAGGGGGGCACGTCTGGAGGGTTGGCCTGTAAATGAGATGACTGAGATGTCCTGACCAAGACACAACGACCATTGTCTCCATCTTACAAGAAAATCTGTATCCAGACATAGGACTGAAAATCATGACCACACAGGGGCAGTTATAAGAGACTTAGAGAAGTATCCTATCATCCTGTATTATATACCATGGATAGGAGTCCTAAAATAAAAGATAGCATCCATAGGTGGCCATTTCTGGTCGCACAATGGCAAATCGCATGGAACTGTGCAACTCATCTGAAGGTAGACGCAGGCCGACAACTAACAAAGGCCAAAATAAGCCAGAAAAGAAAGAAAAAGAAAAATATAGTAAATGAGCAAAAAACACTTAAAATAAGCTAACTTTAATAGTTAAAGGAAATTTGTCACCAGACGATTCATTGTCATTGCTTGGTAGGGCTAGCTCCGCTGAACATAATGATCCATTGCTTCTTTCTGGAGAAAAAGTACTTTTAATCCATATGCAAATGAGCAGTTAAGTGCACTGAGGTTGAGCCCAAGCCATTCTGTGCACTCTTGCCCCTCCTTCTCCTTCTTGATTGACAGGGCCAGGTTCCTGCACAGTCATTTTGCCTGGCTCTAACCTTTTTCTCATTTTTTTAAAATCATATAAGTGATTTTTATGCATTAGTGCTGACATTTTTTGCAGTACTTTTAGGATGGTCATAAGGCAATAGTATTTTCTGAGCTGTAGTGTACTTTGTGTTGTTATTTTAGTAGATTTTGATATATTACACTTTTCTGAAAAACTTCTCTATAGTAGGTTGTTTCGCCATATGACACCCCTCAGCTACTTATTTGGAAGATATGAACGTGTACACTGCCTACAAGATTGTCATGAAAGATATTTGTGGGATTTGACTAGGCAATGCCCAATTGGTGTAGGCTCAACCACTGTGACCTCTATAGACCACTTCAACAAAGTGAATAGAGCTCTGGTCGGCTCCGTTTTTTAAGGTGTCCACGTTGCAATGGACATTAATACCTATTCAAAAATATTTTTTGAATCCATTCTTTTCTCATTCTGGAATGCACAAAAAGCTGAGTGCTGCGGCCACTTCCTAGGCTAGTGGCGTCCCATTCAAGTGAACAGCCTGGGCTGCAATACCAGGCACAGCCACTGTACAACGTATGGCACTGTGCCTGCTAAGCTGCGAGGAGTCCGCCGTGGCCTCAATCAGCTGATCAGTGTCAAACCCCCCAATCTGATATGGATAACCTATCCTGAGTATAGCTCATCAATATTGTCCTCCTGGAAAATCCCTTTAGGTATGTTACCTCCTGAAGACTAAAATTGCCACACACTTTTAGGCCTCATGCACACAACCATGCCCATATTGCAGTCCGCAAACCACGGATCTGCAAAATACAGACACCTTCCTACCTTTTTCTCATTCCCATTACTAGAAATTACTATTCTTGTCCGCAATATGGACAAGAATAGGACACGTTCTATAGTTTACGGAATGCAGGCAGCCCACAGATACATATGTTCTCTATGGGTTTTTTTTTTTTGAAAGGGTCATGTGTGAGGTCTTAAAGGAATATTCCTATCCCATAAAGCGACAGCCAACATTTTGCGCAATATGACAGAAGCCCTACTGATCCTAATTTAATGCTGCATCCCCTTAAGGCCCCTTTCACACGAGCGAGTTTTCCGCACGGGTGCAATGCGTGACATGAACACATTGCACCCGCACTGAATCCTGACCCATTCATTCCAATGGGTCTGTGCACATGAGCGTTTTTTTTTCACGCATCACTTCTGCGTTGCGTGAAAAAAGCAGCATGTTCTATATTCTGCGTTTTTCACGCAGCCCTGGCCCCATAGAAGTGAATGGGGCTTCAGTGAAAAACGCATTGTATCCTGAAGCAAGTGTGGGTGCAATGCGTTTTTCACTGATGGTTGCTAAGAGATGTTGTTTGTAAATCTTCAGTTTTTTTATCACGCGCGTGAAAAACGCATCAAAACGCATTGCACCCGCGCGGAAAAAACTGAACAACTGAACGCAATCGCAGACAAAACTGACTGAACTTGCTTGCAAAATGGTGCGAGTTTTCCTGAACGCACCCTGAACGCATCCGGACCTAATCCGTGACGCTCGTGTGAAAGAGGCCTAAGAGTACCGCTACCTGGCATTGGCTGTTGATTGCAATACGATTAGTGCCTAAGGGTACGTCCACATCACCGTTTTGTTTTCCGTTCTTCTGATCCGTCAGAAGAACAGACAGATTTTTTTGAGCATCAGTTAGCACTAAAAATAACGGATACGTCATTTTTTTAAAGGCTATTAGATATGAGCGAAGCGACTTCAGGTGCAACATCCGAAGTTGCTTCGCTACAAAATTCGTTATAATACAGTATTAGAATGTATGGGCTCCGATGAGCTGAAGTAAGTTATTCACAAAGTCGTGCAAGACTTTGTTGAATAACTTCGGTAATTGATTGTTACAGTGAAAAACCTTGGAACCAAACTTGGCTTCAGCTCCAAGGTACCACTCAGAACCGAAACCGAGTTCGGTTCCAAGTTTTGAAGTGGTTTTTCACTGTAATAAGTCTTGCACAACTTTGTGAATAACTTACTTTGGCTGAGCGGAGCCTATACATTCTAATACAGTACGGAGACGAATCTCCGTTTAGTATTATAACAAATTTTTTAACGAAGCGACTTTGGATGTGGTATCTGAAGCTCGCTTTGCTCATCTCTAAAGGCAATGTACACCTTTGTGGACAATTTTTTTCTTATGATTGCATTTTACCAAAATCATTTTTTCAACTGGTCTTTATTAAAAAAAAAATTGAGCCGTTCTGTCACAAAGGGTTAACTGTTTCTAGCTGTATGCATCCTACTTTCACTTTTCTAATAACCCTTATCTCTAAATTACTAAGAGGTCATAAACACTTATTTAAGCCACATTCTTATCAGTAAGATAAGAACTGAGCTATAGGCCCCTTTCAGACGAGCGAGTGTCACGCTCCGGACTCGCAGTGCAGCACCCGTCCTGACCTCCCTAGCAGTATTATGTCAGTGTTGTCCAATACATTCCAGAACTGTAAGGGTTACATAGCATCATAACTCAATATAATGCTATGCGACCCCGGCAGTGCTGGAAGTTCAGGACAGGAGCTGCGCTGTGAATCCGGAGCATGACACACGCTCATCTGAAAGGGGCCATAATGAGTGTTTATAATGTCCGAGAACTGAGATAAGGAGCCTGTCAGCTCTGACTGACGGAAAAGACAGAAAATCCACAGGCAACTACTAGAGCATCTCAGCTCTGTACAGAAAAAAGGGCTCCATATTTTTAATAAAGACCAATGAAGAAAATGATATTTTTGCTCATGACGACTACTTTGCGCAAAAAAAAAAAAAAAATTGCTCCCAAAGGTGTACATAGCCTTTAAGCATCTGTTACAATCAGTTTCTATCAGTATGTGTCTAATCCGCCAGAGATCTGCGAGGAGGACTTTTTCATACATCTCAAACGGAACTGAAAAAAACTAATGCAAACTGATTGTAACCGATGCTCAGAATAATGGATCCATTTTTTTTCCTTATTTATCTGTTGTTCTGACGGATCAGAAAACAAAACGGTGATGTGAACGCTCCCTAACCAGTATTTAACTCACCTTCCTGAATAATTAACCTCCTGTTAAACATTCGGCCTTGAACGAGTGTAGAGGGAAAGTATGGTGGATTTTAAGTAGATTGTCAGTAATGTTGCGATGCGACAGTCGCAAAAAATCCAGACATGTTGGATTTTGTGTCGCACATTGTGTGGGACTTTTAAGCTAGGGCTACACGGTGACATGTGTCGCAGAAAAGTCGCACATTTTTTTGGTAAAGATGGTCAATGGTGTCGACTGGGATGGATTTATTTTGACTATGGTGTTGCAGTGCCATTGACCATCATTACAAACAATGTGATGTGACTTTTCTGCGACATATGTCACCGTGTAGCCCTAGCCTTACTCCATAGGCTCTAATGTAAGTGGCGCAACACGCGACTCGACCATGTTGTCACAGCTCTAATACTCACACATATTTTTGCGATGTGCATCATTATTACAAAAAGTGTCACACAACTTTTCAGCGACACGTCGCCGTGTAGCCCTCATTTCAAAGGGGTATTGCCATCTCAGACAATGGGGGGGCATATCACTCTGGCATATATCGCACCTATATTGAGAACAGAGCGGGGAAATGAACAGAGTGCGCACTGCGCATGCACAGCTGCCCGCCGTTCATTTCTATGGGGCTGCGGAAAATTTTCTGTTGGCTCCATAGAAATGAATGGGAGCAGTGGCCGCGCATGCGGGGAAACCCGGGGTCCTCCAGGCACAGCGCTCCCCGCACCTATCAGCCATTGGAGGCATATCCTAGCGATATGCCCCCATTGTCTATGATGGGAATACCCCTTTAAAGTCTTCAAACCCTAATTAAAGCAGCAGGTATAAAGATGAAAAAAGTTAGAGCTCTAGGGAATGGTCACATGGGGTGGAATTTCATGCAATTCTGTAGCACTGAGGATTTGTTGCGGATTTCATCCACTGCATTGCAAATGGTGGACTCGGCGGAAATTCGCTCCATATTCTGGTACGTTGCAGATTTTTTTTCCCATTACGTGCACGAGATTTCTCTAAATCTGATCAACTTTACTGCTTCTATAAAACGTTGCACTTGCAGTGTATCTGTCCCCTGAGGACACACCCTTGGGGCGAGTGCATACATCGCGGTATTTGTCCACACTGAACTGAGTACAGTTCAACTGTAGCGAAGGAGGTTTTAACAAACCCAATTCACAGGATTAAAAAAAAAAAAATCCACTGTGGATTCAAGGAGTGGGGGGGAGGGGGGGTCAGGGGGTTGTTCAAATGCCATATTGATCATCATATCCTGAGGATAGGTATATGTAAATCCTGGAGAACCCCTTTAATCTACATCGAAAACTAACAGTCCCCCTTTATCTTGTCCATGAGTGTGAACAGGCTCTAAAGAAATGCACAGAAAACTAAAACCAAATTCTTCATTCCTCACATTTCAGAGGCCCGGCAGGCATTTGTCACCTTATAAAATCTTCCTCATAAATTATACTTGAGATATTAAACTGGAATGTGAAAGTGACGTGAGGAGGGATTACCATGGTGAAAGGCTGCTTCTCTGGACATGCCTATCATGTGGATGTGTGTCTGCTGCCCATGGGTCCACATTAATTTTAATTGGTTCCAAATTCCTGTCAGACAATTAAATCTCAGGGGCAGGAGAGCCCTGGGCTTGTGCAGGAAATTAAAACTTCTGTCCCGGCCTCCCAGATTTCCTGGTTCAGCAGCGCTCACACAAGCTCCCAATTCACTGCCAAGGAGGACAGCGATACGGCTCTGCTACATGGAATAAACCGCGAGGAGAAGACCTCGGCCAACGTACAATGAGGAATAGGCAGCCTCTGATGTGGGAAAGGGTGGAGGGTGTACAGATGACACGATTACAGCCCAGTATACAATGTCACTACATACAGTATATCAGTCATATCCGACCAGATCCATGTATCATACTGTATGTACATCGCAACTCTATATCTCTTAATATTATAAAAATGAGTTTCTGTCTGTCTGTCCGTCTGTTCTCTATGCGCGACCAAACTACTGAACCGATTTTCACCAAATTCGGCACACAGGTACATCAGGTGCCCGGGAAGCTTTTAGACCAGGTCTCATCTCTCTAGGACATAACGTTCCCGAGATATTCCCAAAATATGACCTGCATTAGCCAATATTAGCCTGACAGCATTGGTTTTAAACCCCAACTGCCATTCTCTGCACAGACACACACAGGGAGGGCAGGTTTCCATAACAGCACAGCCAGGTAATTAGCAGCCAGCTGAGGAGCTCAGGTAATAACCCAGCCATTTCTATTCAATGCTTTAAAGGGGCAGAGCGCTGTGGATGATACTGTTAAAGGGGTATTCCGGTTACCATAAATATAACTTATGTTTTAGACTAATTTTAGACTATGACCGTTCAGTCACAGGTCGGTGCCATGCAATTACAATGGCACCGACCTATGATTCACACCACTCTCAAAAGAAGGACTTACAACACCTGCTCCAGGTTTCACTAAGCCACACTCCCTTCCCCCTCTGCAGCCAATGGGGATTGAAAAAATGAAGGTAAAAATAAACTTCTGTCAGCTGCAGGGGTGGGAGGGTGAGTTTCTCTCTGTAACAACACACAGAAACATTAGATGAAATAGACTAATATTAGACTACTACCGTTCAGTAGTAATAAAAGATGTTTTCTTCCACTAAAAGGACTTAAAAGCACCCCCCCCCCCAAGGTCCCGCTAAACCACGCCCCCGGTCAGGTCACGCTCTCTCCCACTCCGCAGCCAATGGGGATTGAAAAAATGAAGGTAAAAATCAACTTCTGTCAGCCATAGGAATGGGTGGGAAGGAGACTTTCTCTCTGCAATGACACAAACATTAAATGAAATAGATGAAATATACCCAGGCAAAGCCGGGTCCCAACTGCCATACACATGGTCACATGTCCCTTATCAGCCAATAGAAGCTCACAGGTCCTTACTCTCCCTCTCCATGCGCACACAGCTATAGACCAGCTTTCTATAGCAACCAAGCTACTGTATTAGTCAATAGCAGTTCGCAGGTCCTTAAATATTCAGTCACATGATGTGTATCAGCCAAGTTCACATTTAATTTACCAGGTTTCCATAACAACACAGCCATAAATAGACTGTACCTATACTGGACTGCCATACTGGATCTCAGCATTCTTATAAATTGAAACACTTTTAAACTACTCATGCCTCCAAAAAGGAAAACTGCTGTTGGACGCAAGACTCCTGCAGCAAAATGCATGGCTGCTGCTCGAGATAATGAAAACTCTCAGCAAACCCAAGCCTGTCTCCATTTTGACAGGGTATGTCACAAACAACAGTGAGCTGCTGAAACTCCCCAGCAGACCCAAGCCCGTCTCCAGGATGGGCTGCTGCGGAAGTCCCATTTTAAGGAGGTGGAGCACTGTGGGGGGGGGGGTCAGTGTTAAGGGGTGGGGGGCTAATTTCACTGTTAAGGGGGCGGGGTGCTGTAGAGGTCACTGTTATGGGGATAATGTCAATATCTTTTAACAACACACAGAGACATTAACCCTTTCGGTACCTAGCCACTTTTCACCTTAAATCCCAGGCCGATTTTTGCAAATCTGACATGTGTCACTTTATGTGGTAATAACTTTAGAACGCTTTTACTTATCTAGGCCATTCTGAGACTGTTTTCTCGTGACATATTGTACTCCATGACAGTCATAAATTTGAGTCAATATATTTCACCCTTATTTATGAAAAACCCCAAATTTACCAAAAATGTAGAAAAATTAGCAAATTTCCAAATGTCAATTTCTCTACTTTTAAAATACATAGTAATACCTCCAAAAATAGTTATTACTTTACATTCCCCATATGTCTACTTTATGTTGGCATTATTTTGTAAATGTCATTTTATTTTTTTAGGAAGTTAGAGGGCTTAGAAGTTTAGAAGCAATTTTTCAAATTTTCAACAAAATTTCTCAAACCATATTACAGTTATAAAGTGATTTTGTGAGGCTTACCTAATGGAAACCCCCCATAAATTAACCCATTTTAGAAACTACACCCCTCAAGTTATGAAAAACTGATGTTACAAACTGATGTTATTAACCCTTGAGGTGTTCCACAAGAATTAAAGGAAAATGGAGGTGAAATTTCAAAATGTCACTTTTTTGGTAGATAATTCATGCTAATTTTTTTCTTGCAACACAGCAAGGGTTAACAGCAAACTAAACCTCAATATACATTACTATGATTCTGCAGTTTACAGAAATACCCCATATATGGTGGTAAACGTCTCTATGGGTTTGTGGCAGTGGTCAGAAGGAAAGGAGCGCCATACGGATTTTGGAGGCAGATATTGCTAGAATAGTTTTTAGGCACCATTTTGTAATTGAGAGACCCTGACGTACACCTACAGTGGAAACCCTCAAAGAGTGACCCCATTTTGGAAACTACACCCTTCAACGAATATATTAAGGGGGGTACTAGCCACTTTAACCCCTAAGCGTTTTACGGAATTTGGAAACACTTGGCTGCGAAAATGAAAAGTTTAATTTCTTCCAATAAAATGTTGCTTTAGCCCCAAATTTTTCATTTTCACAAGGGGTAACAGGAGAAAAGCACCCCATAATTTGTTACTCATTTTCTCCTGAATACGACAACACCCCATGTGTGGTGGTAAACTGCTGTGGGGGCACATGGCAGGATTCAGAACAGAAGGAGCGCCATATGGATTTTACAACACAGATTTTGATGGATTGGTTTGCGGGAGCCATTGATTTTTATTTTTTTGAGTTATTGTCTTATGTGGGGGCTCATTTTTTGCGGGACGAGATGACGATTTGATTGGTACCATTTTGGGGTACATATGACTTTTTGTGAGTCAAGGTGAAAAAAAATAGCTGTTTTGGCATGTTTTTTAAAAAACTTTTTTTACAACATTCACCTGGGGTAATATTTTTATAGAGCAGGTTGTTACGGACGCGGCGGTACCCAATATGTGTAACTTTTTTATTTTTGAAAGTTTTACACATTAGATTTATTTTTGAACAGAATAAAAAAAATTTTTGTGTTGCCATTTTCAGATATTTTTTTTATTTTTCGGGCGATTGTCTCCGGTAGGGTATCATTTTTGCGGGACAAGATGACGGTTTGATTGGTACCGTTTTGGGTTAAATACGCCCTTTTGATCGCCTGCTATTACACTTTTTGTGAGGCAAGAGGGAAAAAAAAAATGGTTGTTTTGGCATAGTTTTTTTTAAAAATTTTTGCAGCATTCGCCTGGGGGGGCCATCTCATGTAATATTGTTATAGAGCAGGTTGTTACAGATGCGGCGGTACCCAATATGTCTAACTTTTTTAATTTTGGAAAGTTTTACACATTAGATTTATTTTTGAACAGAATAAAATCTTTTTTTTGTGTAGCCATATTTTTTTTATTTTTCGGACGATTGTCTCAGGTAGGGTATCATTTTTGCGGGACAAGATGACGGTTTGATTGGTACCATTTTGGGATAAATACGCCTTTTTGATCGCCTGCTATTACACTTTTTGTAAGGAAAGGTGACCAAAAAATGTCTGTTTTGGCACTTTTTTTTTTTTTACTGCGTTCACCCGGCGGGGTGGATGACGTGATATTTTTATAGAGCCGGTCGATACGGACGCGGCAATACCTAATATGTTTATCTTTATTTTTTTACCCTTTTTTTACAATTTTTTTTAGCTTTTTTTTTTGGAAAATGGCGTTTTTTTTTTTACTTGAAACTTTTATTATTTGTTTTTTTTAGGAAACTTTATTTTTTTACTTTATTTAACTTTTGGGGGTCTGATCCCCTTTACAATGCAGTACAATACTTTTGTATTGTAATGCATTGGCTGTAAGGCCTCTTTCACACGGGCGTCACGGATTCAGACTGGATGCGTTCAGGGTGCGTTCCGGAAAATCCGCACGCATCCGCACTAATCCGCACACAATCGCAGTCTGTTTTGACTGCGATTGCGTACGTTCGCTCAGTTTTTTCCGCGCGGGTGCGAAGCGTTTTGATGCGTTTTTCGAGCGCGTGATAAAAAACTGAATGTTTACAAACAACATCTCTAAGCAACCATTAGCGAATCACACAGACCCATTCCCTTCAATGGGGCCAGGGCTGCGTGAAAAACGCAGAATATAGAACATGCTGCAATTTTTATGCAACGGCAAACTCATGCGTGAAAAACATCGCTCATGTGAAAAGCCCCATTGAAATGAATGGGTCAGGATTCAGTGCAGGTGCAATGCGTTCGCATCACGCATTGCACCCGCGTGGAAATCTCGCCCGTGTGAAAGGGGCCTAAGTGTATTACTCAATGTAATACACTGACAGCCTGCTTCCTGTGCGATCCAGGGGGCTGGATCGCACAGGCACGCAAGGATAGCAGCCACAATGCCTAAGGAAGGCATCGGGCTGCTATCCGAGCCATTGGGTCCCCGTCACAGCAGCGCGGGGACCCGATGATCCCCCACTCGCCATCCTGAACTCCCGCACACCACATGTTCCGCGGTCAGCACTGACCGCGGCACATGAAGGGTTAATGCGCCGGCATCAGTGTTTTCACCGATGCTGGCGCATTCAGCAGGGGTCCGGCACCTCGGCACAGCTGGACCCCCGCTGCTGATCGGGCGGGCGCAGGAGCTGTACATGTACAGCGCTGGGACTTGTGTCCTGGCTTTTTGCGCCGTACATGTACGGCACTGGGAGTCTAAGGGTTAAATGAAATAGATGAAATATACCCGTGCAAAGCCGGGTCCTTCTGCTAGTAATCTATATAATATCTCCCTCCTACTCTCATATCAGTTCTAGCTCTCTCCCTCATAGGCCTCTCATATCCCTCATCTCTCCTAGCTGTCTCTCGCCTCCATTATCTCTCCTAGCTCTCTCATCGCCACTAGTTCTCTATCCTCTCACCTCCTTCACCACTCCTAGCTGTCTCTCTTCTCCCCTAGTTATGTCTCCTAGTTCTCTTCTAGCCGTCTCTCTCTTCTCCCCTAGCTGCCTCTCTCATCTCTACTACTTATCTCTCCTAGCCCCCTCATCTCTCTACAAAACTACAGAATCTGGAAAACCGAAAAGGCAACCATTACGGAAGCTGTGATGGCAGCCATATTTATTATCCCCCAGCCTTCCCATTAAAAACCATTTTTGAAAAACTGTATTAAGGCTGCAAGCTGTGAGCCAACCAGAACCCATACCTGTACATATAACCAGAACTTCATTTTACCTTGTAATCCATTTGTCTAGCTCCTGTGTGAGCCTGCAGCACACAGAGTATGATGGCTCCTGATCTTCCCTCAGAAAACTACAATCCCCACAATCCCTAGCTTTCCTGCTGTGAGTGTTGATGTTTATTGATTGGCTGCCTGATATCACAGTGCAGTCACGCCCCCTCTTCTCAGTAATCACCAGTAAACTAACACGCCATTTGTTTCACAAGACATTTAGCTAGAGAATTGATAGCAACACACTGAGCATGCTCGACCTAACATAGGCTCAGAACTACAGGTCGATGCTATGGTAACTTATGAGGAAACACAGTGGGTAGCAGTGGAAGAAAACTACTTTTATAACTACTGAACAGTAAATGTGAAATTAACATTATATTAGGTATTTATTGATGATTAATTAGTCTAAAACATAAGTTATATTTATGGTAACCGGAATACCCCTTTAAGGCATCATGCACACGGCCATTGCCGTATTGCGGCCCTCAAACAGCGGGTCCACAATACACAGGCACCGGCCATGTGCACCCTGCATCACGGATGCGGACCCATTCACTTTGTGTGCATGAGGCATAAAGGGGATGTCCCATCAGGACAAGTAGGGAATATGGCCAGGGAAGAAAGGGGTCCCCTCACTGAGGACAACCCTCTATGCGCTAACAAGGATGCCAAGTCTGCCAGAGAGAGTGTCACTTTCATGTATTACATAATGGCCATTTACCTGGATGAGAGGCCCTTTCAGTTCTTAAAATCAAGTTTTAATACCAATTGTACAGGCAACATTTTTCATCAATATGTAATAAATGCTTAGGGCTCATGCACAAGATTTTTTAGTGCATTTTGCTCTGGTGATTTGCGATTACTGTATTTTTCGTTCTATAAGACTCACCGGACCATAAGGCACATCAAGGTTTTAGAGGATGAAATAAGAAAAAAGTATTTTTCATCAGACCCCCAGTCCTCATCAGACCTCAGATCAATCCCCCAGTCCTCGGATCAGACCCCTCCCCCCAGTCCTCATCAGACCTCAGATCAGATTCCCCAATCTTCATCAGACTTAAAATAAAAAAACTTATCCCTTCTGCTCCGGATGGCGCTGCCAATTGGTGATCCTGCAGGCTCTTCGTACAGCGCTGTACTGTGACCTAACATTGAACGGTGTCAGGTCATAGTGCACGCTTACACGCACTATGCCTGATGCTGTACGTAGACACAGCACAGTGCCGGCAGAAGGCCAGGGAGTGGTGAGTAAAGCCAGCATCAGGAGCGCTATATTCACTGCTCCCTAGTCCTACTAAGTACTAGTGAGCTCTTCCATAATGGAAGCACTCGTTAGTATTCACTTCATTTCCCCCCACTTTTGGGGGAAAAAAGTGGGTTTTATGGAGCGAAAAATACGGTATATGCATTCACAGACAATTGGCATAAACTATACATATCATATGCTTTCATTTTTAGTACATAATGTGCATCTCTGGCACTGCTTAGGTCAGATTTTTAACCATAAATATGACTTTTTATGCATTTTACACAAAGCATCACACTTTTACAGTCTGAGGAGCTAGATGGCATTTTGACAGGTGTCTTTATAAAAACCTGGGGGAAGAGGATTTTTTTTTCTCTTCAATTTAAAGGGAACCTGTCATCTCCAAAACACCCCCTGAACTAGAGTAAGAGATGTATAGTGTAAGTGATGCTGAATCCGAATATGTAAGTTTTATCTTCATACTCACTTCCATTCTGACGCTGTGCTCCCACAAACCTGCAGTAAAGTGCATTGAGAGGACTCTTCTTTGAGTCCTCTCCATTATGTGAGTGAGCACTGGAGTCCACGGAGTGCATTTTACTGCCGGTTTGTGGGAGCACAGCGTCAGAATGGAAGTGAGTATGAAGATAAAACTTACATATTTGGATTCAGCATCACTTACACTATACATCTCTTACTCTAGTTCAGGGGGTGTTTTGGAGATGACAGGTTCCCTTTAAGCAATTAAGTATAAATAATCATCTGCTTGGTTTGGTCCCTACCAGCAAGATCCCTAAGGGTCCAGATTTCCCCAAATGAGTGGCGGTCAATCATGCATGCTGCTGCTGCTCCATTGATTCTCCATAGGATTGCCAGAGATAGTTAATAGCCTCTGCAATTTCGGACAGTCCCACAGAGAATGAATGGAGCAGTGACAAGCATGCTTGACCGCCTCTCCAAAAAGTTGGAGAAATTGGATCCATGTCTTTGAAATACTTGAGGACCCAAGCAGTCGGAACCCAGAAATGAGAAGGTTATCCCTTATCCTGTGGATAGGGGATACGTTTTGATTTTGATACAAAGGGGTTTCTGCCACCATTAAAGGGGTATTCTCATCTTAGACAATGGGGGCATATCGCTAGGATATGCCCCCATTGTCTTATAGGTGCGGGTCCCACCGCTGGGACCCGCACCTATAGCCAGAACGGAGCGGGGAGCGCTGCGCCTGGAGGACCCCAGGTTTCCGGCCACCACCAGGCGCAGCTCCCCGCGCCGCTCATAGAAATGAATGGGAGCCGGGCCGTGCATGTGCGGTCGGCTCCCATTCATTTCTATGGAGCCGACGGAAGTAGCCGAGCCAGCGCTCGGCTATTTTCGGCGGCCCCATAGAAATGAATGGAGGGCGGCTGCGCATGCGCAGTGCGCCCTCATTCACTTCGGGGGCTCCGTTCTCGATATAGGTGCGGGTCCCAGCTGTATAAGACAATGGGGGCATATTCTAGCGATATGCCCCCATTGTCTAAAATGAGAATAACCCTTTAAATGTTATTTTAATACTGTTCAGCAGTTACTTTTGATAATTTATAATTGTGTCCCCTGGTGTTTAATCCATATAGCAAAGGGCACGTCCACTGACTGGTGGTCGCACATGCTCGGTTCAGTCCTTCAACTGCCACAAGCCTGATCTGTTAGAAGCTGTGACAGTTACAGAGAGAGAGCTGCAGCCAAAAGGACACACCCCCTGAGCTGCAGCCGAAAGGACACACCCCCTGAGCTGCAGCCGAGAGGACACACCCCCTGAGCTGCCAGCTTGAAAAAAAATCTAGCAGAACAATTGGAGCAATGAATGGGGAGATCTCTGGATCCATGTGAGGTACAGGGCTGGTTCTAGCTTTGTTAGAAAGAGGTCATCATGTATTGTATGTCGTCTAATTTTTTATTTTTTTTCAACATCGCTCATGCCACACCCCCTTTAATAACTAAAAAAGTGGAAAAAAGTAAACTGTCCAATCAAAATTTCCCTATAAATTAATGTTTATTTATAATAAATCCAATACATAAAAGCACATGGTTTGTTACAGTGACAATGTACACAAGATGACAGGTTTACATGGCATGACAGTGGGTTTATATTGAATACCAGTTACCACACACACGTTGGATCTCTTCACCATCCTGCTACCAGCATCAGCGCTGTGCCAGGGAACAGAGGGTGGTCGCTGAGCCGAAGAACACCACCAATCTGCCAAGTCTGGTCCAGATGGAAAATGAACTGGCATTGGAAACACATTTCTCCATCTCTTTTCAGCTGCGTCAGGCTCCCCACAATGATATTAATCTATGTATGTTCTTTCGCATATGCCGGTGGTCTTTTTTTTTCCCCATGTGTGGGCATCAGAGCGACTGTAAATATAGTATGCCAACATTCAGAAGAAAAAAAAAACTATATAAAACCACCACAGTTTTACTGGTACCTTCACAAACCTTTTAGTGCTAAACATATATTATAAATACCAAGTTGTAATAATTCAAAGAATTGAAGGAGCACAAAAAGAAAACATAAAAAGGGCATAAAGAGGGGATGACAATGGCAAAAATGAAACTTTATACATGACAGATCCCCTCTCCTGACCGACCAGTTTTATCGACTACTATCCCCCTTGTAATAATGTTCGAGCATCTATTCTTATGACTGCCATTCCTTTATTATTCCTACTAGAGGTTTATAAATTAATTGCTAGCAAGGTCCAGCTGAGTGTTACCAGTTGGGTAGTGTCTCCCTGTAGTCTGACATCATCCAATCAATGTTGTCATTGTGCAGGGACACACCACCAACTGGTAACAACCAGCTGGACCCTCATTGCAAACTGCAAGCAATTCATTCATAAACTTCTAGTAGGAATAATAGAGGAATGTCGCAACATAGAGTCATAAGAAAAGATGCCCCAGAATAGACATGTCAGGAGAGGTGATAGCAACTCTTTAAGGACAGGGATGCTCAACCTGTGGCCCTCCAGCTGTTGTAAATCTACAACTCCCATCATGCCCTGCTATAGGCTGATAACTGGAGGCTGTTGGGCATGCTGGAAGTTGTAGTTTTGCAACAGCTGGATGACCACGGGTTGAGCATTCCTGCTTTAAGGGACAGAAAACAGGCAGCAGCCTCTGTCTGTAAGATGCCGGTGACGGATGACTGACGCCCTGGCACAGTGTAAACGCACACCAACCTGATTTTCGGAAGCTATCATTGTATCACTCAAGAGCTACAAAAATAATAAAAATAAAAAAGTCGCCTCAAAGAAGAAGATGTCAAAGCATTAAAGGAGGTGAACGAATATTGGCACTACCCCCACCCCCAGAAGATGATGTCCATTCCGCAGAGCCATATTCAACCTTCGCTCATCAGGTCCAAAGAGGGCAAGCTGGCAGGGTCACAGATTGGCACAGCAAAGGGGTACCGAGTCCATGAGGTACAGTATGGAGAAGTCATTAAGGACGCGCTGCTGACATGGGAATGGCAACTGAAGGAATGTCGGGGAGGACGGTCTCGCAGCGGAGAATATTTACAACACACAAGATGAACCCCCTGGAAACACGACAGAGATAATAGAGGTCAGTCACAGAGTCTAATATTCCCAGCATCCAGCCCAAGCTCATCCATGCCCCGTATGTTAGCCAACACACCTCCAGTACTGTACTGAACAAAGGGGGGTTGTACTGTGCTAGAAAAATATTTCAAAAACAGCGCCACCCCCACCCATTGGTCGGTTCTGGTATTGCAACTAAGCTGTATTGAAGTGGATGGGGTGAAGATGTGATACCAGACACAACCTAAGGACAGGTGTGGTGCTGTTTCTGGAAGAAAGCTGCCATGTTTTTCTAATTTTGTACAAACCCCTTAAAGTGTAACTATCATTTTTTTTTTCTTTTTTGTAATGCTGATCATACTTTAATTACTGAAATCGTACGATTGTATTAGAAAAATAATTGTTATCCAACACATCCAGAACTGTAAGGGTTACATAGCATCATAAAACAGTATAATGCTATGTAACCCCCCCCCCCCCCGTTCAGTGCCGGCAGTTCAGTATACTGCACACGATGCGGGAGACGTCCGAGTCTCCAGCTCGTGTGAAAGGGCCTAAAGCTGCTAGTTTCTCAGATTTCACTCAGGGTCACATGACCTGTGAAATCAGCTCCCCTCCCTGCTCTTCTGATATTCATGCTCAAGCAGATAAGAGTCTGTAACACAAGACGTCACTGTGCTGGCCACGCACTCTGCACAGGTCACTGTGCTGGCAACGCCCCCTGCTCTGCCGGCTCCTGCTCTCTCCCTGGATTCTTTCAGATAAAACATTAACCCCTTCAGCCAGAACACACACAGGGCTCAAGGCTTTACAACAGTAGGTACAGGCAATGAAGAGACATAGGATCTGCCCTCCTCATCCTGTAGAGACAGAGCTGACACTGGAGGAGATCTGCAGAGTATTGCACAAGAAAGATAGAGGGGAAGTTCCTGTGTGCATTAGTAATGTCATTGTACAGTTAGTTCTACACATACAACATGCTGATGAGTATCCCAGCAGGCAAACATGTCACTCAGGGCAGCACTTGTATTCATTCCCTTTGCAGAGCAGGGGGGAGGGGCAGAGATTGTTGTTACTGCAGGTAAAGAGCCAGAAGAGGACCAGGGAAATAAGGAAATATAGATTTTTTTTTGGCCTAAAACTTGCTTAACTTAGTTATATATTGCTGCCCATCGGATTTACTGTACCATATATATTTTTTTCATAACATGGACAACCCCTTTAACTGTGGAGACGAGCTGCACACAGACTGCTGCTGCCCTCACTGATATACAGAAAGGGGCCATCGCTTATGGCACAAAATGGGTCACTTTACAGCTATTTTTCTAATAGAAATGTATGTTTTCAGTAATTAAAAATACAGTCTCACCTCAGACATTGGGGGCATATTGATATGATATGCCCCTAATGTCTGATAGATGCAGGCCTCACCTCTGGGACCCACACCTTGTCTTTAGAACTGTGCCTGCAAAGTGCATGAGGGCGCATGGCGCATGAGTGGCCACCCTCCATTCATTCCTACGGGAGTCCAGAACGGTGCACTCGGCTACGTTCAACAGTTCCATTGAAATTGATGGGGCGCGTACCGCGCAAGCATGGCCACTGCTCCATTCACTTCTATGGGGCTGACGGAAATAGCCGAGCCAGCACTCGGCTATTTTCGACGCCCCCATAGGAACGAATGAGGGGGGAGGGGAGGGCGGCCGCACGTGCGCGGTGAACCCTCCTTAGCTTTGCGGGCTCCGTTCTAAAGATAGGTGATATGCCTCCAAGGTCTAATGTGAGACGACCCCTTTAAAGTAGATTACAAAAATGGTCAGTATCGCTGTCCCTGCACATTATGACAGTTACACTTTCAATCTAAGAGGATTTGTCACCGCGTCATCCATTTCTGTTACAGTAAATAATTCTACTTCATGTACATGGCAGATTTTCAGCTGTAGAATTGCATACAGAAAATCCGCAGGGTAATGCTCTAGCCATATAAAGGATGAGATGTTAATAAAATCTCACCCACGAGCTGTGGAAAATGTCCACAAGGAAATCTGCATAAAACTCAACCTGCAATAAACGTTGATTTATGCTATGGATTTCACACACTGCAATGCAGCATAGTGCAGTCATGTGCCGAATACTTCTGAGGCCAGTGATCGGCTGCAGCAGTGTTTGAGGTATTAAAGGGAACAAGAATGTCTCCCCAACCGCCTGCAGTACCTCACAGCTATAGCCATCATGTCACCAACGACGCTGAAAATTAAACCGAAAGGCAAAGGGGCAGGACGGGAACTGGAGCGTCAAGACCGCTGCCCCCTTGACTTCAAGACGCCTGGGATAAATAAAGTTGTTTTTCCATCGGGTGGAACAGGGAAAGACACGGTTGGAGACATGATGACCATAGCTGTGAGGTACTACAGTCAGGCGGGGAGGCATTAGGGTGTTGACAGGTTCCCTTTAAGGAATGTCATGGCTGCAGTGATGGGGAGGATTTCCAATAAACCAGAATGGAATTTAAGGATGCAAAAACGCAGCCCAATCACACATTCTCATCTAAAAGAAATATTATGTAACGTACCTGTCCTATCTGCCAGTCAGGCTTCTGTCCTCGTAGATTGTAATCTCAATCTGCAAACTGGGTCAAGGAAGAGAAATCGGGAAAGCACAAGGCAGGCACCACTTGTGGCCACACACAGTCTGAAGTTGATCAAAATGGATGATTTTTTTTTTTACCAATACGATCGTTCGTCAGGTGAAATTTGACACACCATCATCTGGAAAGACACGGTTAAAATTCTCGTCCTTTGAAAACTAGCGTTTGCCTGTAAACGACGCAGGGAATCGTTACACTAATCTAACCTACAGAACACGGCCGCTGTAAGCCCACAGGCGCCCTGCAAAGTGACTGTAGTGGGCTACCAGGGAGACCAGGTCTGCCACGTACCTAAGTGTAACAATTAGGGCCCATTCAGACGGCAGTATAAATGGGTCTGCACCTGTTGCGCAAATTTGCGGAACAGGTGCGGACCCATTCATTTCAATGGGGCTGCAAAAGTTATGCAGACAGCACACTATCCGTGGCTTTGTGGAAACGATAGAGCATGTCCTATTTATGTCCGCAATCACAGACAAGAATAAGCATTTTCTATTATGGTTGCGGCCACGTGCGGTCTGTAAATTGTGGAACGCATACGTCCAGTATCCGTTTTTTTGCAGAACTGCAAAACACTACGGTCATGTGACTGCGCTCTTACATGCATGACACAATGCAATACAGGAATATTCTAGTGTGTTATCTAATGATTGCAGGGTCAAGACCCACAGTGGGGCTTAAAAAAAAAAATTTTTTTTTTTCTAATCCTTGCATCTTCCACCCAAAATACATAGTAACATAGTATATAAGGCCGAAAAAAAGACATCTGTCCATCCAGTTCGGCCTTTTTTCCTACAAGTTGTCATGTCATTTCCATGACGGCATCAAAATTCCACCATAGAGAATTTCTCATGCATGTGAGCGGTGTTCACTGCAGGATATGTCCCAAAATCCATGTGAAAATTCAATCATATGAAAAAAAAACAACTAGTATTTCCCTACATAATGCTTTATTACGGAAAATAAAAATGAATAACAAATCCAGACATAATTGGTACTGCACCACCCGTAACGACCCCCGCTATAAAATTTATAGTTATTTATCCTGCACAGCGAACACTGTAAAAACAAAAAAACCAAAAACAATGCCAGAAGAGCGGCTTTATTTTCATCCAACTTCACAAACAAAGGAATTAAGTAATCAAAGTCATATGTAACCCAACATGGTACCAATGAAAAGCACAAGGCATCCTGCAAAAAACACAAGCTGTCACAGAGCCAGGACAACAGAAAAATAAAAATGTTATGGGTCTTGGAACGCAGCAACACAAAGTCCAAATGTTGTGTTTGTCTTTTTTTTTTTTTTTAAAGTATTTCTTGCGCAAATATAATAAAAACAATATAAATTTGGTACTGCCATATTCATAACTGCACAGTAATTTACACAAATCCCAAAAAGTGCCAAGTCCCAAGTGCCCACGGCCTGCCTATGGACAAGGGTTTTAATAAAACCCCTTTAAAGTGGACCGGTCACCATAAAACCCAAGAACCTGCTCATTATTTTGGGCTCATGCACACAGCTGTTGTCCGGCCATGACCACATTGTGGCCTGCACACAGCGGGTCCGCAATACGTGGGCACCGGCCGTGTGCACCACACATTATTTGAATGGGTCCGCAATCTGGGAGATGTGGTGCGGCATGGAATGGAGGCACGGATCGGAACACCACGGAAGCACTACAGAGTGCTTCCATGGGCTTTCTGTCCGAGCCTCCGCACAGCAAAAAAAATTGTGAACGCACTACCATCAGATGCGGATTGCGGACCCCATTCAAGCCCCAATTTGCGGTCCGCAGCACAGGCCCAGCCAGCGTGTCGTGTGCATGAGCCCTTAATGATAGCCAATCCCCTGCTTCCCCCGATGCTCCAGTCTTGCTGCTCTATGTCCTGTCCTGGCTCGCACATGCAGCCAATCACTGGCTTAGAAGTTACAACAACAGCGGAGCAGCAGCCACTCAGATCTTTCTGTAACCCCGCCTCCCAAAAAAGGCCGTAAATTGTGGTTTATTCTGATCTTGGCCATGCCCTTTAATCCTTCCTGACATCCCTATTCTACCTGGAAAATCCCTTTAAAATATGTGCTTACAGTCCTCATACACAGAGCCATTATGCGCCTCTTCACTACCCCACAAGTTCATGAGACCATCATTGGAGAGGCATAGGGACATGATACAAGCTGACATACAAGTGCATCTCAATAAATTAGAATATTATTGAAAAGTTGTTTTTTTCAGCAATTCAATTCAAAAAGTGAAACATATATTATATAGTCATTACAAACAGAGTGAACTTTTTCAAGTGTTTATTTCTGTTAATGTTGATGATTATGGCTTACAGCCAAGGAAAACCCAAAAGTCATTACCTCAGAAAATTAGAATAATTCACCCAAAACACCTGTAAAGGCTTCCTAAGCCCTTAAAAGGTCCCTTAGTCTGGTTCAGTAGGCGACACAATCATGGGGAAGACTGCTGACTTGACAGATGTCCAGAAGGCTGTCATTGACACACTCCACAAGGAGGGTAAGCCACAAAAGGTCAGAAAAAGGTGCACAAGCAACAGGGAGAACCGCAGCCTTGATAGGATTGTTAAGAAAAGGCCTTTCCTAAATTTGGGGGAGATTCACAAGGAATGGACTGCTGCTGGAGTCAGTGCTTTAAGAGCCACCACACACAGACGTATCCAGGACATGGGTTACAAATGTTGCATTCCATGTGTCAAGCCACTCATAACCAATAGACAACGCCAGAAGTGTCTTACCAGGGCCAAGGAGAAAAAGAACTGGACTGTTCTCAGTGGTCAAAGGTGTTGTTCTCAGATGAAAGTAAATTTTGCATTTCATTTGGAAATCAAGGTCCCAGAGTCTGGAGGAAGAGTGGAGAGGCCTCAATCCAAGCTGCTGGAGGTCTAGTGTGAAGTTTCCACAATCACTGATGGTTTGGGGAGCCATGTCATCTGCTGGTGTAGGTCCACTGTGATTTATCAAGACCAAAGTCAGTGCAACCGTCTACCAGGAAATTTTAGAGCCCTTCATGCTTCCCTCTGCCGACAAGCTTTTTGGAGATGGAATTTTTATTTTCCAGCAGGACTTGGCACCTGTCCACACGGCCAAAAGTACCAATACCTGGTGTAATAACCTCAGTATCACTGTGCTTGATTGGCCATAAAACTCCCCTGACATTTACCCCATAGAGAATCTATGAGAGCCACCAGACCGAACAATGCAGACGAGCTGAAGGCTGCTATCAGAGCAACCTGGGCTTCCATAACACCTCTGCAGTGCCACAGGCTGATCGCCTCCATGCCACGCCGCATTAATGCAGTCATTCATGGAAAAAGAGCCCCGACCAAGTATTGAGTGCATTTACTGTACAGACTTTTCATTCAGCCAACATTTCTGTGTTTAAAAAAAAATTACAGTTGGTCTAATATAATATAATCTAATTTTCTGAGATAATGATTTTTTGGGTTTTCCTTGGCTGTAAGCCATAGTCATCAACATTAACAGAAATAAACACTTGAAAAAGTTCACTCTGTGTGTAATGACTCTATATAATATATGTGTTTCACTTTTTGAATTGAATTACTGAAAAAAAAAACTTTTTGATGATATTCTAATTTATTGAGATGCACTTGTATATAGCAGTCTGTAGTCTGCACTCCATTTACAAATGACAGACTTCTATAAGCACGGCACAGTCTAGAACAGGAATTAGAAGTAGTCATAGAAAGGATACCACACGCAGGCCCCTTTCTATGGGGTCAGTCAGGAGCAGCCCCTGCGGAGCATAAATCTTCTCATTTTGCTCTTGAATATACTTTGCAATCTTCTTTAGAACCTAGAAATAAACACAAAAAGGTGAAGAAGGGCCCAAATGAATACTTAAAAGGCTATGGATCGAACAATTAGCATATACCAGAAAAACCAAAGCTGCCCCCATAACGCCCGGCATAGTGTACGCATACAGAAAGCCCATCACTGCATGTACTTGGAGCACAATATGTGGAGTCAGACAAGCAATTCAATCTCATCTAGAAAGTGGAATCTAGTGTTACGTGAGCCGGGTCTGGAGCTGACAGATGGGCTGTAATAAGACTCTTCTGCTGTACGAGAGTGAAGGAGAAGGCGCCTGCAACCCGAACCACTGCTGGCGGGAGAAAGCGCCTGCAACCCGAACCACTGCTGGCGGGAGAAAGCGCCTGCAACCCGAACCACTGCTGGCGGGAGAAAGCGCCTGCAACCCGAACCACTGCTGGCGGGAGAAAGCGCCTGCAACCCGAACCACTGCTGGCGGGAGAAAGCGCCTGCAACCCGAACCACTGCTGGCGGGAGAAAGCGCCTGCAACCCGAACCACTGCTGGCGGGAGAAGGCGCCTGCAACCCGAACCACTGCTGGCGGGAGAAGGCGCCTGCAACCCGAACCACTGCTGGCGGGAGAAGGCGCCTGCAACCCGAACCACTGCTGGCGGGAGAAGGCGCCTGCAACCCGAACCACTGCTGGCGGGAGAAAGCGCCTGCAACCCGAACCACTGCTGGCGGAAGAAGGCGCCTGCAACCCGAACCACTGCTGGCGGGAGAAGGCGCCTGCAACCCGAACCACTGCTGGCGGAGAAAGCGCCTGCAACCGAACCACTGCTGGCGGGGAGAAAGCGCCTGCAACCCGAACCACTGCTGCGGGAGAAAGCGCCTGCAACCCGAACCACTGCTGGCGGGAGAAAGCGCCTGCAACCCGAACCACTGCTGGCGGGAGAAGGCGCCTGCAACCCGAACCACTGCTGGCGGGAAGAAGGCGCCTGCAACCAGAACCCACTGCTGGCGGGAGAAGGCGCCTGCAACCCAGAACCACTGCTGGCGGGAGAAGGCGCCTGCAACCCGAACCACTGCTGGCGGGAGAAAGCGCCTGCAACCCGAACCACTGCTGGCGGGAGAAGGCGCCTGCAACCAGAACCACTGCTGGCGGGAGAAAGGCGCCTGCAACCAGAACCACTGCTGGCGGAGAAGGCGCCTGCAACCCAACCACTGCTGGCGGGAGAAGCGCCTGCAACCCACCCGAACCACTGCTGGCGGGAGAAGGCGCCTGCAACCCGAACCACTGCTGGCGGGAGAAGGCGCCTGCAACCCGAACCACTGCTGGCGGGAGAAGGCGCCTGCAACCCGAACCACTGCTGGCGGGAGAAGGCGCCTGCAACCCGAACCACTGCTGGCGGGAGAAGGCGCCTGCAACCCGAACCACTGCTGGCAGGAGAAAGCGCCTGCAACCCGAACCACTGCTGGCGGGAGAAGGTGCCTGCAACCTGAACCACTGCTGGCGGGAAGTCAATGGCCCAGATGATGAGAGGGAGCACAGTATTAGAGAAGAAAGGGATCTGAAAACGTATCGCTCAACATCCATACAACAGAGTAGACACAAAAGTAAAAGCAAAAATTAAGACCCCGTTTTTGCTTAGGTGAAATAAATCTTGTAAGGAAATCCCAAGACTGGTTCGCTGCAACTTTTTGGACAACAGGTCAATGTAATAATTTAGAAATGTGTTTGATTTCATACAGGTTCCTGGGTATACTGATGATATATCGTTAGGAGATATATATATATATACTTTGCAAAAAGCGAGGCAGCACTCCAATTCCGTGAAAAGTGTAGGACTCTTTATTCCCAAATGCAACGTTTCGGTCTACTCAATGAGACCTTTCTCAAGGTATATATATATATCAGTGCCCGACTGGTGGGGTCTACCCATAATGAGCCCAGTGAATTGCAAAAACGAAGTGGCAGCAGCACTAGGAAGCAGTCGTACCTCTTTAAACTTCCGATGGCTCCGCTTTTCTTTTTCCAGGAGGCCTCATGGGTGGCCACTGACTGGTGGGTGACCATGAGACCACCCAGAAAAAGTTGGGTGGAATCGTCAGGCAAATGGCTTTTCTAGCACTGCCGCCACTTTGTTCTAGTGATCAGCAGGGTCACAACATATGGAATGGTGGCATTTGCAAGCAATCAGACAAAGCTTTTAAAGCCTCATGCACACGACCGGATGTTCGGTCTGTATCCGATGCGCATTTTTTGAGGACTGGATGCGGATCCATTAATTTCAATGGGGCTGCAAAAGATGCGGACAGTACACTGTATGTCCGTTCCATGGCCCTGGAAGAAGAACATGTCCTATTCATGTCTGTTTTGGATTTCTAGAGGAGTTTGAAAAAAATGGTGCCATGCACACGGACCGCAAAACGGTCGCTTGCATGATCCCTAAAGTAAATATCCTACCCCAAAAATTAGCAACATTTTTTTTTTAGCTGGGGGGGGGGGTCTCAGTCGAACTTCTTGCTCCTTTTGCCAATCACAAAACCTCATAAAAACTCAACAAAAACATGGGGAGGGATTTAAATGGCTAAATGGGTATTCCCATTTAAAATATTGATGGCATATACACCAGAACTTTCCGAACAATGGGGGTCCGACCTCAGGGAACGAAAACGAGGAGATGGCAGCCCTGAGTAAGTGACAGGGGTTGAAAGCACCAGAGAAAAAGAGTGAACCAGTGCTGCAGCTCCTTCGGGATCCAACCTCTGGGACCCTCAACGATCATAAAACGATTGCCTATCTTTAGCAATGCCATCACTTTACTAGGCAGGAATATCCCTTTAATTCTGGATCGTCCACCAATGTATATTTACTGTCCCTTTTACTGTACGATTGTAAGGCGCATTGAGAAATGCATCTGTCCGGCATCACTGGGGTTAATCCGCAGGAAGATCGAGGCGGATAAATACATAAAACCCCTTCTTAAGAACATATTTGTGAGTCTCACAGAGGTGAATTCATCCAAATCAATTGCTTTCTCTGCCACTTAGGAGAAGCTGTCCAAGGACCCAATATTTACGGTCAGGTTGAAAGGGGCAGGGGGAATGTGAAGACACAGGCAGCGCTTATTAACCACTTTGATGGTGGGCACATACATGGGTGTCGGTGGGAGCGCTGTCTCTTTATCCTCGGGTTTACCGGAGTCTGGCCAGCCCTGGCTGAATAAATAAATCCAGGATCTGTCTGTACGTGGCAAGTCATTTCATCTGCGAGCTGCTGAAAGGTCTCAATTCATTCTCCGAAAAAACCTCATCTAAACACAGCTGACCGGGAATAAGGACGGCTCATTTTATATCCCCACTCAGCTTTAATTCTTCAGGAGAAAAACAAACGCCTCTGTAAGGGCTTACAGGGAGCCAAGATGGAGGCATGCGGCCTCTTCCTTTAGCCGCGCTAAGCCCGTGCCGTTATTCCGGCCGCACACCCACCTTCTCATAGTGCGTCTCCATACATAGGAAGATGGTATAGGCGGTGAGGCAGGCCAGGCAGCCCTCTAGATAGGACTGGCCTCCAAGCTTCTCCGCCTCCGCAAACAGGTTGTTCAATGTCCGGATCGTCTCCTCGAACTGCTGTCTGTCGACCTGAGGAAGATACAAGAGGAAGGACAAATCAGCCGGATGAGAGGCATTTCCATTTTAGAGCAAAGTGATCATTAAAGGGGTTGTCCCATCATAGACCATGGGGACATATCGCTAGGATAAACCTCCATTGTCCGATAGGTGGGGATCCCAGAGGTACAACAAGAACGGAGCGGGGAAGGTTGAGGATGGCGCACTGCGCATGCACAGCCGCCCTACATTCATTTCTATGGGGCCGCCGAAAATAGCCGAGCGCTGGCTCAGCTATTTCCATCGGC
Source organism: Rhinella marina (assembly GCA_900303285.1). Taxonomy (NCBI): domain Eukaryota; kingdom Metazoa; phylum Chordata; class Amphibia; order Anura; family Bufonidae; genus Rhinella; species Rhinella marina. Next base: position 258,830 of record ONZH01013009.1, on the reverse strand, counting down.
CCCATAGAAATGAATGGGAGCGGTGGCCGTGCATGCGCAGTGTGCTCCCATTCACTTCTATAGGAGCCGCAACTAACCCCGCTCAGTTCTGGTTGTAGGTGTGGGTCCCAGAGCTGGGACCCCCACCTATCAGACAATGGGGGCATATCCTAGCAATATGCCCCCTTTTGTATGTGATGGGAATACCCCTTTAAACGACAAAAAATAAAATATAAAAATTAGCTCAATGCTAAAGTCAATACTCCAAAAATTGTAATAATCCAGAAGTGGCATGATCAATCAGATAAGCAAAATGGATTACTGGCCTCGAAATGTAAAGACAACCATGAGATGATTGTCAGCCAAACCCCCCATTTAAGTGCAACTGGCCCGTCATCGGGCATGTCCCAACTCCACGACAGATGTCAGGGGAAAGAAGGATTTTAACTAGAGATGAGTAAGAATGTTCGGCCGAGCAAACTCGGGAGCAATTTTCGAGTAGTAGCGTACGCATATTCTAATCTGTACGCTAATGCATCTTGTAATTTGTCCGCATTAGCGTACAAATTTATAAGATGCGTACGCATTAGCGCACAGATTAGAAGATGCGTACACTACTAAAATTGCTCCCGAGTACAGTCATGGCCAAAAGTTTTGAGAATGATACAAATATTAATTTTTTACAAAGTCTACTGCTTCAGTTTTTATAATGGCAATTTGCATATACTCCAGAATGTTATAAAGAGTGATCAGCTTAACAGCAATTACTTGCAAAGTCAATATTTGCCTAGAAAATGAACTTTATCCCCCAAAACACATTTCAACATCATTGCAGCCCTGCCTTAAAAGGACCAGCTAACATCGTTTCAGTGATTGCTCCATTAACACAGGTGTGGGTGTTGATGAGGACAGGGCTGGAGATCAATCTGTCATGATTAAGTAAGAATGACACCACTGGACACTTTAAAAGGAGGCTGGTGCTTGGCATCATTGTTTCTCTTCTGTTAACCATGGTTATCTCTAAAGAAACACGTGCAGTCATCATTGCACTGCACAAAAATGGCCTAACAGGGAAGAGTATCGCAGCTAGAAAGATTGCACCTCAGTCAACAATCTATCGCATCATCAAGAACTTCAAGGAGAGAGGTTCCATTGTTGCCAAAAAGGCTCCAGGGCGCCCAAGAAAGACCAGCAAGCGCCAGGTCCGTCTCTTAAAAGTGTTTCAGCTGCGGGATCGGGCTACCAGCAGTGCAGAGCTTGCTCAGGAATGGCAGCAGGCAGGTGTGAGTGCATCTGCACGCACTGTGAGGCGGAGACTCTTGGAGCAAGGCCTGGTCTCAAGGAGGGCAGCAAAGAAGCCACTTCTCTCCAGAAAAAACATCAGGGACAGGCTGATATTCTGCAAAAGGTACAGGGAGTGGACTGCTGAGGACTGGGGTAAAGTCATTTTCTCTGATCAATCCCCTTTTCGATTGTTTGGGACATCTGGAAAACAGCTTATTCGGAGAAGACGAGGTGAGCGCTACCACCAGTCTTGTCAACTGTAAAGCATCCTGAAACCATTTATGTGTGGGGTTGCTTCTCAGCCAAGGGAATCGGCTCTCTCACAGTCTTGCCTAAAAACACAGCCATGAATAAAGAATGGTACCAGAATGTCCTCCGAGAGCAACTTCTCCCAACCGTCCAAGAGCAGTTTGGCGATCAACAATGCCTTTTCCAGCATGATGGAGCACCTTGCCATAAAGCAAAGGTGATAACTAAATGGCTCAGGGAACAAAACATAGAGATTTTGGGTCCATGGCCTGAAAACTCCCCAGATCTTAATCCCATTGAGAACTTGTGGTCAATCATCAAGAGACGGGTGGACAAACAAAAACCTACAAATTCTGACAAAATGCAAGCATTGATTGTGCAAGAATGGACTGCTATCAGTCAGGATTTGGTCCAGAAGTGGATTGAGAGCATGCCAGGGAGAATTGCAGAGGTCCTGAAGAAGAAGGGTCAACACTGCAAATATTGACTTGCTGCATTAACTCATTCTAACTGTCAATATAAGCTTTTGTTACTCATAATATGATTGCAATTATATTTCTGTATGTGATAAAAACATCTGACAAACACACATAAAACCAGAGGGCAGCAGATCATGTGAAAATATAATATTTGTGTCATTCTCAAAACTTTTGGCCATGACTGTACGCTCGGCCGAACATGCTCGCTCATCTCTAATTTTAACACAACAAACCTTTGTTATCAGGAGACATAAGCCACTGCCAGAGGCTTATCCCCCTTCCTCCTGTGAAAACCCATGCATGCACCGCCAGGGTTAATAGCTGTCTGCTGACAGTCATCTAAAGTGGAATACACCTTAAAGGGGAACCCCCATTTCAGTCATACAGGGCCTATCCAAAGTCTATGCCATAGGTTTCCCATCTCTGAAACCCAGACTTAAAGGGGTATTCTCATCTTAGACAATGGGGGCATATCGCTAGGATATGCCCCCATTGTCTTATAGGTGCGGGTCCCACCACTGGGACCCGCACCTATATCCAGAACGGAGCAGGGAGCACTGCGCCTGGAGGACCCCAGGTCCGGCCACCACCAGGCGCAGCTCCCCGCTGCGCTCATAGAAATGAATGGGAGCACCAGTGCTCGGCTATTTTCGGCGGCCCCATAGAAATGAATGGAGGGCGGCTGTGCATGCGCAGTGCGCCCTCATTCAGTTCAGGGGCTCCGTTCTGGATATAGGTGCGGGTCCCATCTAGCGATATGCCCCCACTGTCTAAATTGAGAATAACCCTTTAAAGGGTTTCTGTCACCAGTTTTTTCGGTATGAATCAGGCTGACATTAGAGATGTGCTAATGTCACCTGATTCCAAATATATATCTGTTTTATTTACTGGTGCCCCCATTTTTATATAAAATGAACTTTTATTTTATGCTAATAAGGCCTCTAGGTGCAAGGGGCGTTACCCCTGCTCCTAGAGGCTCTGTTGATTGACAGGACCAGGCAGAGAAGAAACACTCCATTCACCATAGCTTTTAAGGACCTTCAGTGATGTCATGACCATGTGATCAGTCACATGGTTTAGGAGGAGACAGGCCGTTTGTGTGATCCTAACCATGTGACTGATCACATGGTCATGACATCATTGAAGGTCCTTGAAAGCTATGGTGAATGGAGTGTTTCTTCTCTGCCTGGTCCTGTCAATCAACAGAGCCTCTAGGAGCAGGGGTAACGCCCCTTGCACCTAGAGGCCTTATTAGCATAAAATAAAAGTTCATTTTATATAAAAATGGGGGCACCAGTAAATAAAACAGATGTATATTTGGAATCAGGTGACATTAGCACATCTCTAATGTCAGCCTGATTCATACCGAAATAACTGGTGACAGAAACCCTTTAAAGGGGTATTCCCATCTCAGAGAATGGGGGCATATTGCTAGGATATGCCCCCATTGTCTGATAGGTGCGGGTCCCAGAGCTGGGACCTGCACCTATCTCGTAAACACAACCAAAAATGAAGCCAGCCACCACCAACCTTTCCTATTGGCCCCACAGAAATGAATGGAGGGTCGGCCGTGCATGCGCAGTGAACCCTCCTTCACTTTGCAGATGGGATGAGATGGGAAAACCCCTTGAACCCGAGAACAGGGCTGATCTTTCGGACATCTATGGCATATCTTGCGGATAATCCATAAAACATCAACTGTTGGGAATACATTATATTCACTTTTTTATTTTCAGCTGCTTCATGAAATCTTTCTTGGAAAGCTGGGTGACAACCAATATGAATACTATTCCATTTCATGCAGAGGTTGTCACTTAGCTTTCCTAGAGCCCTGGTCCTAGATATTCGGTTAGTCGGGCCAAACTGCAATATAACCAAGCAGATTTATCATTCTGGAGTCAGGTAAAAGCTCTATGACAAGTCCTATTGACAGCGAGAATGATGGTCACATACCGTGTGTAAGAGGATGTCACCCCTCCATTATGTGTCTCACATAAGTATATCCTCTGATATATGACTATTAGTGTGTATATATTTATCACTATGTAAAGATATCTTCAACTGCAATCATGAGATGAAGCGAGTTTAAGTTCATCCAGGACCTACCTTACCACACACCTATCCAAAAATGACCATAAAGATGTTTTCTGGTGTCATCTGTAGGATCCTAATGGAAAGAGCTCTGACTTTCGTGGGAACTGTGCAATACTACATTTCACCTGTGGTGGCACTGCAGGAAACGGAACTTGCTGTCAAGTTCCCCAACGGATTGCGGCGGTTTTAGTTGCGGGATACTTTATGATCAGCATAAAGGGTTTTTTTTCCCACAATGACCAACCCTTTAAGAGTGGGCACCTGCTCACTAAACCACACAGTGTGATGAGAGTTGGTATCAAACCATCTCTGAATAACTACATTTCTCATTTCCATAGGAGGATGGCGCTCTACCTACAAATTCCAGGTAGGGGGCATCCAGCAATAACCGGCAGGACTGTGAGGGGCGCTGTTCTACCCGACAGAAGCAGTGGTTTTGATGAGGACGGCGATGACGTGTTGCGTCTGCTCATCATGTCCTACTCATCACTTGGTGTCCCTTTAACTTCCTTCCCAGCCCCTCTATGTAAAGAGGTGACCTCCGTGCACAGTCATACATGACCACCCCCATGTGGTAGGACATTTACCAAAGGGATCCGGACAGGACAGCGGCTCGGACATTTCATTTTTAGATGAAAGCTCGGCCAACAATATCAAACCAGGCCCAGGCTTTGTACAGACAAATATTAGTCTTATGCATGTGATATGGAGAAGCCCTGCGGCATCACAGAGCCTGGAATGTGAAGAATGGCAGAGACCCCCAACCCATCCCCCTATATCAGGGCTACCAGCAGCACTGTATACCTAGATCCTGCTGATAAATTCGGGGGTATGTTCCCCTCTGGATAACCCTTTCTTAGAATCCCCTTAGGCCTGTTATCTCTCACATGCACTAGTATTGCAGAAGAAGAAAAAAAAAACGGAAGCCCTTCGGGACTTGGACTGCAGCCATCTTGTTTCAGCCTACCTAAGGGTAAGGTCCGAATTTTTTTCCACCATGGATCTCATCACAATCACGTGTTACGTGCAGATTCTGCTGCCGATTTCATCCCCATGCCGTGATGGCTAACCTCCAGCTGTGGTAAAACTACAACTCCCAGGATGCCCCCTTGCTTGGCTTTTCTCAGAACTCCGCAGAAATGAATGGAGCATGCTGGGAGTCGTAGTTTTACCACAGCTGTGGTGCCATGCTATAGTGTATGCCCACGGGCTCGTATTCGCCCACTTAGAACGTTGATGTGTTTTCGCAGATTTTGACATGGGTTTTATGTTTTGCTTTTTTTTTATGGTTCTCATTGATTTCAATAGAAATTTCCACGTATCGCCAAGCTATCTCCGGAAATCCCATTGGAATGAATGGAGTGCCTGGCCGGCAGATCTGTTCATTTTGCGGGTCTCCACGGGGTACAGGGCCCCCGTTCTTGTGATCTGTAGGGATACTCTGCAATCTAATAGTTATTCCGCTATCGTGTGAAGAGGGGATAACGTTATATAACTGAATTAACACTTTTTTTTTCCTTGTGATTTCCAATCTACGTGCAGAAAGTAAATGATCAAAGTGAATGACGGCACAAATTTCCCAACGATAATCATGGGAAGAGGACGGAGCGCAGATTCTGCGGGAGCTTGGAGTGGAAAACGTGCCAAAAACCACATGGAAGAAATCCACTGTGTGAACATGGCCATGAAAAGGTGTGGGGGAAATTTACACTTTTCCGCCCTGTTTTTCCCCCCAACGTATACATTAAGGCCCCTTTCACACGAGCGGGAGACTCGCATGTCTCCCGCAACGGATCTACAGGGCTGGACTCCGCACTGACAGGGATCGCATAGCATTATATGCGATCCCTGTCCGTGCCGAGTCCAGCCCTGTAGATGCGTTGCGGGAGACATGCGAGTCTCCCGCTCGTGTGAAAGGGGCCTAAACGTGGGGCAGAAACATAGTGCGAACACACCCAAAACAAGCTGCGCGCCCGTTTTTTTGGGGGAGCTAGCTTTCTGCAGACAGAATCCGCATCTTAAATCTGCCGTGTTTAAATTAACCCTTTCAAGACACAGGTGAAGCAATGATATTAGAAAAATTGGAAACCAAATACACGGCTTATAATTGGAAATTCTCCCTTTAAGGGCCCTTTCAGACGGCCGCATGAACGGGTCCGACCCATTCCGCAGTTTTGCGGAACAGGTGCAGACCCATTCACTTCAACGGGGCCGCAAAAGATCACCGTGTGCTGTCCGCATCCGTGGTTCGGTTCCACGGAAAGGATAGAGCATGTCCTATTCTTGTCAACAATCGCGGACAAGACTAGACATTTTCTATTATGGTGGCGGCCACGTAAAACATTACGGCCATCTGAATGAGGCCTAAGAGTGGGGAGATATCAAATAAAAGCCCCCATTAACCTGTTGCCCCTCCATAGCAGCCTGCATTGCTTTTACCCATGGCTACCCATCCTATAATTAAAGGAATAGGACTTTACACCTCTGCATCAAACAAGCTGCCCACACCGTGCCCGGCTCCCTGCTTTTCTGCCCGGCCTAGATGCAAATCTCTACAGCTGCCCGCCCCTTTAACGGTGACCTCTGCAGCGGCCAGCCCCTTTAACAGTGACCTCTGCAGCGGCCAGCCCCTTTAACAGTGACCTCTGCAGCGGCCAGCCCCTTTAACAGTGACCTCTGCAGCGGCCAGCCCCTTTAACAGTGACCTCTGCAGCGGCCAGCCCTTTAACAGTGACCTCTGCAGCGGCCAGCCCCTTTAACAGTGACCTCTGCAGCGGCCAGCCCCTTTAACAGTGACCTCTACAGCGGCCAGCCCCTTTAACAGTGACCTCTACAGCGGCCAGCCCCTTTAACAGTGACCTCTGCAGCGGCCAGCCCCTTTAACAGTGACCTCTGCAGCGGCCAGCCCCTTTAACAGTGACCTCTGCAGCGGCCAGCCCCTTTAACAGTGACCTCTGCAGCGGCCAGCCCCTTTAACAGTGACCTCTGCAGAGGCCAGCCCCTTTAACAGTGACCTCTGCAGCGGCCAGCCCCTTTAACAGTGACCTCTACAGCGGCCAGCCCCTTTAACAGTGACCTCTGCAGCGGCCAGCCCCTTTAACAGTGACCTCTACAGCGGTCAGCCCCTTTAACAGTGACCTCTACAGCGGCCAGCCCCTTTAACAGTGACCTCTACAGCGGCCAGCCCCTTTAACAGTGACCTCTACAGCGGCCAGCCCCTTTAACAGTGACCTCTACAGCGGCCAGCCCCTTTAACAGTGACCTCTACAGCAGCCTGTTCCTTTAAAAGTGACCTTTACAGCAGGCCGCCCCTTTAACAGTAACCTCTACAGCAGCTCGCCCGGCCTAGATGCAAATTACCCCCTTATAACAACCCACAGCACAATGAATAGCGGCTCTGTGGAGAACTGCAAGTCAGCGTAATCCCTCCATAGGCACACAATGAAGATAAAAGGCTGAAAAGATCTCAAACCAAACAATCCTGCAGCACGAGAGAAGAAAAATAAATCTGGACGTTCAGCATCCACGAACGGCCGCATGAGACGGCACAGCGGCCAAGGAGACGTCAATATCACCCACTCAGGCAGTCATGTTGCCAAGAATGTCTCTGAAAATTCTCACCAAAATCTTCATAAATCTCCGTAAGAGGTGCAGAGAAGCAGACACGGAGGCCTTACTAAATAACCTCTTCATATTACGCAGACTATGGAGTTACAGAGCTGTGGAAAGACGACCGGTAACCTTATCTTCCAGATGCATTCCAGGGAGCTAAAGGTGCCCGTACCCATCAGAAGACTGGCAGCCGGCCACCTGATGTGTAAGGGGGTGTCCAGACTCTCCGATGACGGCAGGGGTCTAAGGTGTTTGGCCACCTTAGTGCAACTAGTGAACCAGGCAGGGCTCAAACACGGAGGTTTTTTTGCAATGTTTTTAAAGAGGTATTCACATCTTAGACAATGGGGGCATATCGCTAGGGTGTCTGATAGGTGTGGGTCCCACCGCGGGCACCTGCACCTATATCGAGAACGGAGTGGTGAGCGCTGTGCCCGGAGGACCCCAGATTTCCCGAGGTCCAGCCACTACCAGACACAGCTCCCACAGAAATGAATGGAGGCACACCGCACAAGCGCAGCCACCGCTCCCATTCAATTATATGTAGCCGACGGAAATAGCCAAGCAAGCGCTCGGCTATTTTCGACGGCCCCATAGAAATGAATAGAGGGCTGCTGCGCATGTGCAGTGCGCCCTCCTTCACTTTTGGGTCTCCGTTCCCGATATAGGTGCGGGTCCCAGCGGTGGATATAACCCTTTAAGGTTACTTTAAAGGGGTTCTCCAGGCTACAGATATTGATAACTAGGGATGAGCGAATCCAATGTTTTCAGGTTCGGGTTCTGGTTATCATGGAATATAGCATAATTCTATGACGGGGTGCAAAAAGGAAATTTTTAAGAGGCATTCCGATTTACATTCTGTCATAATAGAAGTTTATGGGCAGCCTAACAGATCCGTCTGGTTTCCTTTATGCAGGACAGAAGTCCTCTCCTGCATAACTGAAACCAGATGGATCCGTTACGCTGCCCATAGATTTCAATTATGACGGAATGTAAATCGGAATGCCTCTTAAAGGCTTTCTTTTTGCATCCCGTGATGGAATTCCGTTATAGTCCGTGCTAACGGAATCCATAACGGAATTCCACCAGAACCTGAAAGCCGCACCTGAAAACGACAGGTTCGCTCATCCCTATTGATAACCTATCCGCCGTATAGGTCATCAGTATCAGATAGATGTTGGGCTGCCACAACAGCAGAAGAAGACGGCTCTGTACACAGTGTAGTTTGTGGCGCCAGAGTATTGAAGCTCAGCTCCTATTCATTTGAATACCAGCTGAGCTGCAGTACCCCAGGGCGGCCACTACACAGTGTATGGCGCCATCTGCTTCCAGCTCCATACACTGTATAGTTTTCAGCATCACGGCTGCCTGAACCAGCTGATGGCAATGCTGATCTGATGAGACTGGAGAACCCCTTTAAAGTCTATAGCAAAATATAAAACATCTCACACAAAGCATTTTGGTTTTTGTGATGATTTGAAATCACTTTATCGCCAGTGTTTTTACATGCATATTAACACTACGAGAACAAAGCTAAAGCACTCCTCTTTGGGTTGGATCACGCTACAACGTTTCTGCAAAAACGTTGGTTTGCTTTGCGTTTTTTTTTTTTTTGGAGTTAAAAACATGTCCAGATGTAATACGTTGGCCAATAATAAAATATAAAAGGCCCTACAAACCAGGGCTGTGGAGTCGGAGACGGTATAAAATGGACCAACTCCGACTCCTAAAATATATAATAATTTGGTACATTGGTAATTGGTTCAGTACAGTATGTGCTGAATATATTTTCATAAGAACTTGGGAACATGATGAAATGTCCTGTAAATGTCTGTTCTACTCCTGAACTAAGGATCTGGGCTATTAGTTGAGATGACTGTGTGCTGCCCTTTATGTAGATGCTCAGAAATGAAGCTCCTCTGCTACAGATCAGAGGAAAAAGGCACTGGGAAGGAATGGCTGCACTCATCTCAGATCTGCTGGAGAAAACAGGATTAAAGGGGTTCTCTCACTAGTTACAAAGCTTAGCTTTCAACATAAAGGGACAGTTAAAAGAAGAAATTTTCTAAATACAGTGGTCAGTAGATTTTACTTTAGTCGTGAACTATAGACAGTTCAGCAGGTCTCTCACTGTACGCAGGTTTCTATGGTAACCTGAAGACCAGAAAGACTTATCAGATTGGCAGGAGTGACCTCAGTAAGCAAAATGTGTTGAGGACTGAGAAGGATGGCTTTACCTGTTATTGTGTTAGAGATCACAACCTCCGGCTCTGTCAGAGTAAGTTAATATATGCTAATAACTGCTGGAGACACCCCCCCCCCCCCACAGCCTGAGGAGACATGTCAGTGCAAACTACCTGTCAGCCAGTGAATCAATGTGCTGAGAATACCCCTTTAAGGCAAGTATTTCTTAGTATATCTAAACTTTCAATAAACTGTGCATAAACCACTTGTCCAGTGCATGTTCTCTCTGTCTGCTTCATGTTTTAGGCCTCTTTCACACCGCTGCGCGGGGCTCCGGCAGGCTGTTCCGGTGGGTGAACAGCCCACCGGATCCGTGCTGCCGCAGGTGCACGCGTGGGGCCAGAACTGCGCTCCGGCCCCATTCACTGTAATGGGGGTGGGCCGTGGATCCGGCGCATCATGGCAATCCCTGCTGAGAGGCGGCTGGAACAAAAATACAAGGGGTTGCCGTGCTGCACCCGGATCTGCGGCCCGCCCCCATTACAGTGAATGGGGCCGGGGAGCAGTTCCGGCCCCACACGTGCACCTGCGGCAGCACGGATCCGGCGGGCTGTTCACCCACCGGAACAGCCTGCCGGAGCCCCGCGCCGCGGGTGTGAAAGGGGCCTTAGTTTGCTTTTCCTCTGAGCTCATGTTTGGAGAGGTTAGCTGCACTGATGGCTTCTATATGCAAAACACCTAGGGCAGGGGTAGGGAACCTCCGGCTCTCCAGCTGTTGTGAAACTACAACTCCCAGCAAGCATACTCGCTCTGCTCTTCTAAGAACTCTCATAGAAATGAATGAAGCATGCTGGGAATTGTAGTTTCACAACAGCTGGAGAGCCGGAGGTTCCCTACCCCTGACCTAGGGCCTTATGTATGAAAACTGTCTAGGTGTAGAAGTTTCTTTGTTGCCCATAGAAACAAATTAGAGCTCCCCTTTCATTTCATATAGTGCTCTGGAGAAATGAAAGGGGAGCTCTGATTGGTTGCTATGGGCAACAAAGAAAGTCTTAGACCTAGACAGTTTTCATACATCAGGCCCTTAGTGAGCTGTACCCAGAGAAGCCTGATACTGAAAGTTCAGAGTAAAGATATCTGGTAAAACATATATTACAGACTATTGTTGTCATGACATATCTGTACTATTGATTTATGCAAAGTTTGTTTAAAGTTATCACTTAAACATGCGCCATTTATGAGGGATTCAGAGGTCAGAGTCAGGGAAAATTGAGGAGTCGGAGTTGGAGTCAGGGCTTTGGCTTACCGACTCCACAGCCCTGCTACAAACACTAAGCAGGTCACTTATTAAGACCGGCTTTTTAGACTCCTGCGCTGGCGGTGGATCTGCCAAAGTTATGAAAAGGCACTGGCTTCTACCGCCGGTCTAAATGCAAGATAGCTTCATTGCTGACCATTTTCTACACCTAAAACGGGCACAAAAAATGGAGACTGCCCGCCGACCCGTCCCCTTCCCTGTCACGCCCCCTTCCCTGTCACGCCCCCTTTTCAGACCTGGCGTGAGCGGGGAAAAGTTGCAGATTGCAGCACAAATAACTTTTGCACAGCAATCTGCAACAGTTTTCTGGCGTATATCTGATTAAATATCTGCTTGTACATTGCGTTATTGCGACCTCTGCATTACGTCTATGGGATGTACATCCTTTTTAAAGGAAAGTATGCAAGTGTGGAATGAAAACGGATCAGACATTAATATTAGTGGATTGTATCCCAATATATTTTATAGAAATACGATTAGACCCGAGCAAGGTGTGTAAGGCCCCTGTGCACACGGTTAGGATATGAGGTTACCAAACTCACCCGAGTCTCCAGCTCCGAGGGAAACTTGGTCTGGAACTGACACAAGGTGCCATTGGTGTAGTCCCTCTGGATAAAGACTTTCCCGGCCACAGCTGCCTGCGGTCTCATGGCCATGAACGGCGCAATCTGGGGGCGACAATACAAATAAAATGACTACGTATATTTTCAGATTTCAAGCTCATGCACGCGACCGCTGGATGTTTTGCACTCCGCCAATTTTTTTAAAAGAAGAACTCCCTCAAAAAATTTTATTCCATGTCCTGCTAGAAATGTACATGATATAATCTGTAGTGAATGTCATTTTCTTACCAGTAGCTGAATTTTTGAGTTATATCATCCTGAAGTTTCTTATCTGTGTCATGTGACTAGGAATTAGACCCACCAACTCACACAGCACCTTATGTGTGGACAGTAAGTCTAATTTTCTATGCATTCCTATGGGAGCCTCACTTTCAGTCTCATAGGAATGAATAGAGCTGTGACTGGCTTCCTGTCCTGGGTCAGTTGGAGGTCAGGGAGTTGGTCACATGACCCAGCTACAATAAGAAGAGAGGTTATTACTCACAATTACATTCTCTGATAAGAAGAGTACATTCACTACAGATTATATCATGCACCTTTCTAACAGGTCAAAGAATAAACATTTTTGCGGGAGTTCTTCTTTAAGGTTCTCATTGATTTCAATGGGAATTTCCACGTAGCACCAAGCTATCTCCGGAAATCCCATTGAAATGAATGGAGTGCTGAACCGGCAGATCTGTTCATTTTGCGTGACTTTACTGGGTACAGGGCCGCGTGCATTCTGCATTTTGCGGAACAGAACAGCTGGCCCCTAATAGAACAGTCCTATCCTAGTCCGTAACGCGGACGATAATAGGACATGTTCTATTTTTTTTTTGCGGAGTGGACATGGAATGCACACGGATTCATTTACGTTTTTTTTTTGCGACCTCATTGAAGAAAATGGTTCCGCATACAGGCAAATAAAAAAAAAAAAAAAACACAGAACGGACACGGAAAAAAAATACGTTCGTAAGTATGAGCCCTTACCAAGAAGGAAGCCAGGAGTGAAAATGAACAGATTCATTTCATAATTAATATTTATAAAGGTCTGAGATAGATATTATATATATATATATATATTTTTTTTTTTCAGTAATCCAAAGCAGGAGGAAACAGGAGAGCATGACGAGGGAAGCCGCTAGTGCCTGTCAGGAGTATAGGGATATTACGACCACAATATCAGAAATTCAGTGCACAGTCCCTCTGCCAGGACACAACAGTACAATGGACTGACATCTGGCTTCCTGTCCCATCTCACGAGTGGCCAGTTTGGAACCCCCTCTTTAACCTCACGTGCAGGACTGTATTTTTCATCCAGAAGCATTATTTGCGGATAGCACACGGACCCATTCATTTCTACAGGGCCATGCCCACAGCTGTATTTTTTGCAGATCTGAGTCGCCATTTAAAGTAGTACCTAATACCTAGTGATGTCAGATGCACGCCGGTCAGAAGATACAAATGCTCTTTGTTCTTCGTCCATCGGTGGCGCCATTGTGGAGAAACCGCTAATTAGCCCCTGGATGCAAAGAGGGCGGTGCGGTTGCACTTTGTTTTTGCACCTCAGTCTCTGCTTATCTTGACCGCTGGCCACGCCCCCTTCACTTTGACAGGGCCAGTAGTCTTGCGCGAGCACATTCGGCATATGGACTGAACAGAGATGGAGTACCCGGCGATCTCCATCCCCATACAGTGCGTGTGTCGAACACGCTCCCATGAGACTTTATGGCCGGGCGTGAGTACATCTTCACTGTCTGGCCCTGTCAGTCAAAGTGATGGGGGCATGCGCAGCAGTGTAGGTGAGAGAAGCCTCGCGTGCAACGGCACTGCCCTCGTTGCACCTAGGGGCTAACTAGCATGATGTAAAAAGTCTGTTGTCTTCAGAATGGGGCCGCCAACGGACATAGAACAAAGAGCATTCGAATCGTCTGACCGGCGTGCATCTGGAATGTAAGATGGATTCATCACTAGGCGTGTGGTGACATTCCCTTCAAATGGTGATGATGAGAAAATGAGAAAAAAAAATAAATCATTTGATCACTAAGGCCCAAAACAGGCAGGTCACTAAGGAGTTAAAGGGGTAATCTGATATTATCTATCTGATCGGCGGGGGTCCGACTCTGGTGAGCACTAGGGCAGTGATGTCACCGTATGTCGATCACATGGCCTAGATGCGGCTCATTCAAGTGAATAGGCCTGGACTGCAATACCAAGTACGGCCACTATACAACGGATGGTGTGCCTGGTAAGCTGTGAAGAAACAGCTGATCAGAAGGGGTGCCCGGAGTCAGACCCCCTCTGATCTGATATTCATGACCCATTCTAAGGATAGACCATCAATATCAAATTCCTGGACAACCCCTTTAAACATTTTTTTGGGGGGTAGGAATAGTATTTGAAAGCTCAGACCCTCTGTGATGGGCAGAATAGCGCAGCTGCAGTGCTCTACTAAGTATCTGATTGGTCCTGTATGATGGCATATCGCATCACCAGGGGCCCATATTCTAGTAACTGGTGGGGGGTCCGAACTCCTGAGCCCCCTGAAATAGGGAGATCAATCTATTGTGTCTAGTGCTCCTCATTGCCCATTGCAACCAATCAGATTGCTGTGAGTGGTTGCTATGAGCAACAAGTCCAGATTTTAGTAGGACAGTTTTGATACATATCTATATATTACATGTTATAAATTATATTATATATTACTTATAGGGTATTATCAGATAATATAGTATATTTTCACCTATTACAGTATATTATACTGAGCTGGTGAGAGTTCCAATACATTATACAGCCTGCTGTAAGTGCTGGTGGCTAGTACATCCACCTATACATACACAGCCCAACACCCGGCTATAGAGCAATTACACAATACAGAAGTCCTGGCCGCAGTACACAGCTCGGACCCTCGGCACCGTGTACATAACGCAGTACCGTCCCTATATATAACCGATACCGAATATCAAAACATAAATAGTAGTAAATCCGCCCCCGCTCCCCGCACTCACCACTTCCGTCTGCTGGCTCCAGCGGCGCTTAGCGGCAGCCGTAAAGCGAACTAGGGGCGAGCCGCGAGTGGCACGTGACTAGAATCACATGACCGCCGGCGCTAAGTAGAGAACGTCACTGTGCAGAAGCCGCAGCGTGCTGTGTACATGAGCCTGCACTGAGCGGCGCGCTGTCTGTGCGAGGTGCCCCGGCGAAAACGCATGAAATGCTCACTATCCGTTCTTCATCCGTTTCATAAAGCCTTCCTCACACACTTTGTTCACAGCGTTTTAAAATGTAGTTAAAAAAACAAAATTTTTTTTTTTTTTTTTTTTTAAAGCTGGAATCGCACATTTGTGTTGCAGTGTTTTGAGCCAAAGCTTAGTGAATTATAAAGCAAATGAGAAGGGCTTCTCCTTCCCTGATGACCCTCTTCTGGCTTTGGCCTCAAAACCTGAACCTATCTTTAGCCCCTGTTCACATGGTGGCGTTTGTCAAAGCCACCAATGCTGCCTCCCGTTATATTCAGTGGTGATGTCACACTGCCGTGGGTTATAGCAAAGCCTAGAATGGTCCTGTTCACAGAGGGCTTCTTGTCAAGGAATCTGTGCCAGAACTGCAGTGTGAACGGGGCCTAAGGGTGGGCTCCCACATAGGTTTTTAGTGGTGTTTTCTGCTTTAAAAACACCAGCTCCTGATGTTAGCTGAAGGTTTACCGGAAATATAAAATGCAGAACACACTTGTTTTTTTTGTTTTTTTAATGCTGGCGTGAAACCTTTTGGGTTTCTGGCATTTGTTTAGTTTTTAGTTTAGTTCCACCACAACTGGAGTGCTGATGCCTAAAAAAAACGTGATTCACACAGTTTAGAAGAAAATTGCCGCTAAAATAAATGCACATGAACTACAGGCATTAGGCCCCATGCACATGACTGTTTTGTGGTCTGCAAATCGTGGATCCGCAAAATACAGATGTGCTCCGTGTTGCATCTACTTTTTTTGCGGAGCCGTTGACTTCAGTGGGGCAGCGGGCTGCATTTGGCAGACAAGTATGGGACATGTTCTGTCTTGGAGCCGACTGATTAACTTCTATGGGGGAGTTTTGTAGGCATGCTCTGTGACCAGTGCAGAGGTCAGGAGGAAGTAGATAAGCTGTGATATCACCTATTGTGAATGATGGCTCTTGTCTTATCTATACAGAGGTGTTAGTTGTCATTGGAATCCTGCCTGTGATGATAAGCAGATAACAGCAGTAAAGTGATCTGTACAGACCAGGAAGTGGCGCCTATTATTAAAAACAGGCGTAGAAAATGATAAATGAGACAAGCCTGCCACGCCATGCCACAATCTGCGCCAGAAATACGCCTAATATAGTCGTATTTCACTTTTTTGCTGGACATATCAGGATAGAAAAGCATTGTACACTACATGTTAATGTACGGTATACGTTTTTTTGTTTTTTTTTTACAATGGAACTCTATGGTGACAGCTGCCGCTGTATGGCATCCGTCTGAGGCATCGGTTAGACATGTGACAAAAGTGCGATGTGAACACAGACAAACCAGTTCAAGACCAACCAAGTACATGCAGGTTCAAAGGCATAACTTTTTTTTTCCAGTTCAGTTATTTAAATATTTTTGCTTTATTTTTGTTTTATTTTTATGTCATTTTTATTTTAGTATTTTTTGTTTTTATTTTTTATTTTATCCATGGAAAAAAATCAAATAAGGCAATGTTTCTCCCCCCATAAGATGTTTCTGCCGATTTTTGTTTCTTATTTAACCCTTTTGTAATTCATCAGGTTAAACTTGCATCAAAATACAAATTTCACAAGAAACACATACAGATTTTGGTGCGGATTTGCTACAGAAACCTAGAGAAATCAGTACGAAAATTCTGTTTGTAAAACCCGCACCTGTGTGCAGATGGCCTAAGGATAAGGGCTCTTTCAGACGGCCGTCTGCTGTCCGCAAAAATGCGGATCCGTTTTTTTTTTGCGGACAGTTCAGCATGTCCGCATAAAAACGGATAGCGTTCCGTATTTTTGCAGACCCATAGACTTCAATTGGGCCATGTCCTGATTTTCACTGACAAGTATAGGACATGTTTTATTTGTTTTGCGGAGCCGTGGAATGGAAAAAAGGGCCCCATAGAAGTGAATGGGTCAGTATGTAATCTGCAAAAAACGGATCCACATTTTTGCGGACAGCATACGGCCGTCTGAATGAGCCCCAGGTTCACACTGAGTTTTTGGAGCAGGTTGAGGCAGATTTGCCTTCTGTTTTGTTTTTTTTGTTGTTGTTTTTTTTTAACCAGAAGTGAATTCAAAATGAATTGGCAAAATAAAGGAAGGACTGATATTTCTCCTCAGTGCTGGATCCACTTTTGGCTTTGGCTCAAAAATCCTGTAGGGAAATCTGCCTGAAAATCTGCTCTTAAAAAAAACTCCCTGTGAACCTGCCATTAGGCTACCTGCACATGTTGAGGATCTGTATGATGCAGAAAATATGAAAAAACGAGATAATAACTGCACATAAATCACTGTTTGTCGCAGTTTTTGATGTGGTTTTTGTTGTTATGTTAAAGGGGTTCTCCGGGATTTTAACACTGATATGTCATCAATTTCAGATCTGCGGGGGTCTGACACCCAGCAACCCCACCGATCAGCTGTATGAAGGGAAGGTGCACGCAGTGTCCACATGCTGTCACCCGTCTCTCTCCCTGCTCGCTGCGGCCATGTCTATGGAAAGCAGGAAGAGAGACGGGAGATGGCACGTGGGCACTGCGTGCGCCTTCCCTTCATACAGCTGATCGGTGGGGGTGCTGGGTGTCGGACCCCCACCAGTCTGATATTAATGACCTATCTGTAAGTGTGTATATATGCTGTGTATGTGTGTGTACTTGTGTGAGCCTGCCCCTTACTGTCCCTCTGAGTGCCAGTGACCCCACACTTATTCCTGGTTGTCTGTATGGCAGGATGCCTGGATTCAGCTTCGGCCGGTCTAGTTGTGAAGCAGCAGACGGCGCTGGAGCCTGAGGAGGTGAATAACCACTGGACACCAGGTACTTGACTCATTCCCTTACATAGACACTTAACCCCTTCACTAACAACCAATAAATAATATACTTAGTGGTAGTTTTTTTTTTCTCTGAGGACACGCCCCTAAAATTTGAAGCAAAAACCGAATGTCCTATAGTGGGTTTTGCTATGAACTTTTCCCCAAGTTTGATTTTACCATTCGCATTAGGAGGGGGCTGTTCACTTTTGCCTCAGGCAGCAGAAAGGCTAGGTACACTTGCAAGGTCTTGCAAGGATTGGAGATTGTGTGTGGGGAGGTACCAGGATGTATGGAGGGGACAGGTTGTGGACGGCCTTGTATGTCATAGATAGTGTTTTGTACTGGACTCTCTGGACAGTGGGGAGCCAGTGAAAGGATTGGCAGAGAGAAGAGACAGAGAAGTAACTGAACGGTCCCGCCGGATCCGTGCTGCCACAGGTGCACGTGTGGGACCAGAACCGCGCTCCGGCCCCACACGTGTCAGACACTGTGTTGAGGAGGAGGGGGGGTTACTTACCTGTCCCAGCAGCTCCAGATGAGAGGGACACTACAGAAGAGGAGGATGGAGCGCACAATGGGAAGATTCCCCACAGCGCCCCCTGCTGGAGGGAGGAGGGAGCTGAGAGGTAAAAGTGCATGGTGACGGATCCGTCATGAACTCCATTGAAAGTCAATGGAGGACGGATCCGTTTACTAGTGTGTCACACCAAACATCCCCATTGACTTGCATTGGGGGTCATGACGGATCCGTCTTGGTGCGGATAAACACTACAGAGAGCAAACCGCAGCATGCTGCGGTTTGTTCTCCGGTCTGAAGACGGAACAGAATGCTTTCAGGAGCATTCCCTTGTCTTCAGTTCAGTTTTGTCCCCATTGACAATGAATGGGGACAAAACTGAAGCGTTTTATTCCGGTATTGATCCCCTATGACAGAGCTCAATACCGGACTATATAAACGCTAGTGTGAAAGTAGCCTTAGTCGGGCAGCAGACGTAAGGATAGATTGGAGGGCTGAGAGGGTGCTAGACGAAAGGTCACAGAGGAGGATGTTACAGTAGTCCAGGCGGGAGATGATGAGGGCATGTACAAGCAGTTTTGCAGACTGGTTGAGGAATGTGCAGATTGACAGATATTTTTGATTTGGAAGTAGAAAGGGCTTGGATGTGCTGTTTGAAGGACAAAGTAGAATCAAAGGTTACCCCAAGGCATGCACACTACACGCAAGGCTAGGGGACCCCTTTTAATGGGGTTGTCCAGCCTTGGAGCTGACAACTCCAGGGGTACTCCCCTGTTTAACAGTACCAGTAAGGGGTTTGGTCCTTTTACCTCTGTGACCATTCACAGGTGACAGTGGCTTAATGGCTACATCACAGCAGTGTTGTACCCTTCAAGCCGCTGAGGTCTGTGATTGGCTGCAGCTGTAATAGGACCAAGCCGCATTTTGTTCCAGAAGAGGCCAGGGCAGAGCAGTGACGGGAATACAGACAGAGGAGTGGCTTTTTTTTTATGTTCAAGGAGACAGGAGAGGACCCCAGGGATTGTCACTTCCAAAGCCAGAAAACCCCTTTAAAGAAGAACTCCCAACAAAAATTTTATTCCATGTCCTGCTAGAAATGTACATGATATAATCTGTAGTGAATGTCATTTTCTTATCAGTGTCTGAATTTTTGACTTATATCATCAGCAATTAGACCCACCAACTCACACATAGACTTATGTGTGGACAGGAAGTCTAATTCTCTATGTATTCCTATGAGACTGAAAGTGAGGCTCCCATAGGAATGAATAGAGCAGTTACTGGCTTTCTGTCCTGGGTCAGTTGGAGGTCAGGGAGTTGGTCACATGACCCAGCTACAATAAGAAGAGAGGTTTTTAGGCTACTTTCACACTGGCGGCAGGCCTGATCCGGCAGGTGAAGGGTGCTGCCGGATCAGGCCTGCCGCAGTGACATGTGTGGAGCCGGAACCGCGCTCCGGCCCCACACATGTCACACAGTACATACATACACATAAACATAAACATACACACACATATAGACAAACAAACACACATACATACTTACATGCTCCCCGGCAGGTCTTCGGAGCGTCAGAGGGACAGGACGGTTCACACAGGTCACGATTCCCCACAGCGCCCTCTGCTGGGCGCCTGGTGGAATCGTCATCTGTGCGCGCCGTCCTGTCCCTCTGACGCTCCGAAGACCTGCCGGGAGCATGTAAGTATGTATGTGTGTTTGTTTGTCTATATGTGTGTGTATGTTTATGTGTATGTCTGTGTCTGTATGTGGCTA
Source organism: Rhinella marina (assembly GCA_900303285.1). Classification (NCBI taxonomy): domain Eukaryota; kingdom Metazoa; phylum Chordata; class Amphibia; order Anura; family Bufonidae; genus Rhinella; species Rhinella marina. The sequence goes on along the minus strand of ONZH01013009.1, from coordinate 238,694 downwards.
TGTGTAGCCGGATCCGTAATGGACTCCATTGAAAGTCAATGGAGGGCGGATCCGGTTACCATTATGGTCACACCAGACGGATCCACCCCCATTGACTTGCATTGGGGGTCATTCCGGATCCGTCTTGGTGCGGATGCCTGGACCGGAGAGCATGCTGCGGTTTGTTCTCCGGTCTGAAGACGGAACGGAATGCTTTCAGGAGCATTCCGTTGTCTTCAGTTCAGTTTTGTCCCCATTGACAATGAATGGGGACAAAACTGAAGCGTTTTATTCCGGTATTGAGCCCCTATGATGGAACTCAATACCAGAATTTTAAAACGCTAGTGTGAAAGTAGCCTTACTCACAGAAACAGTCACTGATAAGAAAATGACAATCACTACAGATTATATCATGCACCTTTCTAACAGGTCAGAGAATAAAAATTTTTGCGGGAGTTCTTTAAGTCTTCAATGTGTACCCTAGTTTCTCTGATATGAACCAAATATTTTTATCTGTTACTAAGACCTCATTCACACGACCGTAGTTTTGGTCCGCATCCGATCCGCATTTTTTGGAGTTTGGATGTGGACCCATTCATTTCAATGGGCTGTAAAAGATGCAGACAGCACACCGTGTCCTGTCCACATCCGTATATCCTTTCCGCGGCCCCTCAAAAAGATAGAACATGTCCTATTCCGGTCTAAATAACCCCTTTAAACTGTGAGTACTTACCCTTCCTGTAATTCCGTTTAAAAACTTCCTGGTTGCGCCGCTGCTTTATCCTACTATTCAATCTGTAAAATGTGGAAGGGACAGGGGTTTTAACCATGTTTTGTGGACTGCAAAAATGGCTACGGCCCATGCATGAGCCCTAAGAAGTATATATCCATACATTATGATGCATCTGAGGAGCTCATCTTGGCCATGATTATGTGTGGAGATTATGATGTATCTGAAGCCTCCGCAGATGATCCCCTTAATTATCAACATGTTTCTGCGCATTGGAACGTCTTCGGCGCTGTCACAGCTGCTCACTGCCTTGCATGCTTGTAATTTAATATAAAACAGGCCATGTCTCATTATCTGCCGCACGTTAGCCAAGAGTTGGAGACCGGGAATTGATACCTCCCCGTGTCAGGCAGCAGAGCTGGGGATGAAGGTCACTGCAGACAATAGATTGCGTATTTGCTAGATTTCCTGTGTGTTTGTGGGGGATAAGCAGCTGTAAGCAGAGCGGGTAATGGTCCAGCCGTAGCGAGGGACACAGAGGAGCAGAGGACACTACATAGAAGGGGTTATCAATGTGTATGCATTTATTTTCTGACCCTCCAAAGCCAAATGATGGTGACCTGCCACCCACAGTGTACTACCTATGGGTAATACACATATGTTATGTATCCATATATATGAGAAGTATCATTTTATATATTTTTTTTTATTAATTACATATTTATTTTGTGCCATACATTTTTTTTACAATTACTAAAAAAAATATTAAATTATACTTCTGCTGTATATGAATACCTATTACATGAGAAACTATTATGAAGGTTTTCTGCAATAGTTTAACATTGAGCTCTATAGCTCAGTGGTTAATGTTCTTGCCTTTAAATACACAGGGTGTTCCCAAGCATACCAACTCCCCCAGCATGCCCCCTTCATGTTCACAGGACATAGGCGTATATGGAGTCAGAGCAGGGACTCCTAAGCCGCTACAGAGGAACACTAACACTGCTAGAGTTAAAGAGGACCTTTCACTGCCCCTGACATGCCTGATTTGATCGCTTCATGCATTCCCCATGTAATAACAATTCTGGAGCATCTATTCCTATGTCTGTGTGTTATGCCATTCCTTTATTATTTGCACTAGAAGTTATGAATGAATTGCTATTTGTCTTCAGTAAGGGAACAGAGGGGAGGTAACAAGTTGGAGGTGTGTATCTGCACAGTCTAAACATGGCAGCACTGATTGGCTAGAGTCAGTCTGTGCATGTACACGCCCCCAACTGGTCACCTCCCCCCTGTTCCTTTACTGAAGGCAAATAGCAATTCTTTCATACCTTCTAGTGTAAATAATAAAGGAATGGCACAACATGGAGCCATAAGAATAGATGTTCCAGAATTGTTATTACATGGGGAATGCATGGAGCTATTAAAACAGGCATGTCAGGAGTGGTGAAAGGTCCTCTTTAAATACTGCGGCAGAAGCCGACCTGATGTAGGATTGGGGCCCTGGGCAGTTGCCAAGTTTGCCAGCCCAACATTGACTGAAACCACCAGCTTCAGGCCAACTATCAAATGGGAATGGAGGCCTCCTGATGGTAGTTGGAAGAAGGATCAGGCAGGTTACACTTCTTTTATACTCGCGGTATACTTCCGGTAGACTGAGAAAATCTTACCAGGGCTCTCTGGATCCAGCATCGCCGGCAACATCTGGAAATGCTGGATCTAAGGAGCTCTGTCAGGCTGTTTTCTGATGGAAAAGCTTACCAGAACTATACCACCAGTGTAAAACTACCCCTAGATTGCAGCATGCCTGACCTTTGTTCCCTTTGGAGATAGAGGAGCCTGGCAGCCTTTTCTTTATTCCTGCTTCACAAACTTTCCTGCTCTTTGACTATGAATTCCTATACACAGAGCTCCCCCTAGTGGTGGCCGAAGGCAGCCAATTTTGTCATGTACTGAAGGTACAGTACAGGAGATTTGGAGATGTGTTATGTCAGCTGCAAATACATTCAGAATGAGCGGTATTTTTATAAAATAATAAAATAATATTTTATTGTTGGGTGAGGGGGAATTACATTTTTTCTTATTATAAACTTCTACCACTGTATTATTATAAACTTCTACCACTGTATAAGCAAATCGCAAATTCAGCAAAAAAATCTTACTAGGGAGGGGCCCACATTTTCTATGGGGCCCTATGAGATCTATGTGGCCTATGACCCCTGCATATAACTGTATGGCTGTGTGGTTGATTCCCCTGAGTGACCATGGCTTGAGTTGGGCCCTTTAGCCTATGAGCCTGATAGCAGCTGCTATGGCTGTAGTCACGCCCATGAATAATAGCTGAAAGCTATCCAATGTGTATGGCCTGCTTTAGGACTCATACACACTAACTTTTTTTTTTTCTATGTGCGTTACGTTTTTTTTTTCTGCCCGTATACAGAACCATTTACTTCAATGGTGCTGCAAAAAACCGAAATGATTCTGTGTGCGTTCCGTGTCCGTATGTCCACATGGCCATTCTGCAAAAAAAAAAAAAAAGAACATGTCCTATTATTGTCCGCATTACGGACTAGGATAGGACTGTTCTATTAGGGGTCGGAAGTTCCGTTTGCAAAATGCAGAATGCACACGGCCGGTGTCCGCGTTTTGCGGATCCGAAACTTGCAGGCACGGTCGTGTGCGTGAGCCCTTAGGCTAAGCAAAACATCACTGACGTCTATGGACAGAACTCGATTCAGGTTGTGCAGTATGATCTGATGGCAGGGAGTTTTTTTTTTACTTGCGTGCACAATGATTATGTAGCATAATGTAATTAAAGCAAAACCAAGTATTTCTCCCAATTATATTCAGCCTAAATTAGAATTCAGATGTCTAGAAATGGTTATGTTCCCTGTCTCAGCAATGTCCTCCTTCGCGTGGATGCTTGGACAGTAAACTGAGCGCTGCAACGTTCTTGGCCAATTAAATTTCGGAATTTGGCTTCAATCTGTCCTAACGAGGAGACGTGTTTTTCATTCCATTTTTATGTATCATTTCTAGAGGTTATTGAACCCATTTAACCCATTTTGGTGTTTGCGCGAAGAACAGTTTAGTCTCCTATATCCAGGCATTTCCGCATGTTTATTTATGCTTCCACTTTTTTGGCAGCGTCCTACCTACCCGATCTTCGTGCCTGTGGTATGTAAGCCTTCTTAAAGTTACATAAGAAGACAACTTTTTTTTGTCTGTGGGGTATGTCTGATGCCCGTTTTCTGCACTTTATCTGCACATAGAAAGATCAAAATTATCCCCCATTTATGCAACCCAGGACGGAAGAGCTACCGGAGTTTGTTCTCACACACTGGACGCTTCATAGTATATTTGGTATTAGACTGGCTAAATATCTTTGCTTAAAGGGGTTTTCCCATGGTTAAAGGGGTTTTCTGGAGTTAACTACTGATGACTTATCCTCAGGATAGGTCATCAGTATCTGATCTGTGGGGGTCTGACACCCGGGACCCCCGCCGATCAGCTGTTTGAGAAGGTACCAGCGTTCCTGTGAGCACCACTGCCTTCTCGCGGCTTACCAAGCACAGTGCCGTACATTATACAGCGGCTATGCTTGGTATCATGCTCAGTCCCATTCACTTGAATGGTGCTGAGCCGCTCCTAGACCACATGACCGATGAACGTGACGTCACTGGCCTAGGAAAAGTTGAGAGAAGGCCGTGGCACTCACGGGAGCGTCGGTGCCTTCTCAAACAGCTGATCGGCAGGGATCCCAGGTGTCAGACCACCACCGATCAGATACTGATTACCTATCCTGAGGATAGGACATCAGTAGTAAAATCCTGGAAAACCCCTTTAATGTCAAAAATGAAAATCAGACATCATATAGTACATGACAGTCTGTAGATCCAGCCCTGTCCCTCACATGGATCCAGACATCTCCCCATTTATTGCTCCAATTGCTCTGCTAGATCAAGCTGGCAGCTCAAGTGGTGTGTTCTATCACAGGGTGAACATGTCCTTTCTGCCACAACTGTCCCCCTATCCTCCCTAGCTCAGGAGGCAGTTGAAGGATGGAACTCAGCATGTGCGTCCATCTCAGTGACATGGACAGAAAAATAAGAGAAAGAACAAACAGCAGGTGGCACTATACAGATACTTTCTACTGAATAACTCAAATTTTTAATTACATGCAATTACAAAAGTATTCAGATCCAGGTGCTGGTTTGAGAACTGTATAATATGTTTTGTGGGAGAACCCCTTTTAACCACTTCAGCTCTGGGCCATTTCCCCCCTTCCTGACCAGGCCTAATTTTGCAAATCTGACATGTGTCACTTCATGTGGTAATAACTTTGGAACGCTTTTACTTATCCAAGCGATTCTGAGATTGTTTTCTCGTGACACATTGTACTTCAAGTTAATGGTAAAATTGAGTCGATAAGTTTTAATTTTATTTATAAAAAAATCCAAAAGTTACCAAAAATTTGAAAAAATTCACTGTTTTCTAAATTTCAATCTCTCTGCTTTTAAGACAGATAGTGATGCCCCATAAAATACTTTTTAATTTACATTCCCCATATGTCAACTTTATGTTGGCATCATTTTGGTAGTGTCATTTTATTTTTTTAGGACAGTAGAAGGTTTAGAATTTTAGACGCAATTTTTGCAAATTTGCAAAATCAACTTTTTTAAGGACCAGTTCAGTTCTGAAGTCAGTTTGTGAGGCTTACATAATAAAAACCACCCATAAATGACCCCATTTTAGAAACTACACCCCTCAAACTATTCAAAACTGATTTTAGAAATGTTGTTAACCCTTTAAGTATTAAACAGGAATTAAAGCAAAATAGATGTGAAATTTCAAAATTTCACTTTTTTTGCAGATTTTCCATTTTAATAATTTTTTCCTGTAACACATCAAGGGTTAACAACAAAATAATACTCGATATTTATTACCCCGATTCTCCAGTTTGCAGAAACACCTCACATGTGGTCGTAAACTGTTATTTGGGGATACGCCAGGGCTCAGAAGGGGAGGAGCAGCATCTGCATTTTCTAACATGGAATTTTTTGTCATGGTTTGTAAGAGTGATAACTTTTAAATTTTTTTGTGGACTGAGCTGCGTGAGTTCTTATTTTTTGCGGGACAAGCTGTGCTTTTTATTGGCACCATTTTGGGGTACATCCGGCTTTCTGATCACTTTTTAATCTAATTTTTGGGAGGTTAACTAAAAAAAAAAAAAGCAGTTTATGGGCATTTTTCTATATTTTTTTTTACACCGTTCACTTGATGGGGTAGATCATGTGATATTTTTGTAGAGCCAGTTGTTACGGACGCAACGATATCAAATATGTCTATTTTTTATTTATTTTTTTACGTTTTACACAATAAGAGCATTTTTAGAAGAAAAATCATGTTTTTGTGTTGCAATTTTTTAAGAGACATTTTTTTTTCATTTTTCGGGCTATAATCTTGTGTGGGGGCTCATCCTCAATATAAATGCGGTTTCCAACACTGGGACCCCCACCTATCAGACAATGAAGACATATCCTAGCGATATGCCCCCATTGTCTCAGATGAGAATACCCCTTTAAGGTAATTGTCGTCTCCAGCTGAGTACATTGTGTATGAGCTTCCAAGAGAAGTGGAAGAAAAGAAGTGACAACTTTTCTGAACACATTTCTGCTTCAGGAAGTTGGTTGTCGGGTCCATTCGTACACAGAAATGGCAAGTTAAATACAAGATTTCCTTACTTCCTATAGTACGTAATATTTTATTTCTGCTCTCTATGGAGTAGTACTGCTGGCGTCCACCATGCAGAATAGTATATATCTCCATTGGTATTAAAACTTTTCTATTAACTCTTTCTGCTAGTGCCAATGGTACCACAGCTCCACACAAAACCTGGGTCACATGCTCTGCCATTTTTCCCCTAACTACCCCCCAGAATGGAGCTGTGGACTTTGTTGAGGGCCACGGCCAGACCCCGTGACCCATTCTTTCTGCCTGATTTAACAGCTGGGTGAATAACACTCTTCTGATGAACCATCAAAAGTGCTGCCGGTGAGATCTTGAGAATGCATTTGGCATCCACAACCAAAGGAAATGTTTCACAGTCCAATTCACCATGTAGGGCAGTCCTGTATCCGGACAGTTTCTGCCTTGAGTATATTCTCATGTACAGCATGTGTATATAGACAGAGGGCTGTATAGTTGATTGCCTCATCTAATAGTCATGCAGAAGGGTGAGTCTCTGGGGCATGGTTCCTCCGTGTAAAGAAAACAGCATTGATACAGAATTTGCTTTTCCTGCCAGGATACAGGCACCCCCTGGGGCACTGAGTGACACTGTCACCCTCACGCCCTCTTCGCACAGTCCTGGATTTTGTTTTGTTAGGAATCTTAAACTCTGAGAATTGTACGACCTTCAGGCTCCAGGTCTAGGAGAGCGCTCTGCTGATAAAAACCTTATCGCAAAGACTGTTAACCTTTAACCTTTGCTAACAAGGAACCTGAGAATGGAAAGACTGAATGAATTCAAGCAAAAACATGAAGAAATGGCGAACAAAGTAGAGATTTACATTACCGGCTCCTTTTTAACCTTCTATTGACATTCAGTTGACTTTTATTAGAGTATAGGGGCCCAGCCTGACCGAAGACTAGAGGTCGGAACTGATATTGTGTTATCTATGGTGGCAGAACCACTGGAACGTATATCAGATGTGTTTGGAAAGATGTGTTCAGATAATAAATGTGACATTTAGAAGCAAGCAATTAGAATTTTTTGCAGAAAAATTGTTCAGATTGTAGAAAAATATCTTGGATACCTACAACCAGGGCGTAACTACCATAGCGGCAGACCATGTGACTGCTATGGGGCCCAGGGCGAGAGGGAGTCAGTCTTAGTTGGGATTATCTCCTCTTCTACTGGAGGTGAAAACTTGGTCAGGACTCTACCCTATAAAGGAACAACTTTTAGCAAATGAAAAGTGGAAAAATGGCCCAAGGGGCATTGAAAGGGGTTTAGGCAGAAACCCTTCTGTCCTGTGTGTGGACCTGGTTTGATCCTTGCTATGGGGCCCTTACTTCTCTATGTATGCCACTGCCTACAAATCTTTGGTCAACTTGATTTTCATTATTCTAAGATGCTTTCCCAACATTATAACCTCCTTAAAAGTCATCAATCTTCATTAAAGGCCCATTTGCCTGAACCAACCAAGCAGGCAATTATTGGGAATGAACAGTTTCTTCCCGATAACTGCCAGCTCAACAGAGGAGGTGAGATCACCTCTGCTGTATGGGGATGAGAGATCATCATATGTCCCCATAGAGAATTATTCCTTCTGGGCAGCAGATCGCTGTTCACGCAGGACAATTTGCTGGCCAGAAATGATGATTTAGGTGTCAGTATCAGCAATGCTTTCACCTAATGAACGAGCAATGGGTCATCAGCTGCACCATTACACCGGTCGATGATCAGGAACGAGCATTCATACCAATGTTCTTTCCCAATAATCGACTTGTATAAAGGGACATTACGTTCAAGCGAGATATAAGGACCGAAACATCGACCATTAATAGACTGATGTTGGCCAAACTTTTCCTCCGGCTCCCAATGTAAGTGTGCATCGCTTGGACCAAAGAGAGGAGGGTGAAAGAAGCTTTCAGATTCCTTCAGCTTATTTCTTGGGTATATATGTTGGAGGACAGTTGGCATGGCCCAATACACAATAGATTGTTAGCGGCTCCTGCTGAAATAATCTAAATCTGGCAACTGGTAATGTGTTTAAAGAGGACCTGACACCTCTCCTGACATGCCTGTTTTAATAGCTTCATGCATTCCCCATGTATTAACAAGTCTGGAACATCTATTCTTATGTCTCTATGTTGTGCCATTCCTTTATTATTTCTACTAGAAGTTATGAATGAATTACTAGCAGTCTGCAGTAAGGGTACAGAGGGGTGGTAACCAGTTGGGGGTGTGTACCTGCACAGACTGACTCTATCCAATCAGTGCTGCCATTTTCACATTGTGCAGGTACACCCCCCCAACTGGTTACCTCCCCTCTGTACCCTTACTGCAGACTGCTAGCAATTCATTCATAACTTATAGTAGAAATAATACAGGAATGGCACAACTTAGAGCCATAAGAATAGATGCTCCAGAATTGTTATTACATGGGGAATGCATGGAGCTATTAAAATAGGCATGTCAGGAGCGGTGACAGGTCCTGTGAGTCACTGACACAGCTTAAGGTCCTTTTACACGGACCGATTATTGGAGACATTCATTTATAGACACGCTTGTTCCCAATAATTGGCCCATGTAAAGGTGCCAGCAGTCATCCAAACGCTCGTTCATGCTGTGATCGTGTTGTTCGGCAGATTGTCTTGTATAAATAGGGACCTGCTGCCCAAAATTAATGATTCTCAAAGGGGATGAGGGACTGCGGTAACAATCACTACTCCCCATACAGGGGAGATGACTACTGCATGCCGCTGTCACCTCCTCTGATTAGGCAATCGTTGGGAACCAATGATTCATTCCCAATCATTGCCTGTAACATCAGTCCTTGTGAAAGGACAATTAAACCTCCTGAGAAATGAACCCTTTTCCACAAAGGGCCACATACACAACTGCTGTTTTTGTCAGGACTGTTTGAAATCTTATGTCCTTACTCTCCTTTGACAGATAATGTTGGGGGAAGGAAGGATCGGGCACACTGAATCTTTGTTATCCCAGTAGATAAGCTGTCATCAGTGGTGTCTGACGGCGGCGTTCTTCTGGCTGGGTGTGTATGTGTATTGGGGATTCTGGAGAGGTGGCTGTTAGCTGAATGTTTTTTGGTGTATGGTGACCTTAATAAAAGATTTGGTAAAGGGTTCAAGACATTTCTTTTCCATATGCCCTGTCAGAACATATGGGCACCAGAGGTCCCCAGGACTTACAAAGAGTTCCTCCTGTCTCAAAGGACTAGGAAAGAGTATATATCACATCATGGCCCATACTAATGAATTGTACATGTCCTCTAATATGGCGTTCAGAGTTAACCACTAACTAAAAACCCTTGGTGATGATGAAATTGGTTTGGGCACATTACTGCAGAAGACATCTGATCAGCATTGCATATAGGCAGATCTGCAGATAGCGTCGTGTTGTTGCTATACATTACAGCTGACTCAGTGATTAAGAATTACGCTGATGTCACAGTCTGGTATGTAGATGATGAAGCCGTGTAAACTGTGTGACACAAACAATAGAGTCCACAGAGATGTTTTTTTTCTAGTTTCTGGGAAGGAACCTCGCTCATATACCAGAAACCTCGACCATATTCTGAATGCCAGGCTCCTTCCTAGACATAAGATGCAATAGATCACTTATTGTATATCTTCTGGCTTTGGCAGGAATCTCAAAGTTTTCTTTTATGCTGCCCGTAGACATTAGATAAATGGATCCTTCAGATAATGTTAGTGTACGGGGGCCTCCTAACTGCCTCGGATAGCAATTTTATGTGGGAGCCATAGACCTCAGATACAGGGCAATTTCCTGGTGGGCCGATGCCTAGGGGGCCTCCTGGGCCCTCCTCACGGCCGGCCAGTGGAAGTTTTTGGGGATGTACAGTATTTAGGCTGTTGCCAGTGTGTGGACATCTCTTTCTTGTATTGTCTGTATAAACCAGTATATCTCAACGTTCCTAAGCCAAGTAACCCCTGCATCTGTCCCCCAAATGCTGGGATCATACACTATGATGCACCTGTCAAAAGCATAAGGAGGACTGTGCACCCCCTAGAAGCATGTACACCACCCCACAGATAGAGAAGGCCTAGGAGACCAGACCACCAGCTGGCACCATCTCCCTGGAGTTCCTTTTAGGCTACACTAGCGTTAGGTTTGTCCGAACAGGCTTGTCCCACAGAGGAACAGCCTGCTGGATCCATACTAATCTTTACAGAAGTGTGCTGCCGGAAGTCCAGCCCGGCCCCATTCACTATAATGGGGACGGGCGGGAGATGCGGCCGCAGCACAGCAAACATGCCGAGAGGCAGCCGGACAAAAACCGCCGGAACAGTCTGCTGGACAAACCTAACCCTAGTGCGAAAGTAACCTTAAACTTAACCATCCGTATCCATGCAAATGCATATATTGTAATGGTACACTGATCTGGAGGCATGCTTGCCGCAGGGTATGCCCACCCATAACAACCTACCTCCACTTGTCAGCTGGGCCCTCGTCTGCCTCCTGAACAATCACTAATGCTACTAAGGTTTCTTTGACTGTCCCAGACCAACAATAGGGACTTGCTATGCAGCGACCTGCTGGGACAAAGCCAGGAGGAGGGGAGTGGTAGCTAGTGGTGGCACTGATAGGAGTAATGGTGTTTCACGGTGGCTGTTCTCACTCCAAAGCCCCCTGGGGTCATGCAGTGAATGGAGGGCACACCCTTTCCTCTCTTAGGGCACACATTGGGGCTCCTGTCTGGTATTGGGTGGGGTACCCCCTGATGTTAGGTAGATGAATGCAAAGCAGAAAGGCAAATGTAAAGGCCTGGCGAATGGATGGTGGAGTCAATGACAATAAATAAAGTCTTTTTACTGAAGATGATAGGAGTTGCAGTAATGGGGACCACAATATTACAATTATATATTATATTATATTATATTGTATTGATTCTATTTCCCCTGAAGTATAAAAAGCAAATGCTGACAATTTCCTCACGTTGAGGGCAGCATTTCAGGACATTATACTGGGAGCAAGTATTGTCACATAATAATACAGAGGATAAATGGGTAAAATTTATTTCTCTAGGTAACGAGTATAAACAGCTAAAATGAAGTAAGCACGGCTACTGTAAAAAGGACAAGAAATGACAAAGGGACAAGGGTATTTAAAAAAATATATAAATCTGAGGGGTCAGCTGTAGTCGTTGAAATTTACAAAGAACTTAATAAAATCTGTAAAAAACAAAGGACTTAATAAAATGTGAAAAAAGAGATAAAGAAGGTCATTTACTATCAGATATACGCCAGTTTTATGCACCGCAATTAGCGACTTTTTCCTGCCCATGCCAGGTCTAAAAAAAGGGAGTGGGCCGACCGGCCTTTATTATTTACCATTTTCTACCACTGTTTTAGATGTAGAAAATGTTGTAAATCTGCTGAAGCAAGGAGGCTAGCGTAGATTTAGACCAGTGGTGAATGCGCTGAAGTTTTGTAGAGGCCAGCACCTCTATATAACTTTGGCAGATCCACCGCCAGCGCTGGAGTTATTAAGACCGGCGTCTAAAATGCTGGTCTTAATAAACAACCGCTGAAATCTACAAAATACAAAATGAATGGCAGGGGGCCAAAGAGAGCAAAACAAATCCCCAAAAAATCTTTAAATATACAAATGCTAAAAACCCAAGATCAGAGCAGTAAGCTTAACTTCTGTTTTGGGAAAAATGTTTAAAGGACTCTTAACCCCTTCAAAAACCAAGCCCACTTTGTGTTTTTCTTTTTTTTTTTCCATTACGGTGTACACTGCACATGAAAATTATTTTTATATTTTAACAATTTAGCCATTTTTCGGACTTGGAGATACCTTATATCTTTATTTTTTTATTGTTTATTCTTATGTGTAAAATTGGGAAAGGGGGAGATTTAAACTTTTAATATTTTTATGTTGTTTAAAATTTTTGCTTTCTTTTTTTCAAAAACACATTTAACCCCTTTAGGGAGCTAGAACCTAGAATCTTTTTATTAAACCTAAGAGAGATTCTGTTTGGGTGAATAGGATTCTGACGCTCTGTTTGCTGAGCTATGCCTCGTGCGCAGCTCAGCAGGCAGATTACTATGACAGCCATGGGAAGCCTCAGCAGGCTCCAGGCTGTCATGGTAACCAAACGGCATCCCTCTGCCTTACCTCACAGATGCTGCGATTAAAAGGGAGGAGTTCAGTGCGATCGCCGTTCCCAATCAGTGCGGCCGGGTGCCTGCTGTATTATACATTTATTTAGTCTTGAGAAGAGATGTCTAAGGGGGGACATGATTAACCTATACAAATATATAAATGGGCCTTACAAAAAATATGGTTAAAAGCTGTTCATGTAAAATCCCCACAAAAGACAAGTGGGCACTGCCTCCGACTGGAGAAGAAAAAGTTCAGTCTCCAGAGGTGTCAAGGTTTCTTTACTGTGAGAACTGTAAGGCCTTGTTCACATTTCTGTGTCCTTTAGACATCCGTGAAGATGTCAGTGAGAATCCATGTGTCCCTTTGTGGCCCTTCATGTATCATCCTTATTTCACAGACACTGCTCACCTGAAAACGAATTTCAAAAGCATCTCCTATCAGGTCAGTTAAGAAACGGACCAAACACAGATGACATCCATGTCGTGTCCGCGATTTTCATTGACTCATAGACTTCAATGGGCATGTTTGTTCCACATCACGGACCAAAGTAGTGCATGTCTCCGTGACTTTTTCACCGACCTACGGTCAGTAAAATAAATGCTGATGTGTGAACGTATTAAAATCAATGGGTACGTGTGCTGTCCATGGAAAAAGCCTAAGGCTGATGTGTGCTGTCCACATTTTCTGCAGACAGCACACATATCCATCGATTTTAATGTTTGTTCACCCATCAGCATTTTTTTACTGACCGTTTTATGGACATCTTCACAGATGAAATACGTAAAATGTGAACAAGGCCTATGGGGGCATTCACATGACCGTATCCGTTTTGCGGTCCGCAGATTGCAGATTCACAAAACACAGATATTGGCTCTGTGCATTCCGCATTTTGCGGATCAGCACATTCTGTCCTTTATTAGAAATACCTATTCTTGTCTGCAAAACGGCCATGGTGTGCTGTCCACATCTTTTGTGGCCCCGTTGCAATGTGTATCAGATGTGGACTGAAAATATGGTCCTATGAATGCCCCTGTAGAATGGTCTATCTCAGGATGTGGTCACAACAGGAACAATGGTCAGACCAAAGGCTTAGATGAATTCTTAAAATTAAATAACATTAAGGGGCCGTGCAGACAGCCGTAGTGTTGCCCGGCGTGTGTTCCGCAATTTGCGACCCCTTCAAAATGCCTATTCTTGTCTGCTGTTGTGGACAAAAATAGGACATGTTCTATAATTTCTTGCGGAGCCGCGGCTCGGCAAGATCGCGTGCTGGCCATTGAAGTGAACGGGCCCGCACCTATTCCGCAATTTCACAGTCGTGTGAATGGGCCCTAATGCTTATGAAAATGCATCGAAGTCTGGTTCTCAATCCCCTTTTTTAAAATTCACATCCCTACCTATCGCTTGGTTGAAATAATGGACTTGTGTCTCTTTTCAACAGTATCAACTACCATATTTTTCAGACTATAAGATGCACTTTTGCAGTGCGTCTTATAGTCCGAATATATTCCTTTGTGGAAGCAGTCATCAGCATGCTCGAGGCATGGGGAGGTGAGGGCAGCACTGTGTTAGCTGTACTCACTCCGCGTCAGGATGTAGTGCACGTAGGCGCACACTATGATCTAACGCTGTGTCACGTCAGGTCACAGTGCAGCGCAGGCTAGAAGAAGAGGTGAGACCTTGATCTGCAGCGCTGTCCAGAACAAGCAAGTTGAGTATATTTTGTTTTAACGTCTGATCGGAGGCTGGGGGGGTCCAATCGCAGGCTGATGGGGGCTGGGGGGTTTGATGAGGTCTGATCTGAGGCTGATAGAGGCTGGAGGGTCGGATTGGAGGCTGATGGAGTTTGGGGGGTCTGATTTAGGGGTCTGATCGAAGGTCTGATGAAGAATGGGAGTCTAATTTGGAGGTCTGATGAGGGTCTGATCTGAGGTCTGATGGAAAATATATATTTTTTCTTACTTTTCTCCTCCAAATCCTAGGTGCGTCTTATAGTCTGAAAAATACGGTATGTAGCTATGTAACAGTACATATAGTAGCAATAGGCACATTTCTGTGAGTATGCTTTTTCCCAATAGTTATGTATAGACAGTGGTAATGATGGTGGTAATCCTCCCTGATCCTCTATAGATACCCTTTCCAATCTTCCAAATAACTACAGGCATGTGAATCCGTTTTCACTTTCTGCAATTCACAGTTTTTGGGGTGCAGATCTGGATGCCTAGTCCATCTCAAAGTCTGGTGGTCCGTCTTAAAAGCAAAGCAAAGTCTTATTGCAATAAATATGCGGTACCTACTGTCTCTGTCCTGTGCAGCCTTGGTGGTTCTAAACCTTCTATAAATGTTCGTTCGTTTTTCCCACAGGAGTACTTTCTCTGTTCAAGGATGAAGGTTCCTTAGGGCCCATTTACACAACTGTGTGAATGGGTCCGCATCTATTCCGGACCCATTCACCTCTATGAGAGCGGGCAGCCTCCGTGCCGCGGCTCCACATAAAAAATAAAACATGTCCTATACTTGTCCACAATAGCGGACAAGTATAGGCATTTTCAATGGGGCGCCCGGCCGTGTGTTCCGGCACCCACAATAACACGGCTGTCTCAATGGGGCCTTAGACTAGGCTTCTCTTTAGGCCTACTTCTCAGGAGCTCTAACACATGTTGCCTCTAGCTCTGATGACTAGACACTCCCTAACCCGGGGGGTGGAACCAGCCCATCACCCAGGCCACTGGCACTAGAAAGCAGCCTCTAAACTACTCGTTGGTCATACTGTACATAACCACATAGGATACTTAATGCATAAGGAGATAAGTCCTTTAAGAATTATCACAACATTTAACTGCGTAGCATGAGGTTAACTCCTTAGCATTAAATTAACCCTTTGCAGTGATCCACTGGGCCACTACACCTATACTGGCTTATATTCTTCCACTTACAGATGGCCGTGGCATGCCATTCTGTGGTCGACCCTCTGTGCATGTATACATTATATTATTCTATATTTGACTGTGCACTAGCATAGAGACTCAGCATGATCTAAGGGTCCGGCAGGACAGCCCCTGTCTACTATTTGGTCTGTGTTCTATATCTGTTTATTACGGCGAGTAACTCCTGGCTGGGAATATACATCTCATTACTAACGTGCCATTAAACAGAGAGTCAAGAGTGGAGCGATGAATGGCTTACAATGTCCAAGCATCTGTTCCTTATCAGCCCCTAATTCCCACACTGGGGGTCTCAGAGCAGAGGTGAGATCACAGCTTACACCACCTTGATTGTCTTACAGAGGGGATTTGTGCACTAACTAATATCATCATTATGTTTAACCCGTTCTATACAAGGGGAAAAAAAATGAACTGGTTTATAGGAAAAGGGCTACTTTCATACTTTCCAGCCGCCAGTTCCGGCCAATTCTCTGCATTTTTGCCAGATTGCAGCCGGATCTCCGCTAGGCTCCATAGTTATTCAGCCCGGCAGGCATTCCAGTTGCCTCCGGTAGTGCTGGATCTGGAGAATTTCGGCAAGCTGTTCTCTTCTGGAATAGCCTGCCAGAATTGGTGCTAGCCTTAGTTGCCCATAACTAAGTCCCATCAGATTTACCAACGCAGACAGTTTTCCTTTATGCTAGGTTTGATAAATCTCCCCTTTAACGCCTCATACACACCACCAGAGTTTCGGTCCACATCTGATCCATATTTTTTGCAGGACTTTTCTCTAGATGGGGGTAAAAAATGGTGGCATGCTCACCGCCAGGATCCATGTTTTGCGGATCCGCAATTTGCGGAGCGCAAAACACCTGTGGCCTTGTGCATGAGTTAAGGGGGGGTTCAAATCCAAACAAGAAAAAGATCTGCATGGAGTAGGGAAAAACGTAGTCCTTTATTGCAGTATACAAAATATCCCCAAAATCCTCAACACATGGAAGATATGCTTAGGCTAGACGAAGATTTGGAACTCATTTACCAAGATGAAAAAACGGAAGCACCAGCAGCAAATCTTGGCGCACGGCTCATGTGTGGCAAAAATTGCGATTTTCCTCCGTTCATTCCACTTTTTTTTGTGGTGTACGAAGCAGAAGGAACAACCTGTTCATTTGTAATTTTCCACACCAGGTTAAGGCTGTCGCACGGCCTGCCGCACAATGCGCCAAACTTATGTAGAGCTCTCTATATAAGGGTGCATTCACACGACCGTATTTTGTTTCCGTGTCCGTTCCGTTTTTTTTTGCGGACCGTATGCGGAACCATTCATTTCAATGGGTCCGCAAAAAAAACGGAAGGTACTCCGTGTGCATTCCGTTTCCGTATGTCCGTATTTCCGTTCCGCAAAAAAGATAGAACATGTCCTATTCTTGTCCGTTTTGCTGACAAGGATAGGCATTGTTACAATGGATCCGCAAAAAAAAAACGGAAACACGGATGCCATACGGAACGTCATCCGTTTTTTTTGCGGATCCGCAATTTGCGGACCGCAAAACACATACGGTCGTGTGAATGCACCCTAACTGTGGTGCTTCCTCTGGCATGGAAAACGTCGGTCTTTAAAAAATGTCCCCCATGGGATATAATAGGGTCCGTTGGGTTTCTGTTTTGGTTCCCACCATTCTGCAGGACAGTAAACCACTGCATTCAGAGCTTCTGTGACGGAGGCTCCTAACAGAACCTCCTCCGCAGCAGATGTGAACATAGCCTTACGGGTATCAGGTTAGACTCTTGAGAAAAGGCAAGAAATCTGAGGGTGAAGTCATTTCTGTGAAGCAAAGTCTGCACATAGTTGTCATACGGTGCACTGTGACTGTTTCATATATTGGAATGTTAATAGGGTCGCCTGTCAGGCCGTGTTCACATCTGCATCAGAAGCTCCTTAGCAGATTCTGTCAAAATGGGCAGACAAAAAATTCCTGCATGGGAATGCAAGTAGAAACTATGGGGGTCATTTATTACAAAATTAGGTGTCCTTTGTGCCGCAACCTGCATCTTCTCCGCTCTCATGCCAAGTCTAAAAAAGTGGGCAGGGAAGGATATGGGCCGGCACGCCCATCTCATTCATCATTCATTTTCTACGCCTGGTTTAGATGTAGAAAATGGTCTGGATGCGCCAAAATTACATAGAGGCTGGCGACTCTTCATAACTCTGGCAGATCCACCTCCACATATAGGCTTTATTAACACCGGCGTCTAAAACACTAGTCTTAGTAAATGACCCCCTAAATTCCCATGCTAACACGTCTGCAAACTGGGGATCCGCAAAATACGCATGCCGTCCACAATTTTTGGGGGGACCATTGACTTAAATGGGTCTGTAGTCGATCTTTTTGCAGAACGGACATACAGATGCAGGACGACCCATGTGCTTTCTGCATCCGTATGTCCATTCTGCAAAATGATATGACATCTCAATGGGTCTGCATGCAAAAATGCGGATGCAACGCGGACGGTATATGTATTTTGCGGATTCGTAATTTACAGACCGCATTATATATACGATCGTGTGAATGAGGCCTAAAACAGACATGTCAGGAGAGGTGACTGCTCTTCTTTAAAGGGTTATTCCCATCTTAGACAATGGGGGCATATTGCTAGGACATGCCCCCATTGTCTGATAGGTGAGGGTCCCACCTCTGGGACCAGCAACTATATCAAGAACGGAGCAGGGAAATGAACAGATGGCGCATGCGCAGCCTCCCTCCATTCATTTCTATGGGGCCACCAAAAATATCCGAGCTCGGCTATTTCCGTTGACTCCATAGAAATGAATGGGAGCTGTGGCCGCGCTTGCATGGTGTGCTCCCATTGACTTCTATGGGGGCAGCGGGGAGCTGCGCCTGGTGGTGGCCGGACCCCGGGATACCCAGGGTCCTCCAGGCACAGCGCTCTCCGCTCCGTTTTCGATATAGATGCGGATTCCAGCGGTGGGACCCGCACCTATCAGACAATGGGGGCATATCCTAGCGATATGCCTCCATTGTCTAAGATGGGAATACCCCTTTAAATTCGAAAAGTAAAAAAATTAAAAAATTGCAACAAAAAGACAATAAACTAAATATATATAATTTAAAAAAAAAACTGGTTGAAAATTGGGATTATTGAGGTATTATCCCCTTGTTTACTGCTATTGTGTCGTGTGTCATGGCGTCTGTGTATGTGGCCATTTTACTAGTGACCACCCTGGTCGTCTTCCTAGCACTCCTGGATGTATGTGAGTGTTTAGTCAGTGATATGACCATACGTCAGGACTGTTTGCAGCATTAGTTTGTATGTGAGGACGGCAGCGGATGATTGATGACATAAATAAGCTCCAGGACGGTGTCATTCATTACACTTCTGTTTAGTGTGAATCTCCATAATGATGTCTGAATCATCTCGCTGATCCCTGGAACGTGAAACAGAGCAGGGCGGTGCAATGGAGGAAGGAAGATCCTGTAAACACAGGGAATCACTGACTGCTGTCTGATATACGAGTTCCCCCTAAGGAATACAGAATGCCAAGCAGCCACGGCAGTGTATACATACAGACTGACGTGTGCCCTGTACAGGGCTGCCGGAGCGCAATTGATTTCTTTTCTTAAAGGGGTTGTCCAACATATGGATTTTGATGGCTTTTTCCTCAGGATAGGTCACCACTGCATACCTCCCAACTTTGTAAAGGGACAAAGAGGGACACAAATTTTTTCAGCAGTAGGCCACGCCCCTAACTCCGCCCAAAACATAACTATACACCTAATCCCACCCAGTCCCCTAACTGCTCCACATAGTAATTATTCCCCAGTTATGTGCCCCCAGTAATATGCCTAGATAAGCCCACAGTAATATGCCCTGTTATGTGCCCCCAGTAATATGCCCAGCTGAGCCCCCAGTAATATGCCCTGTTATGTGCCCCCAGTTATATGCCCAGCTGAGCCCCCAGTAATATGCCCTGTTATGTGCCCCCAGCAATATGCCCTGTTATGTGCCCCCAGTAATATGCCCTGTTATGTGCCCCCAGTAATATGCCCAGCTAAGTCCCCAGTAATATGCCCTGTTATGTGCCCCCAGTAATATGACCAGCTGTGTCCCCCAGTAATATGCCTACATTGTGCCCCCCGTAATATGTTGTGCCCCCAGTAATATGCCCACCTTGTGCCCCTCACAGAAAGTAAAAAAAAAAAAAAACGCCATATACTTACCTTCTTCCTAGCAGCAGCATCAGGACATCGGCTTCTCTTGTCTGGAGGGGGTGGAGCCAAGGCTGACTGTCGTATGGCCTCGTCCCTTCCAAGACCAGAGGTATGGAGAGCCGCAGTGGGGATAGGAGGGAGGATGAAGATGGAAGACGCAGCCAGCCGATGCGGCTGTGTGTATCTTCATGTAACAGGCAACTGTCTCTGCATCCTTTGGACTCAGGGCCAGCTGCCAGAAACCGTGACATACCTCCCCCATACCGGGACAGCCACTGCAATCCGGGACTGTCCCACTGAATCCGACTCCAGCATCCCCACCAATCAGCTGTTTGAAGAGGCTGCAGTGCTCCTGTGAATATTAAAGCCTCCCCGCCGCTTACCAAGCACAGCGCCGTACATTGTATAGTGGCTGTGCTTCGTATTGCAGCTCAGCTCCACTCACTTGAATGGGACAGAGCTGCGCCTAGGCCACGTGACCAATGCCTGAGGATAGGCCATCAATTTGCAAATCTCAGAAAACCCTGTTCAATGTAAAATAGATTCATATATGGCAATCTACCTATCTATCTATCTATCTATCTATCTATCTATCTATCTATATTATGCAAAATAGACAACCCTTTGAAAGAAAGGGCCCATTTACACAACTGGATATTTGAGTCCGGATCCGTTCGGCAATTTTGTGGAACGGGTGTGGACCCATTCATTTCAATGGGGCCACAAAAGCTGCAGACAGCATACCATGTGCTATCCGAATCCGTACTTCCGTTCCGTGGGCCCACAAAAAAAGATAGAACATGTCCTATTTTTGTCCGCAATTTTCGACAAGAATAGACATTTCTATGATAGGGCTGGCTGTTCCATTCCGCAAAATGCGGAATGCATACCGCCACTATTCATGTTTTGCGGGTCCGCAATTTGTGGACCGAAAAAACGGATATGGTCATCTGAATAAGCCCTAACGGAAAGTTCAAATCACTGTTATATTTCCATTCATCTGTCACAGAATAGGAGAAAAAAAAACTGGATCCTGTGCATTAGTTATGCATAGTTGTCATCCGTTTGAATTATTTCTGTCTGAGATCCATTTTTTTAGACTGAAAAAAAGTCCTGCATGAACTCTGCCTAAAAATGTCTTCTGTTTCTGCTTAAAGGGAGCCTATTAGTTATTTAATAATGCTAATAGTCAGACAGCATCTAAGAGACAGTCTAAAGTCTAACTCTTAAAGGGCATCTGTCAGCAGATTTGCACCTATGACACTGGCTGACCTGTTACATGTGCACTTGGCAGCTGAAGGTATCCGTCTTGGCCCCATGTTCATATGTGCCCACATTGCTGAGAAAAAAAATATGTTTTAATATATGCAAATGAGCCTCTAGGAGCAATGGGGGCGTTGCCGTTACACCTAGAGGCTCAGCTCTCTCTGCAACTGCTGCACACTCTGCACTTTGATTGACAAGGCTAGGTGTGATCATATTTTCATTGCCTGGTCCTGTCAATCAAAGTGGAGAGGACACAGCAGTTGCAGAGATTGCAGAGCCTCTAGGTGTAAAGGCGACGCCCCCGTTGCTCCTAGAGGCTCATTTGCACATAATAAAACATCATTTTTCTCAGCAATGCGGAAACATATAGACATGGGACCAACACAGATGTCTTCAGCTGCCAAGTGCACATGTAACAGGTCAGCCAGTGTCATAGGGACAAATCTGCTGACAGATGCCCTTTAAGGTGGCCATACACATTAGATAGAAGTTGGTTGATGGTTGAACAGCAGTTTCGTAGACACGGCCACCCATATTTTCATCCATATTGGCTGTTACATGTTCCATATAACCAGGTAATGGACAAACGATCTTCCTGGGAGCATTCTTTCAAAGACAGATCTTGGATCCTACCGCTAGGACCCCCAATCAGGATGGAGGGGGGTGGCTGGCAGAGGAAGAAGGAGGGGCAAGGAGCCCGCCCATGGTGCACTTAACTGCTCATTTGCATATGGAGTAAAAATATTTTTTCTCCAGAATGAAGCGATGGATCACTTAGTGAAAGGTATCATTACATTCAGATGAGCTAGCCCTACAAGGCATTGTGCCTGGTGTAACAGTGGATTTCCCGGTGACAGATCCCTTTAATAAAATAGATTTTCTGTGATTTTTTTTTTTAAAGTTGTCTTAGACTGTTATAGTGTATTTTTATCCTTTGCGGTAAATTACAACAGAAGTCCTTGTCATGTAATGGGCTGATGGCGGAGACTGATAAGAACATGGAAAATTAATTTCATGGAGCTAAGGGACATGCCAGAGTTAGAAAAATCAGATGAAGTTGTAATTGAGTGATTCTGAGTACAATCTGGAACTTGTTGTTTGTCCTCACAATACCGTGTCTATGGATTTAAGTTTATTAAATGACCCTCGGGTATTTCTTAGGGTTAAACAATAGGATTAATATATTTAGCTGCTCTGGAAAGGGGAGAATTTAAAATTTAAAGCAGCATTGAACCTAAGTCATAGGCTTCACTATATGAATAAGCTACTAGTGGCATTTATAATACCATGTATATACACATCAACAGGGCTGGATTAAAGGGGTTGTCCAGGATTTTGTTACTCAAGAAAGGCCATCTATATCTGATCGGTGAGGGTCCAACACCCGGCTCTCCCGCCGATCAGCTGTTTTGGGGAAGCTGGAAGTAGGCATCGGAACTATACGGCTCCATACATTGTGTAGTGGGTGGAGCTACAACACTGCTCACACTGACGTGAATACCGCTATGACCAGCTCCATCCACTACATGCCACTGCCTACTTCCAGTGCTGGAGCTACCCTGAAACAGCTGATCAGCAGGGGTGCAATGTGTCAGACCCCCGCTGATCAGATATTGATGTAGTAAAATCATGGAGAACCCCCATAAGGTGGAGGCCCCTGAGCAGTAGCTCACAAAAAGTCTAAAAACCCAAATTTAGAAAAACAACGAATGTACGTATCTATGTTATATCTATGTTAGCAAGTCTACAAATTTTTGTAAGGACATGTACCGTATGTGTAGAAATGCATCTGAACATATTTTATAGAAACCGATGCATGTGCTGTATGAGCTCTGTGTGATCCTGGTCATTTATGGTCAGGAGATCCACTGGATACTACATATAACCTCAGTACTGTCTGATCCTGTCCTGGTCATTTATGGTCATTAGATCCACTGGATACTACATATAACCCCAGTTCTGTGTGATTCTGCCCTGATCATTTATGGTAAGGAGATCCACTGGATACTACATATAACCTCAGTACTGTGTGATCCTGTCCTGTCATTTATGGTCAGGAGATTGATGGATACTACATAGAACCTCAGTACTGTGTGAAACTGTGCTGGTCATTTATAGTCAGGAGATCACTGGATACTACTTATAACCTCAGTTAAAGGGGTTCTCCGGGAAATAAGAAAATGAAAATATGCAAATATTACGTCATTATAAATATATTCCCAAATACCTTACATTAGTTACAATGGCTCGTTTTGTCTGGGGAGCAATCATTAGGAGAAACAAAATGGCCACCGTCCTATTAGTACACACAAAACCTGTCCTAATCACACAGCAGGGCAAGTTACTTCACAACACTGAGGTAAAGAGCTTTCTCATCCTCCTCTTCTCTGCTCTGCTTGTCAGGGATTATGATCCTGACTACAGTTAAATATGATATTTAGCTGAATCTTTGTGGGAATGGAGTTCATGAGGAGACATGAGGTACAGAGAGGATGGACAGGACAGACTGTGGTAATGGAGACTGCACACAAGTGTTGCCGCTCATCAGTCACATCTGCTCATGGACTCCATTCCTACAGAGATTCAGCTAAAGATCTTATCAGCTGTAGTCAGGATCATAATCCAGAGCAGAGAGGAGGATGAGGCAGCTCTTTACCTCAGTGTTGTGAAGCAACTTGTCCTCCTGTGTGATTTAGGACAGGAACTGTGTGTACTGATGGGACAGCGGCCATTTTGTTTCTCCTAATGATTACTCCCCAGACAAAACGAACCACCATAAATAATGTAAGGTATTTGGGAATATATTTATAATGAAATAATATTTAAGTATTTTCATTTTCTTAATTCCCGGAGAACCCCTTTAAGTCACGTCAGATCCATAGAGTGAACACAATGATCAAGGTGGTCAATTCGGTTCAAGTCTGGGGAATTAGGGGGCCAGGGTAGTATGGGTGTATGTGATCTGCAAGGATGGATTCATACCCAAATCGGTTGAGAATGCCTTCCTGCCTTCCACATGGATTAAAGGGCACAGAGAATGCCACAAAAACATTCCCCAGATCATACCGCTGCCATCACCAGCTTGTGGTCTTCCAGCAACGGTTGCAGGGTGTTTGTTCTCTGATGTTTCATGCCTGAGACGCCAATGTCCATCTGTTCAATGAAGTAGAAAACGTGACTCATCGGAGAAGGCAACCCCTCAGCGAAGGGCCAATTCTGATACTGCAGAGAAAACTAAAGCCTTTTTTTTTTTGCCTATGCAACTTTATTTGCAGAGGAGCAGTGACCCTCCGTCTGCTTCAGCCCCATATGCAGTAGGGTTCACTGCACTGTTTTAGACCCACGTTTGGTAGCCTGCTGGTTCATTTTGGATGTGGGCTGCTCCACTGTAGAGTGTCAGTCCACCCTCACCCACCTTTGTAATCAACGTTCACCTCTCACATCAATGGCACGTGGTTCTCTGCAGTTCTCTGCTGCTCTCCAAATGTGACTTCCTTCATGAGCTACATGCCGCCAACATAAAAAGTAGGAAGTGGTCATAGTTATGTGACTTGAATGTGTATAACCTCAGTATTGTGTGATCATGCTCTGGTCGTTTATAGCCAGGAGATCCCTGGATACTACACATAACCTCAGTTCTCTGTGATCCTGTCCTGGTCATTTATGGTCAGGAGATCACTAGATACTACACATAACTAGAGATGAGCGAAGCGATTCGTTGATTCGTATCGAATCTAGGGATTTTTCAGCTGCGAAGCGAATCCGAATATTAGGTAATTCGCTTTGCTTTTGTATGCTTCGCTACGTAGTTTGTCAGCTAAATTATACGCTATTCTATGTATAATTTAGTTACTCTATACGCTGTTGCGTAGACTCCTCCCTGGTAGTTACTCTACACGCTGTTGCGTACGAATTCTATTCAGCGATGCAGACCTCTACCTGGTAGTTCCGCCCACTTCTTGTGCGTGCGAGGAAGACGTGGCAAGCAGAGTAAGATGGCGGCGAGACAGCGAGGTCCTGACTGGGGAAGCATGTTTTGGGCAGATGACCCCTATGAGGAGAAGGAACCGGAGATCTATCTCTCACAACTCAACAGGAAGTCGGATGAGGTGGTGACTCCACTGGCTGACAAGGCGGAGGCGGCAGGAGTTCCCGCTCCACCGCGCAAGGACTACTCCTTACGCCAGAATTTGATGGTCCCTGAGGCTGTCACCCGGAACGCCCAGACCCTCTGGGAATATAAAAAGCTGGTGGAGGAGTGGGTTGTTCAGGTGTTGGAGCACCCACGGTCCGGTGACCCTAAGCTGGAGCGCCGAAGGGGAACCATTATTTGATTCAACGTGGAGCGGGGAGTCGGTTTCATCGGCGATGAGGAGACGGCGGAGGAATTATATGTTAACCGCCGTTCGGTTAAGCGGCTGTATCTTCCGCCCGTACGCCACAATCTCCATGCAGGGGATTATGTGGAGTATGCCCCCATGAAGAGCCTCCAAGGCCCCTTTGCTACTGAGGTGAAAATCTTAAAGCGATCACCTACTCCTGCAGCGCCCCCGGAAGACTGGAGTGAGGAGGCCCAGGCCGCAGAAGAGGCTTGTGACCTTGAGACCTTGAGATTTAAAGAGAAATCCCATGGTCAGGATCAGCCGGAACCCCTGATTCCTGATTTACCGCCACCGATACCACCGATCCTTCATGTGAGACAGATGACCACGAACACTTTCGTGTACCATCCAACTGTGGTACAGTACCACTACCAACTGCCATGCCCAGTTGCAGGCCGCACAGTCCGCCGCTCGTGGAAGACCGTTACCGTTACAGCGGGAGATTCTGTCACCTGGTATGCCGGCAGGAGGATCTGGCCACTACAGAGTGATGGGCAGGGCCAAAGTTACCACTGCCTTTGCCAGTGTGACAGCCCAGTCACCAAGAAGACCATCCTTGGGAGGTCGGCGGGGGTCTGCTGCCGCAGCCAGGGCCGCTTTCATGATGAGGCAGGAGCGCCCTCTCATGTCCTTTAGCTCCAGTGGCAGTGAGGAGGACCTGCTGGCCTTTAAGTAATTCCAGCAGTTTTTATGGGAGCTACAACATGGACTTATCCTGAAGGGTGGCCACTAGTTGGCCCTTGTTTTTAGTTTCGTTGCCCCGCGTTTGTCCTCACCCAGATGGCCATGGATTGTTAGGACTCCCCCCATTAAAAAAAAGTTTTTTTTATCCAAGTTGCGCTTACGTGCACCTCATCCCTTTTTTCCCCCTTTTCAGGTTATTTGGGGAGCCCCTCGAAAGACAGTTTTTTAAAGGGAACCTTTGCTGCTATTTTTTTACCCATTTGGATTACAATTTTACCTATGTGGATTACAAATTGCGCCTGAGTTTGGGACTCTGCTCCAGTTCTATGACAAGCGTCAGAAGAAAAGAGACTTAAAGGGTTTCTGTCACCAGTTTTGGGCATATAAAACAGGATGTTACATATAACCTCAGTTCTGTGTGATCCTGTCCTGGTCATTTATTGTCAGGAGATCACTAGATACTACATATAACCTCAGTTCTGTGTGATCCTGTCCTGGTCATTTATGGTCAGGAGATCACTAGATACTACATATAACCTCAGTTCTGTGTGATCCTGTCCTGGTCATTTATGGTCAGGAGATCACTAGATACTACATATAACATCAGTTCTGTGTGATCCTGTCCTGGTCATTTATGGTCAGGAGATCACTAGATACTACACATAACCTCAGTTCTCTGTGATCCTGTCCTGGTAATTTATGGTCAGGAGATCACTAGATACTACATATAACCTCAGTTCTGTGTGATCCTGGCCTGGTCATTTATGGTCAGGAGATCACTAGATACTACACATAACATCAGTTCTGTGTGATCCTGTCCTGGTCATTTATGGTCAGGAGATCACTAGATACTACATATAACCTCAGTTCTGTGTGATCCTGGCCTGGTCATTTATGGTCAGGAGATCACTAGATACTACACATAACATCAGTTCTGTGTGATCCTGTCCTGGTCATTTATGGTCAGGAGATCACTAGATACTACACATAACCTCAGTTCTCTGTGATCCTGTCCTGGTAATTTATGGTCAGGAGATCACTAGATACTACATATAACCTCAGTTCTGTGTGATCCTGTCCTGGTAATTTATGGTCAGGAGATCACTAGATACTACACATAACATCAGTTCTGTGTGATCCTGTCCTGGTCATTTATGGTCAGGAGATCACTAGATACTACATATAACCTCAGTTCTGTGTGATCCTGGCCTGGTCATTTATGGTCAGGAGATCACTAGATACTACACATAACATCAGTTCTGTGTGATCCTGTCCTGGTCATTTATGGTCAGGAGATCACTAGATACTACACATAACCTCAGTTCTCTGTGATCCTGTCCTGGTAATTTATGGTCAGGAGATCACTAGATACTACATATAACCTCAGTTCTGTGTGATCCTGGCCTGGTCATTTATGGTCAGGAGATCACTAGATACTACACATAACATCAGTTCTGTGTGATCCTGTCCTGGTCATTTATGGTCAGGAGATCACTAGATACTACATATAACCTCAGTTCTGTGTGATCCTGTCCTGGTCATTTATGGTCAGGAGATCACTAGATACTACACATAACCTCAGTTCTCTGTGATCCTGTCCTGGTAATTTATGGTCAGGAGATCACTAGATACTACATATAACCTCAGTTCTGTGTGATCCTGGCCTGGTCATTTATGGTCAGGAGATCACTAGATACTACATATAACCTCAGTTCTGTGTGATCCTGGCCTGGTCATTTATGGTCAGGAGATCACTAGATACTACACATAACCTCAGTTCTCTGTGATCCTGTCCTGGTCATTTATGGTCAGGAGATCATTGGATACTACATATAACCTCAGTTCTGTGTGATCCTGTCCTGGTCATTTATTGTCTGAAGATCAGCGGATCATAGAAGTTAGTAGGGTCCTATTGGCGTGATTTTATTGCAATTACCTCAATCTGTTCCCGGGTTCCTGAAGTAAATGTTTTCAGAAATATTTTATGAAAAGACTTAAGCACTTTAAGGCACTGGCAGGGAGAGCGCGGTCTGTCTGCTCAGCTTGGTGCAGATTTATGGCCTGTAATAATCCTGCATTAGGAGGGAAGTAGCTCTGCCACAATGGATATACTTGTGCACGGAAGATTTCTTGGCACGCAGAGTATTCACTGATTACTGGCCGTGCTCACTGAAGTTGCCATTGGCCTACATGTGCGCTATTAGGAAGGAGAAATGTAACATAGTCACCCATTAAATCAACAGCTTCTACATCCATGTACACACCTGACACCTAAGATATTATGACCCAAGCGATAATTATATGTACTTTGTAATACAAGGGCAGGTGAATATATCCGCTGCTTTCCTCCAGACAGGCCGTATACTGAGGAAATCAGTTAGAAAAGCAACATGCAAGCTACAGAGGCCATGTTTTATTGAGCTCATAGGAATGAAAGGGCATATCTGGATTTGGATTGTCTAGACAGGGCTGTGCTGCGTGTTTTATATTTTTAGCTGACTCATTGCTTGGAGCATCACATCAGAAATCTAAATCACGCGCAGATTGTTTCCCAATCTTCTAAAAACTGCAGTTAGACCCAGTGCACAGCCCAGTGCAGGGCCCCCATGCAAACACTGTATATGAGCCCATTAGGCTGGATTCACACAATTTTAGCTGAAAGCCAATATTCACCCCCTGCAATTCAATACTTTTCGAAGCCATCTTTTACTGTAAAGCCTGTACACTGCCACATTTTTCAGCAGATAATCACTGTGTAACGAGCATGTAATACTGCCGCTGATTGCCCGATGAACAAGCCAGCGCTCTGTCATCTGTCATCGGGCAATCCATATCTTTTGACATGTTAAAAAATTATCATTTGCAGGCAGCAGATCGTGGTGTCTAATCACAATCTGCCACCGGCAAACCACTATACAGCATGGGGATGAGTGATGGCACAGTGATCGCTCCTCCCCATGCTGCGGAGGCGATCACTGCATTTAATAGCAGCGATCTCCTCCGCCAGCGAGCAGGCGATTGCCGAGAGGGAACGCTTCCCACCCCATAATCATCTGCCACATTGGGCTGTGTAATACAGCCTTAAAGGGTTTGTCTCATGATGGACAATGGGAGCATATTGCTATATCAGAACTGAGCCCTAAAAGTGAAGGAGGGTGCTCTGCGCATGCACAGCTGCCCTCCATTAATTTTCTATGGGGCCGGAGAAAATAGCCGAGCACTAGCTTGGCTATTTCCGTCAGCTCCATAGAAATGAATGGAAGCGGTGGCCGCACAAGAGCTGTGCGCTCCCATTCATTTCTATGGGGAGCCGGCTTGGTGTCCTCCAGCCACCACCTTGCGGGGCCCAGTTCTGGATATAGGTGCGGGTCCCAGCTGTGGGACCTGCACCTTTAAGACAATGGGGGCATATCCTAGCGATATGCCCCCATTGTCCATCTTGAGACAGCCCCCTTTAAGTCTCTTGAGGTATGTCTCTATTAGCTTATCTCTTCTAGATGGTGGGATTTTTGCCCATTCTTACAGGAAAATTGATCCTTCTCCTTCAATGAGTTGGTGTCCAGCAGTCTTCAAATCATACTACAGATCCTACACTGGAGGTCGTTCTCAGACATTTACCTGTTTCCCTTTAAATCACTCCAATGTAGCTTTCGCAGTAAGTTTAGGGTAATTTTCCTGCTGAAATGTGAACCACTCACATCCCAATCTCAAATATCTGCCCTGTACTTACTGCCTTCCTTCTTTCTATAAGTCCTGACAAGTCCCTCCCCATAACAAGCATCCCCATTGCATGATGCTACCACCACCATGCTTCATTCTGTGAATGGTGTTCTTGAGGTAAATGATGAAGTTTTGGGTTTGCACCACACATAGTATCCTATTGGTCCTATGGACAAATACTTCCATTTCCACAGTGGATCTTCACAGCTCCTTCAGTGTTATCGTTGGTGTATTTCTTGAATCTCTGATTAATATCCTCCTTGTCTCTGTCTTTGGGTTTTGGCATCCATATTCTTTCCATTTTGAAATATTGAATTTAATGGTGCTCCATGGAATGTTCAAAGTTTGGGATATTTTTTTATAACCCAACTCTGATCTATACTTCTCCACACTCTTGTCTCCTGTTTGGTCTTCATGTTGCTTGCATGTGTTGGAGTCTCAGGGGTCTATCTCACGTCATGTGATAGGTCATGTGACACCTTGATTGCACATTTGGGGATATTCATCTAATTATGTGATTTTGGAAGTTAATTGGTTAGACAAGACCTTATTAAAGGATTTTATAACAAAGGGAGTAAAAACAAATGCCCTCAATTTATTTTAGTCAGGTTCATTACATAAAATCTAAACTCATATCAAAGTTTTATTCCAAGTTGTAATGCAACAAAACAGGAAAACACCAAGGGGGTGAATACTACTGCAAGGCAATGTACATAAAGCAAGAACTATTGTTTTAGTACCAGTTCTTACTGACCAGGAGCAGATGAGGACTACAGGAGAGAGGACTTCTCACAGGACTCTCAGCCTCAGCAAATACGGGCAGGAGGACTTGTCTCGTTCATGTGTGAGCCTGGAGCTCAGTCCTCTGTTGGACTCCATGTAACTGTGGAGTAGTGTGAGTGGCTTATTACCTTGTTATAGGACATTGTAGTGAGCAGCTCCCGTGTTTCAGGTTGTTGTAGGAGGAGGTGGTGCCGGGCAATGTGAAGTCTGGTCCTTCCTCCCTACACTGGCCCTTCTGTATGGCAATAGTGCCAGCACAGGGATCTTTAAAAAAATAAAATTCCCAGAAACAAAATTCTAAAAGACTGTGGGCCAGGTAAAGGGTTCTAAAAAAAATAGGTGACTCACGGTAGAACTGGGTGAGTTGACGTGTCGGCATAGATGGATGGGACCAGTCCACTCCATACACATTCAATAGCTGTTGGTTGAACAGTCTTTCAGCCAACAGCTGTCTCTCCTGACTCTCTCCCAACCTCCCCATACACATACACGTTCGGTTCAGCTAATGCTGCAGTAATGTCCTGATTTCACCAATGGCCTGATTCAATGCTAGTCTTTGGTCCTGGCAGCTCCACTTCCACTTCCCCAGTGAAGGGGGTATGCTGAGCTACTGAATCAAGCGAGACAGTCAGTTCCCTTCACTCACCACGTGCCCACCCAGACAGGGGCGGACTGGGAACTTAAAGTGGCCCTGTTTTATAGTTGGGTCCAAACTGATGGAAGACAGGGCCAGCAATACCATATTGTGGGTCATTATACAGCTACAACAGAGCCAAATACCACAAAATACTGCCAACAGCACAAAATACATCCCCAAAAACTTCCACTGGAAGGTTGTGAGGAGGGCTCAGGTGGCCCCCCCTGGGCATCGGCCCACCAGCAAATTTCCCTGTAAGGTCTATGGCCAATCCGCCCCTGCACCCAGATAAGGGGTGAAGCTTTCTTTTGTGTTGGGACCAACTTAGAATTGTAGCAACTGGGACTGCAGAAGCGGAAAGTTTATCTGTGGCGATTTCATAATTAAAGCATATTAGAAAGTTCAACTAATTTCAGCTTGAAATACACCCTAATAACTTGTTATTTGGCAGGACAACCAAACTCCTTTAACACCATTTCATAAAATGTTTTGGCAGGAAGACTTGGCAAATCAAAAGTTTTAGTGATTAAGCCTTTCTCTTCATTGTCTTCAACAGTTCTCCTGAGCATTTTGGAGGCTTTCCAAAGGCTTTAACCATACAAATCTTTCCATGGCAGGTTTAACCAGTTGTGAACATATGAGTGATAATATTGAATTTACACGTATCTCTTGTCATGGTAGGACTCTTTAATGTCATTACCTATTTACAGATGATATCATCTGACATGACTGGTAAGACCAACTAGGGAAGCACCAGTTGACTTTGTATTGGGCACAATAGAGTTACATTGTTTTGGGTTTTCCCATAACCCGTTCTGCTAGTTTCCTGGATGACAATGTCAAGATACCACTATATATTACTGGTTTGTCCAGACTAGTTATTTCCTCAGTTTATGTTTAATTGTGTGAGCAAAGAAGTTCCACTACATAATCTACAAGTCTAACCAAGAAAACATCCAAATCCTAATATGTTAGACAAGAAAGGTGCCCCAAAGTGTCAAAGGAAAAGGAACATGACTTCGGCATGAGGAGAGCCTATAATTTCAGTACTGACTTCAGGACCAATGTCCCAAATACCTATGTATTTTGTCTGCAACAGCGATCATGCAGGGCTATGCCCACAGTATTACCCGCTGGAAGGTAACTGTGATATATAGCTGACCTCCTTCACAAATGGCTATGATCAAAGTATTGTTATGCTAGATATTTATCTTCTACAGCAGTGTTCCTCAACTCCAGTCTTCGGGGCCTGCCTGTCGGTCATAATTTGAGAGTATCCTACAGAATGAATACCTGTGGTAATTCCTGATGCTTTGACACTAATTATATCACCTGCTCAATACTAAGGAAATCCTGAAAACATGACCGGCAGGTGGTCAGCACTTGAGGAACACTGTTCTACAGAACTGCAATCACAGCTCAGACTGTAGATTTTATATTGGCTGTCTGGAGCTTAAAGTAACTGTGCAGTCTGGAACTCAGAAATGATATAAAAGCCAGTATGTAGGGTTACCTGCTATGTCTTTCTTCTCAGATCTTGCTCCTTGGCTGTTTCTTAGCTCATTACCATTAGAGCAGAACTATGATCTGTGACAACCGATTAGCTAGAGTGCCTACAGGGATTCTGATGTAGTCTGAAACCCCCCTTCTCATCATTAGTTTAGCCTGCTGCCCATTTCCCCCCCTTCCCCCGCAGCCCTGCCTCCTCTGATTGGCTGCTGTGTATAAACACAAACCTATCCCAGGCTGACCAGGAAGTCAGTGAATGGAGAGCTGATTTCTATTACATGAAGATCAGAACAATAATAAAGAACAGATTACTATATCATCAGTGCGTTGTACTCATTATGAGCTAAACATATTTTTTTTCAATTGGGCTTTATTAAAAATATGGAGTCATTTTCTCTGTACACAGCCGAGATTCTGAATTTTCTCTCTGCTCCGTCAGGCAGGGAGCTTATGGGCTCCTTATTTTTGCTCTCTGACCTTATAAACACTCATTATAGCTCAGTTCTTATCTTACTGATAATATGTGGCTTAGATAAGTGTTTATGACCTCTTAGTAATTTTGAGATAATGGTTATTGGATGACAGTGAAAGTAGGATGCACACTGCTAGAAAAACAGTTAACCATTTGTGACAGAACGGCTCAATATTTTTAATAACGACCAATTGAAAAAATGATTTGTAGCCCCAAATGAGTAAAATGCAATCTTAAAAAAAAAATTGGCCACAAAGGTGTACATAGCCTTTAAGCCTCATTCACATGTCAATGTTCCATGTACATGTTCTATACATGTGCTTCAGCCATCCATTTTAATGTGTGTATTCACACATCCGTGTTTTACCATGGCCCAACGATCCATGGTTTTTGCACAGAAGCATGCTCTATTTTGTCCTTCACGCCCATGATAGTTTACGAGTTTGTGAAAACCATGGATGCCATCTGTGTTTTCTCCGTGTTTCAAGGGTTATAAGGAAGAGATGCTTTGAAAATTATTTTTCAGCTGCACAGTGTCCGTGAAACATGTATGACACATGGACTGCAAAAAACGGACACACGGACCACACTCGGATCCTCCATGGAAATCTTCATGGAGGCATCACTGACCACCTTTTCACGGATTTGAGCACAGACATGGACGTGTGAATGAGGACCTGGAAGGTCACGTTAACAAAGCCTCCCACAATTTTACAGTAATATACCTGTTAAGACCTAAACAGATTCCTGTGATTTTATATACACAAGCAATATTCTCTTAGCTACATGACATAACAGTATCATTAAAAACTGTTTAATGGGGCTGAAAAAAAGTTGTGATTATTAAATTCTTTGACTAAAATAGCAATAAAGGTACTCAAGGACACTACCATAGCAGAAGACCATGGGACTGCTATGGGGCCCAGGACAAGAGGAGGCCCAGTCTTAGTTGGGATTATCTCCTCTTCTACTGGAGGTGAAAACTTGGTCAGGACTCTACCCTATAAAGGAACAACTTTTAGCAAATGAGGCAGTGGAAAAATGGCCCAAGGGTCATTGAAAAAGCATTAGGCAGAAACCCTTCTGTCCTGTGTGGGGGGCCTGGTCTGATCCTTGCTATGGGGCCCTTACTTCTCTATGTACGCCACTGCTCAATGAGGTATCTGATTTAGACAGTCTGTTTCTACATGCCAGGTCCTTCATCAGGTATTATCCACCAAGACAGCAGCACTCTTTGACAATATTAAATCAATGAGCCATTCATGTAATGCTGAGAATACATGTGAAGGTCGAGCATACATGCTGCCGTCCGAATGTATTTATCTTTTTACCATTGCTAGAGTTACACCCAGTTATCTTTAGCAGTCCAACAAAGAATAAATGGAGTGGCAGCAACCTTCAATACTAGGGGGGCACAGGACACCTATTTTTGTGATTAGTCGGGGTCCTCGTGATCAGGGCCCACCGATCAGACACTTTTCCCTTATTCTGTGGACAAGGAGATACGTTTAAATCATGAGAAACCACTTTAAGTATTGTGCACTGGCAGAAAAAGTACCAAAGGCGAGCAATAGAGTGAGGAGGAGAAAAACTTCTCTTTACTAGTGATGCTGCCATTTCATTCTAGCAATTGGCAGAGGTCACAAAAATTGGCCACCAGACAGATAAAAATGGCATATCTTACTCCTTTAAGGTAATATAGAGGGAACATGTCAGCAGAAAATTAGCCTCTAAACCGCCTGGAATACTTTACAGTCATCTCATGTTGTTCCCGATAGTGTTCTCATATGGGTCTTCTGTCTTCTATTTCCTAGCATAGACAATGTGATCTGGCCTTTCATTGCCTATGCTAGGGATCATCAATCAAAGGTGTAGGGGCAGGCACAGCAACCTTGACTTCAAGCGGACCTTTCGCTCCTGACATGCCTGTTTTAATATCTCCATGCATTCCCCATGTAATAACACTCATGGAGCATCTCAGGGGCGTTGCTAGGGTCTGAAAACATCCGGGGCACAAGCCCACTGTGTTGAAATGTGCATAGACGTCTATTATGATGGAATGCAAAACAGAATGCTGCCCCTCCCCCATACAATCCGACAGTCGCCCCCCATACAATCCCACATAGTCGCCCCCTCATCATACAATCCCCCACAGTTGTCCCCCCAGCATACAATCCCCCACAGTCGCCCCCCCAGCATACAATCCCCCACAGTCGCCCCCCCAGCATACAATCCCCCACAGTTGCCCCCCCAGCATACAATCCCCCACAGTTGCCCCCCCAGCATACAATCCCACACAGTTGCCCCCCCAGCATACAATCCCACACAGTCACCCCCCCCCCGCATACAATCCCACACAGTCACCCCCTCATCATACAATCCCCCACAGTTGCCCCCAAGCATACAATCCCCCACAGTTGCCCCCCCAGCATACAATCCCCCACAGTTGTCCCCCCCCAAAACATACAATCCCCCACAGTTGCCCCCCCCAGCATACAATCCCCTACAGTTGTCCCCCCAGGATACAATCCCCCACAGTCGCCCCCCCAGCATACAATCCCCCACAGTTGCCCCCCCAGCATACAATCCCCCACAGTTGCCCCCTCATCATACAATCCCACACAGCTGCCCCCCCTTTCTCCATCATACAATCCCACCTCATAGAATTGTCTGCCCCTCCACAGGATTCACATCTACCTCTCAGGCAGATCCTCTCTCCCTTCTCACTGCTATAAAGGGTGCTGAGCAGCCATCCATAACCTTCCTACTGCAGAGCGCGCCGGGTGCCGACCCATGTGACCTAGATATGTCACATGATAGTGTGACGTCCGGAGGTCCTTCCCCAGCGAGTGAAGTGAACAAAGGTGAGCCAGCCCAGGAGAATCAATGTAACATAAGTTCAGCTCATGCTTGATAGAGGTAATATCGCAGTGCAGCACTGCGCAGCTGCCAGCCAGTCTCCACCAGTCCCGAGGTTCGGGGCAGCGGCAGTTTGATTCGGGGCCCTGGCCCCGGATAAAATGCCCTAGCGACGCCCCTGGAGCATCTATTCTTATGGCTCTATGTTTTGCCATTCCTTTATTATTTATACTAGAAGTTATGGATGAATTGCTAGCAGTGGCGTGCCTAGGGTGTTTTGCACCGGGGCGGGTCCTTTCTCTGGCAGCCCCCCCCCAATATGTAAAAAAATTGTACCCCCTCACAGTAGTATTGCTCTCATTGTACAAACTTCACGGTAATTTTGTACAGAGTGTGCCCCCTCACAGTAGTTATACCCACATTGTGCCCACTCACACTTGTAATGCCCTCTTTGTGCCCCTTCACAGTAATAATGCCCATTTTGCCCCCTTCACAGTAATAATGCCCACTGTGCCCCCTTTATAGTAATAATGCCCACTGTGCCCCCTTCACAGTAATAATGCCCACTGTGCCCCCTTCGCAGTAATAATGCCATCTGTGCCCCCTTCATTGTAGTAATGCCCTCTGGCTCTGTGCCCTCTCTGCCCCCCTCTATAGTAAAAATGCCCACTGTGCACCCTTCACATTAGTAATGCCCCCTGTGCCCCCTCCAGAGTAGCAATGCCCCCTGTGCCCCCTCCAGAGTAGTAATGTCCCCTGTGCCCCCTCCAGAGTAGTAATGCCCCCTGTGCCCCCTCCACAGTAGTAATGCCCCCTGTGCCCCCTCCACAGTAGTAATGCCCCCTGTGCCCCTTCCACAGTAGTAATGCCCCCTCTGTATTAAAAATAAATAAATTAAAAAAAAAACCACAGCAGCTACTCAGCTACTCACCTTGTCCCGTTCCTGAAAGTCCTCTTTTCTCTGCAGGCACAGATCGCTCTGCAGCAATGTGTGGGCAGAGCTTTTGCAGATTTCCGGGCTGCAGGCTCCACCCACACATTCCAGCAGCGCAATCCATGCCTGCAGCCTAAATGGTAGAGCCGGGAGAAGTCTCTCTGCTTCACCATTCAAAGCGCTGCGGGCCTGAGGGAGAGGAGGAGCGCGGGGAGGTGAGTGACAGGATCCAGATCCCTGTGCCCCAGCACAGATGGAAGTGCTCATTGCTTCTGGCACCGGGGCAGACCGCACCCCCCGCCCCCACCTTAGTACGCCACTGATTGCTAGCAGTCTGCAGTAAGGGTACAGAGGGGAGGTAACCAGTTGGGGGTGTGTACCTGCACAGTCTCACTCTATCCAATCAGTCCTGCCATTTTCAGCCTGTGCAGGTACACACCCCCAACTGGTTACCTCCCCTCTGTACCCTTACTGCAGACTGCTAGCAATTCATTCATAACTTCTAGTAGAAATAATAAAGGAACGGCACAACACAGAGACATAAGAATAGAGGCTCCAGAATTGTTATTACATGGGGAATGTGTGAAGATATTAAAACAGACATGTCAGGAGTGGTGAAAGGTCCTTTTTCAAACCGCTGACTAGCTCACAGCAGGAGAAGTGAATAAAGATGATTTTCGCTGCATTTCAAAGACAGAATACTTTGTAAAGAAAACTGATCCCCTTCCACTCTTATTCCAACATGTCCCTCTTGACACAGATATATAACAGCTTAGCCAATCACTGCTTGAGGCAGGTCACTATTGCGGTCATTGATTCTTGTGTCAAGAGATGCCAGGAAGTAGAGATGAGTGGAGGAAACAGGAATTTAAATTTAATTTCAAATTCTATAAAAATATGTACCAAATCCAAAAAAAAAGACCACACAAAATGTCAGCAAAAAAAAAAGTTTTAGCTCTTGGAATGCAGTGAGTGTTACGAGCAAGGAATTCCTCAATGCCTCTTCTCCTGTAATGCAACTGCCTTACACCTAAACTTGCCTAATCTGGTTTATGTAGGGAGAAGATTTTGAATTGGTTAGTCTTCTTTTAAAGGTTCAGAGTTTCTGCTCTTCTGTGTCAGTGATAGTGTAAGCTAATCTTCCAGCTTATTTGAGTTGTGTCTGTGTTTTCTGAGACCTGTAGTTCTCCTGCCTTTCATTGCTGCTAGCACTGAAGTTTGTTGTTTGCTGAGTATGTTGTTTGACTTGTCTTAATAGGTTATTATTGCAAGGCAGGGTCAGTTCAGTAGTGTCTCTATTACTGTTCACCGTCATTTAGCGTTCTGTACCTGCCTACCATTACCACCTTCTGTCTGCTTTATTGCTGGACTGCCATCTCCTTCAGCCATTGCCATCAGCACTCAGTTTCTGTCATCTATTGGTGAGTTTATTTCTGTATAGTTGTTGTCTTTCAGTGCTGATGAGTGCCTTGTGTATCTTTCTTGTGAACGTCTGGTTGTTATACAATTCTACTGTAAGTCCCAACAGCCAATTTTAATCCTCAGAAAAAATGACTGCTATAGGTGAAGTCCCGCTCTGCAGTCTTGTGAACGATCGAGTCATTACACTGAGACAAAGACAGAAAAATATGATTTTAAATATGCTTTTAAAGCTCAAAAAAACACCATTAGAGGTCTCTCACAGCATTCTGTTTTACTATTGAGTTTAATTTATACCCAGTATGCAGTAAGCTCTGCGACTCCCTCTAGTGGTGGCTATGGGCAGCCAGAATGTTAAAGGGAATCTGTCAGTTGTTTTACATCTACTAAACTAATAACAGAGCTGGGTAGAGGACTGAATATCCTTTGTGGTGACAGAACTAAGATTGACAAAAAATAGAACTTTTATTCTTTATGCAAATGAGACCTCAAGTGCCCCAAGGGTGGTCCGAAGTTCCGCAAATGCTCCTAGTGTCGTCAGTAAACCTTGTCTACCATCTCCTCCTTTGTCTTGATCGACGGCACCAGTGTTGTGCTGGGTCATTATATGAGGCATTGAAATCTTGACAGCCACCCGCCACCAAATATATATTACCCAATCATGTTAAGTGGTGCATTGTTCATGAATGGGACAGCTCCATCAGACTAAATAGCAGTAATCTTTTCGCTATGGTCACATGACTGTAAAACCTTGCATAGGCTCCCAATTCATGCTTTGGGAAACATAACCCATGTACTGACCTCAGATTGTTGCACCCAGCAGAGATCAGGTTATTCCACAGTCTGGTTGGTTAGATAAGTATTGAATGAACATGTGTTTCTAATAAGTCTGCTGTTTATGTGAAACTGATCTGTTTATTGCTCCGAGCTTAACTTTTGTTCCCAGTAAAAATAACATTTTCCATGGTGGGGAGTAAGATATAGAAGAATATAGTCAAACATAAACTTTCTATATAGTGTATAGATGTTGGAAGCTGAATCCTACCCAGCTCCCAAGATGAGCAGTGCAGAGAGATGGACCATCTGACATATGCAAGTGTACCTCCTTCTGCATCTCACACCAATATTAGAGACACACGTACACAAGTACATAATGAAACATGTAGCTTTATTATAACATCATATGATTAAAATAGATAAAATCAGTGGTGATAGCATACAAAAATAGAGGGGCTAACTGGAAAATACAATCAATGTATGGTATAACAAAGCAACAAATACAGGGCTATATAACAAATCAGACAGTTAAAGTGCAAGTGCTAGGCAACAATATATAAAGTAATACAGACCAGTGCCACCACAAACCCCAACGCACGTTTCGCTGTCGCTTCCTCAGGGGATGACCTCCTTCTACATCTCTACAATATACCTCCAATAATGGGATTACCTGCAGAGATTCTCACTACAATCTGTATGATATCGATACTATCTGTGAATGGTCGAAATCATAGCACACACATTCTGTATTTCATTTAACCAAATTCAGGCTCCCCATTTTGAGGTCAGGGGTTATATCAGTGAGCTGGGCCCTTGAGGCCTAGCTCTGATGCAAGCTATGGCACCTAGTCTCAGCAACCCACAGATGTGTTACACATGGGGGCCAACTTAGAAACCTCAGAACCCACAAGCAAACAAAAATTGCGTTCCTCATCTATTTGTAGAAAGTAGCTTCAGAGAACTTATCTCAGTTTGGAGGACTCATCCATTAAGCTGACAGTACAATGATTATAAAGGGGTTATCCCACAAATTAAAAAAAAGTACAATAAGTACAGCTGCTCTCTAGTATATTTTCACACTTTTGGCTTCTATACTCACCTCTCTGCAACTGTTGTCTCTTCACTTTCTGTGGGTGGCAGCAGATATTACACATGTGACTATCAATCAGCTACATCTCCCAGGAGTGCATTGCAGTCAGTTCTTTCTAACCCCTTGTTCTCCTGCATAGAATATAGCAGTGATTCCTCTAATAAACAACGCTCCAGCATTATCCCTCCTCCACAGAACCTTACAGTTGGTACAATGCAGTCAGGCAGGTAAAGTTCTCCTGGCATTCCCCAAACCCAGACTCCATCATCACACTGCCAGATAGAGAAGTGTGATTCATAACTCCACAGAACACGCATCCACTGGTCTAGAGTCCAGTGGTGGCATGTTTTACCCTAACTGGTGATGTAAGGCTTGCATGCAGCTGTTTGCCCATGGAAACCATGGCATGAAGCGTCTGGTATACAGTTTTTGTGCTGATGTTAACGCTAGGGTTGGAGCTCTGCAGTTATAGAGTCAGCAGAGCATTGGTGACTTTTATGCTCTGTGGGGAGATTTATCAAGACAGATGCTTTCTGCAATATATATGTACACTAAGGTATCTCTCTTTGCTATGGAGCCAGCAGTGGGAGACAGCCAAGTTCTGAACTGCTTCCTCTTTTTGTAATACAACCAAAGGCAAGGACATAGACAGATCTTTTACGGCCCCATAGAAATACTTAGTTTCCCTCTTGCCCCACCAAGTTTTATGTGCCCCTCTGCTTCACCTCTGCATTCAACTGTATCTGTGTCCTCAGAATGCAGGTAAGGTTGAAATTGGGACATTCCTCAATCATACCGGAACCATGGGACAGCTGGCATAATGCATAACTTTCTTGCTGGATCTGGGATGATTAGGAGGTATGCTGTAGGACACTACTAGTGGTAAAAGAAGGGATATTTTATTAAGTTTTAGGAGTCTTGATTTCTAATGTTATATTTGTTTTGCAACAGAGGTAGAGAAGGATCGGGCAAAGTGAATATCCTTTTGTTCTCCCGGAAGGTAAACCACCACCAGTATCTAGCAGTGGCTTTTTCCACTACACTTACATGTTAGGCCAAGTGGAATGTAGATGTGTATGGGGAAGTCAGTAGAGAGTCGGGAGATAGCTGTTGGCTGTAGGATGGTTCAGCCTACAGCTATTGAATGTGTATGGCCGCCCTTAGTGCACTGGAGTCTGAACTGTTGATGGAGTAACTTCACTTTTGATAGTTCTGTCAGACAGTTTCTTCAGTCAGTGGACTGTGTACAGCTGAAAGGGAGTGCAAGGTATAGTCTGTGAAGAGAGATCTTGGCCATTGGGCTTTACAGCACTTGACTGGGTCTATCAGCTTGCATTTCTGCATGGAAATCCACACAGCAGAAGGAATTGGAAAGAAAAAAATTTGGATTTGTTGAGCACCCCTCAGCTGGAATTGTAAGGAATTGCTATTTGATCAATTACATTTCAGTGGATATTGTGAGTAGAAAACCTTGCAAAGCCAAGCCAAAACTTTGTTGGAACTAAGACTGCAAAGACTGTTGGGGTTCATTTATCAAACTCGTGTAAAGTAGAACGGGTTTAGTTGCCCATAGCAACCAATCAGATTCCACCTTTCATTTTCCAAAGGAGCTGTAAAAAATGAAAGGTGGAATCTGGTTGGTTGCTATGGCAAACTAAGCCAGTTCTACTTTACACCAGTATGATAAATGA
Organism: Rhinella marina; assembly: GCA_900303285.1. Lineage (NCBI taxonomy): Eukaryota > Metazoa > Chordata > Amphibia > Anura > Bufonidae > Rhinella > Rhinella marina. The sequence goes on along the minus strand of ONZH01013009.1, from coordinate 196,725 downwards.
CCCCATGTGTGCCTCCATTGTATGTGAAGTGTTTTCCATCTTTCTACTCAGTAAAGACTGTAATTGAAATACTATACTTTACTTTTATCTCCACACAGGGTGTGCCCCGAGGGAACTACCACACCTTTTGTGCAGCCCCCTCTTCACTGTGCCAGCCTTGGGAGGGAGGGAGAAGTGCAGTGTGCCCCCGAGGAGCCATTGCACCGAGGATGGGAGTTGTAGTGACCCTTATGAGGTGTTGTGTCATGGGGTACTCCCTCAGGCCATTGCTCCCTGGGGATCGGTGCAAAGGGTGAAAAAGTGGTTTAAAGAATCAGACCAGAAGTAAAAGAATAAAAGTCTCCCTTTACGCAGTGCAAAATATAACCTGTGGCACATCCAGCAGTATTAAACAAAGTGCGCTTTCTGGCACCAGATGAGATATGGTGGTTGGTTGTGTGGCAATTATAGGGAACTAGCAGGCACTTGTGGATATAGGGGTCCACTGTGATCAGGCTTGAAGTTAGTATGGCCTGGTGGTTTTTCTAGGTGATAGTTGTCTGATGTTGTCTGTTTCACCTCACCTGCAGCAGTGCTGGAAAAGCTGTGGTTTTGCTAATTGCTCTGCTGTCTAGCACACTGAAGATTCTTGGAAGCAGTGTTCTTGATTCTGGCAACCTCCTGGAAGGATAGTCCCTTGGGGACTATCTCCTCTGTGTCTGGACTCAAACTCCCCCTCATGGCAAGAAGTAGGACCAGCCCACTCCTACCAAGAGGGGAGGAACAGGATGGTTAGCCCTGTTTATGCCAACCATTGCCAAACATACCTCTTCTGCAGGAATGACGGGCATAACATGTACAATACATATAAAACAATTGCAAATACCTCCATGTCTGGGGTACTACAGAAGGATCCAGCCAATGTGAGTACTCACTACCATCAGTTGTATACCACTACCACTCCCTTCCTCCTCACTGCATTTCCCCTGGGTTGCTGAAAGGACTTCTCCCGTGCTGCACCCATTCTGTAGAACTTCCTGCCCTGGTCCATCAGACTGGCTCCTTACATTCCAAGGTTATGGAGGCCTTAAAAAACAATTTTTTTTCCAGGAGACCTATGTCACATAACCACAGTCCATTGCCCATACACAACCTGATCTGGTGGCAGATATCTCTCTATGATATATCCTCAACCAGCTCCCCTTGTGCCGTCTCACTGCACTTTACATCCATGTTGGCTCAGACACTGGCTGGTGAAAGGTTCATATAGATATACATATGTATATCTGTATGTATATATATATATATATATATATACACAAAGTATTTGTACCCTTTGAACTTGACCACATTTTTTAACGTTACATTCACAAACTTAAAGGAAATGTGTCACCAAAAATTTTATCTGCCAGCTAAAACCAGATAGTAACACATCTCTTTTTTCTAAAGCCTCTTTCACACTAGTGGCAGCACGGATCCGGCAGCTAAAGGGTGCCGCTGGATCCGTCCTGCCGCTGGTACATGTGTGGAGCCGGAGAAGCGCTCCGGCCCCACACATGTTGACACAGACATTGGGACAAGACACAGACAAACATACATACATACGCACACATACACGCAAACACATACATACTTACATACTCCAGCCAGGGACGCCGGCAGCACGTCTTCACGTGCCTCCTGCACGCAGTGATGATGATTCCCTACAGCGCCCTCTGCTGGGCGCAGTGGGGAAACGTCATCGCTGCACGCAGGAGGCGCGTGAAGACATGCTGCCGGCGTCCCTGCCTGGAGTATGTGAGTATGTATGTGTTTGTGTGAGTATGTATGTATGTCTGTATGTATCTCTGTATATGTGTAGCCGGATCCGGAATGACCCCCTATTGCAAGTCAATGGAGGACAGATCCGGATTACTGGTGTGTCACACCAAACGGATCCGTCCCTATTGACTTTCATTGGGGGTCATGACGGATCCGTCTTGGTGCGGATGCCTGGACCGGAGAGAAAACCGCAGCATGCTTTTAGGAGCATTCCGTTGTCTTCAGTTCAGTTTTGTCCCCATTGACAATGAATGGGGACAAAACGGAAGCATTTCTTTCCGGTATTGAGCCCCTATGACTGAACTCAATACCGGAAAATGAAAACGCTAGTGTGAAAGTAGCCTAATCTGTATTTCCTAAACATGATTATGGGGGCAGCCATCTTGCCTGATCTGTTCTTAACTGCATTTAGGCTACTTTCACACTAGCATTTAAGTTTTCCTGTATTGAGATCCATCATAGGGGCTCAATACCGGAAAAAAAAAGGTTCAGTTTTGTCCCCACTCATTGTCAATGGGGACAAAACTGAACTGAACAGAACGGAGTGCTCCAAAATGGACAGGAGGGGACTCTATTGACTTATGTATTTTATTGTTTTTTTGTGGTAGACCAAAACAAAGGAGCAAGTATGTGTGACGTGAAAAGAAAATGATATTGATGATAGAAATAAAAATCTGAAAAGTGTGGTGTGCATTTGTATCCAGCCCCCCTGTACTCTGATACCCCTAAATAAAATCCAGTGTGACTAATTGTCTTCAGAAATCACCTAATTAGTAAATAGCCAATGCCCAATCCCATTGTGATTCTGTGGCAAGACTTGAAAATTGTTGTTCACAGACACTCTCCATCCAATCTGGGCAAAAATGTCAGCCTCTAGATGTGCAAAGCTGGTAGACACAGACCCCAAAAGACTTGCAGCTGTAATTGCAGCGAAATGTGGTCCTACAAAGCACTGACTCAGGGGGTCTGAATACAAATGCACCCCACACTTTCCAGATTTTTAATTTTTTTAAAAATTGAAAACCATGTATCATTTTCTTTTCACTTCACACATACGGTACTTGCTACTTTGTGTAATGTGAAAAAAATGTGGAAAAGTTCAAGGGGTATGAATACTTTTTCAAGGCACTGTATGTATATACTAACACTAGGTGATGGTCCCCTGAGTAAAATTAGCATTATGTATGTATTGTGTCACTATTTTTTGATTGCACGCGGTGTGTTTTTTATGCAGAAAATCCACATGAAATCAGGGTGAAAAACGAGATAAAAACTGCACATAAATCTGCACTATTTATCATGATTTTTGTGCTGTTTTTGGTGCGGATTTTTAATGTATTTAAACAGCACAAATTAGGTCTATGGGGAAAACCGCGTTAGCCACGGACTTGGTGGGTACTATCTCTCCTTAGGGAGAGAGCGCCTTAATCAGCGTGAGGAGACTTATAGGCCATTCATGATTCTCTCGAATTCTGGGATCAGTGGAGCCGCACAGACAATTGACATGCTGTGGATTTTAAGAGTACGTACGTCTGCACGTACAAAACATGCAATGCGTACATCAGATTTGCAAATCTCTTTAACTTTGCTGGTACTGTATTACACCGCTTTTTTCTGCAGGAAAAAAACATGCATAATCCACACTGTGTGCAGGTAGCTTGAAGGTACGGTGGATTAACACATGCTCAGTACAGTAGATTACTCATTCGATCCATTGCAGGCAGGGCTTAAAGGGGTTATCTGAGATGAAAAAATGCGCCCCATATGCCCCTGCCCCTCACACTGAATATATTTACCTGGCTTCTCGCTCCCTGCGCTGCTCCTGGTCAACGCAACACCACCGCTGCTTCTGCCCATGCGCGGTTGTGCGAAGCTAGGGAGGCTCGTCCCCGTCCCCGCCTGCCATAGGCTGCCTCCTTCGCCCCCAACACCGGATGTTTTCATTCGCACGGGAGAAGCAGCAGCGGCGGTGCAGGGACCAGGAGTGGCGCATGGAGCCAGGTAAGTATATTCAATATGAGGAGCCTGGTATATGGACATTTTTTAGTCTCGGATAACCCCTTTAGGGGCCGTTCAGACGGCCGTGTTGTTGCGGATCTGCAAAAATGCGGATCCGCAAAAACACGGATGCCGGCCAGTGTGTGTTACACAATTTGCGGAACACACATGGCCGGCACCCCATACAAAATGCCTATTCTTGTCCGCAATCTTTTTTCGTGGAGCCGCGGCATGGAGCCACGGCTGTGCGTGATCTAATACTGCCCATTGAAATGAATGGGGCCGCATCTATTCTGTGAAATTGTGGAATAGATGCAGACCCATTCACACGGTCACGTGAACGGGCCCTTAATGTCAATGATAATCTCTGTACAGAAATACAAAACATGTTGGTGCTATGTGAGTTAAAAGAAATCAATTAAACCAATAATATCCAGTCATTTACCTGTGACGATTACGATCCGACATTTTTTGGTCACACTATATCTGCTCCAAGTGTTATAAAGACCCCCTCTCTATTCATATCACCGAGGGGTGGCCGTGCAGGTAATGGTTCAGCATTTGGGTCGTTCCTGTGACTTGTGAGTGACACTTGTAAATGAATGACGCCTTGAGGAGAAGTGATAGGGGGAGGCGTGGAGGAGAGGAGATTCAGTCTGGGAGGATGGGAGAAGCGAGAGAGACTGCCAGTGGACAGCGTGCAAGGAGAGTGTGCAAGGGGACATGAAGGGCTGGACATCACAAATGTGAGAGGAAAGTAACAGAGAGAGTGTGACACAAGGAGGAGAAAGGGAGGAGTAGAGGAGGGACTGCACTTCTCTCATTGGATCTGCCGGGCTCTTTCTTGGCTAACAGTTACTGCTCTCTGTTCTCCAATATCAATCTGTTCAGACCCAGCAAGAAGCTCAACGACCCTCCAGACCATTGTACTGTGCCACCTCACAGTCAGCACCATTGACTTCCACAGGGAGCTGCGACTGACTACTCCATTTATTGGGATTCATCAAAAACTTTTACAAACTTTTCCTAGATTTTTGTTTGTGTAGTAGTTAGGAAGACCATGTCACCGAAGGGTGGCGTTTGGCCCTTGCTTCTGCTGTGGTTCACACCTGGGCTTCTTTCTCGAGAACCTCAACCAAGTGAGTATGACTACGTAGGATTCCAGCCAGAAATGGTTCGTCACTATCAAAGTGGAAGGTTTTATTCCCGAACGCCTCAGTGCGTGGACATTCCCCAGGATTTAGCGCTGTGCCATGGAGTGGGGTACCACAAGATGGTACTGCCCAACCTTCTCGACCATGAGACCATGGTAGAGGTGAAGTACCAAGCCAGCAGCTGGGTTCCTCTGCTGAGCAAGAACTGCCATCCGGGCACACAGATCTTCCTGTGCTCTCTCTTTGCCCCGGTTTGCCTGGAGCAGCCTCTCTACCCATGCCGCTGGTTATGTGAAGAGGTCAGAGATGCTTGTGAGCCAGTCATGCAGTATTTTGGCTTCCCCTGGCCAGATATGCTTCGGTGTGATCAATACCCACGGGAGGACGTTTGCATTGCCTCACCAAATGCCACCCAAGCCCCAGGTCCACGGAGTAAGTATCACAAACTATGTCAAGGTTGTTGCCTTTACTTACTTACCTATCCCTGGTACCTGTATTGTTTCACCATACGCTGATCTAAAAATGTAGTAGAGCTGAATGTGTCGATTAACTCTTTGTAAGTTTATCCCAGTACATTGTGATACAGATAAAGTTGTAGACTTCAGTGCAATTCTGTGCACTCAGACAACAATTAACTCCGCCGGGTTCGGCTGGCGTAAAGCTGGATATGGGCAGCTTTACGCCAGCCATACCCTATTTTACAGTATAATGAGGAATTTAGGACTACTTATTCACAGGTGACGGACGGGGCTCGGCACTTCCATTCCAACACATATTAGGCGCTATATGACATTTCACTCGCTAGTCTGTAGTAACAGACTCATAGAACTTGTGTTTCAAGTTTGGTGTATAAGGTTTGGGTTATCTAAGAATTCCGTTATGGATTCCGCCACCACGGGCCTTAACTTATGGTCCGCGGTAGCGGAATCCATAAAGGAATTCTTAGATAACCTGAACCTGAACACCAAACCTGAAAACACAAGTTCGCTCAACACTACTCATAAATCAAGAAAAACCACTGTTGCTGAAAGGAGTCGTAAAACGCACCATTTTCCGGTGCAAAATACTGGTATATTATATAGGTGCAACCACCCTGAGGTGGCATGGAGAAGACAAGTCTGTCTAGCATGCCTAGCACGGTCCGGCGGATTTATCATCCCATGGGTGCCAAGAGCTTAGGTACGTAGTGTATATTCAAATGCTGCAGATTTATTGCAGAAACTTCTACATCTGTCCCATTCATCTAAGTGGGGTTTTTGCAGAGGTACTTGCACATGCTCCTTCCAGATGTACAGAATGGATTTTTCGCTTGGTGAAATGTCTGCAACATGTGTGAACATACTTTTGCAGATCATGTGTAGTTTTGTGAAGTTGAGGAATATCTTAGATGTGACAGGTTTGTGCATTTATCCCCTACCCCTTCACCCCTTCCCCCACACACACACAAAGATTTCTGTAGCGGAAAAAAACATAGAACTCCACAAAATTAAAAAAAAATAAAAAAGTTGGCAAAAAAAGGATGCAGTATATATTGTTGCGTTAGAATGTCCCTACAATCACAGCAGGGACTGCATGTTCTCAGCTGCACCATTACGAGTGTAAGGGTGGCCGCAGGATTCCACACTGGATTCCGCATGTTTTTTCCATGCAGATTTAGTGCAGAAAAAACGCAACGTAAAATGTAATGTATACGTAATAACGCAATGTATGAGATTAGGCAAATCTCATTTACACTTTGCTTTTTCTGCTGTGCAGATTTTGACTCTGCGGCATGGCCATTGTTGCGTTTTTCATGTGCAGATTTCAGGGTGAGGCTAGGTTCATATATTTTTATACCAAAAATCTGCACCAAAAACAAATGCAGAACTTCCCCATTGCTTTCAATGGGGAATCTACATTTTAATCCATACAGTGGTTTTAGACACCGCATTGTGTAGAAAAGAAAGTGTCCTGTCCATTTTTGACCTGGATTCCACGCAAAATCCACGCCCAGATTTCCAGGAGTGAAAATCCTTGCTGAAACCGCACCAAAAACTGCATTAAAAACACGTCAGAAAAAAAACTGCATGGAAAAACCTGATGCTGATTCCGCGTCAGGTTTTTTCAGTGCTAAAAATACCCTGTGTGAACCTAGCCTGAGATCTGCGGAAAATCTGTATTAAATTAATGCATAAGAAAAGCACAAAAAACGCAGATTTATGGGCTATTTTTTGTGCAGTTTTGGTGCTGACTTTCTGCACATGAATCTGCACTGTGTGCAGCCACTCCTAGCAGTATGTGCACACCTAGTAGCAGCAAAGCGTATGAGATTTACAAAAATGTCATCTGCTTCATGTCAATTCTATCTGGGGATTTCACCCTTTGCAATGCATAGGGTGAAACCTTTAGCAAAATCCATATATCATACTTTCTACATGTAATGTAATGTAGTTTTGGTAATAAAATGACCCCCCCCTATATCCAGTACTTAGTAGATACACACCCTCAAGCCTGCACCCAACAATGAACCTATAGGGGAATACAATCCCCTCATTATTTTTTTGCACACAGCTGCTTAACGCGAGCATACCCTTTAATGAACAGCTTTACTGACGTTTACCCTCTCGCATGATGAGGCAGTGGTATAGGTTTTACTGACAATTGTCCCCTGTTATGCAGGAATGTGCCGTCCTTGTTACTAGCAGTAGCATGCAGATGGCAATATGGCCCTTCAATGACAGTAGGATCCCTTTGTGCTGACGCTTGGGATTCTTCTGCCCGGCTTTCATCTCATTGGGGGCTATTTACCAACAAAGTGCAAATGTGCACCGACCCAGCCAGACATTTATTTCATTGCCTAACCTCCACTCGTGAACGCTAATTGTTTCAACTGCTCTTTGTCACTTATGTCCCACTGTCCCCTCATTCAACATACTTGTGATTCTCTGTGCTGTTCATAGACACAGAGGGGGTCAACATAAGGTCCACCACCACAATTCTTTTTATAATTTCCATGCATCAAAAATGAAAAACAACGCAACTTTTTTTTTAAAAATATGTATTAGAAAAACCCTATAGTTTTGTGTATACAGCTCCTGTCTAGACTTATGTGTCTCCATAGCTTCATACTCCAAACAAACCTTGTTAATAGTGTTGAGTGAAGCGGAATTCAGCCCGAAATTTAGGAAAATTTTGATTCGCAACTAATCTGAATTTCCTCGAGGTCCGTAGTAACCAATCAGTTTTTCCTAAAATGACAGTCATTTTCATGACAGTCTCCATGTCCTGCAAAAGCCAGTAAGATGAGAGAGGAGGAGCTGGATGTTCCTGATGACATATTCTCATCTATATTAGATGATGTGGGAAAGGAGGAAAAGCAGATGGCAGAAGAAGGGATCCCACCTGTAGGGCAGGAGAGTGCTGGGGTTGGAGAAGTGGGTACAGCCCCTGTTTAAAGATGCATTAAAGGTGCCGCGCGGCCATTAACAATGAAGACCAACTATACAGTGCAGTCTTCATTATTAAATGAAAGGCAGCTACGGGCTAATTGGACGCGTGGTTCTTCCCCACAGCATGGCCGCATCCCACCTGCAGCACGGCCGCTCCATGTATCCGTACCCTAAGGTAGAGTGGCCTGGGTATACCTGATTTATAGCAATTCGTGACAAATTAATTTGGAACAGATCAAATTTCTTGGCCAACGTTGGCAAAGTTGCTGAATTGAATTTTTGAAAACTTCGCTCATCTTTATTTGTTAAAGGGTTTCCAGCTTCTATCACAATTTTCTAGGGCCCACAAACATCGCTGTACATAAGATAAAAAAGCCAGTCACCTGCTCCCCGCCACAACGACCCAGCTTCGAGGGTCCAGTCTTGCTTCTTCCAGTCCCTGACATGTAAACTTCTGGACAGGGTCATGTGTGACACTTTGGCCATCCACTTCTAGGCCGAATCCACAAGTGCAGTGAAACCTTCTGGCCCACAGAAAAAGGAACATCCTATACAAAAAAATGAAAAGCACCCAGCATTTGACAAGTTAAAATTGTTCTTCTTTATGTTAGATCCATTAAATATGCTGCATGGCAGTCCAAATCCCACACGTTTCAAATTATTAGGTTCTTGTTTCCAGCATAAAGTACACACATATACTTAAAGGGATTTTCCAGGTGTTTGATAATGAAGACCTATCCTCAAGACAAGTCATCAATATCTCAACGTTGCGAGTCTGATTCTCAGCAACTCTACCAATTAGCTGTTTGAAGAGGCCGTGGCGCTCCATGAGCGCTGCTGCCTCCTTCTAGGCCAGTAACCTCTTCATTAGTCACAGGACTTGTGTGTACATCAGGCTCCTTTAAGTGAATGGGGCTGAGCTGCAATACCAATCCAGCCTCTACTAAATGGACAGCGCTGTTCTTGGTAAGCTGCAAGGAGGCCATGATGCTCACTGGAGCACTGCGGCCTTCTCAAACAGATGCTTGGGTAGGGGAGTTCTGGCTGTCGGACCCCCACTATCTAATATTGATGGCCTATCCTGGAAAACCCCTTTAAAAGCCTCTGGATACTTAGTGCCAAGGCATAGGCTGCATTTCTGCAGAGGTCCTGTGTTCATCATGACCATACATGAAGTCTTTGCCTGCCATAGGCTCTCCAAAAATACAGCTAGTTGTTACTCACTTATCACCTAAATTAACAAGATAATGGAGGCCAGATCGCTGAATAACCAGATGTGTCTAATCTGACAAAATACACATGTGCCCAAATTGGCTGTAGGGTAAGCGCTCATTATTGGTGACCTTTTAACTTGTATGACCAATACACTGTTGAAGTTACATTGGTTGAAGTCTGGAGAAAGTCAGCTCTCAAGTCTAACATTTTTCTTATGGAAGTAACAGGGACTAATAAACGCTAATATGGGACTACTTACAGTTTCATATATTCAATCTAGATTTTTGGAATCAAACAAAAGCACTAAATATGGTGTTAGAGACATGTTTGGAGTCATGTCAACGAAGGCAAAAGACGGCCATAAAAGTTTTTTACCCTATAGATAAAGTTAATGTGGACAATCCTTATCATTTCAACCAGCATTTCAACGAGATGGATTGGATTAAAGGGGTTTTCCAGGATTTTACTACTGAGGACCTATCCTCAGGATAGGTCATCAGTATCTGATCGGTGGGGGTCCGCTGTTTGAGAAGGTACCGGCACTCCTATGAGCGTCGCTACCTTCTTGCAGCTTACCAAGCACAGTGCCATACATTGTACAGCGGCTGTGCTTGGTATCGTGCTCAGCCCCATTTACTTGAATGGGGCTGAACCGCTCCTAGGCCACGTGACCAATGAATGTGACGTCACTGGCCTAGGAAAAGCTAAGAGAAGGCTGCGCGCTCACCGGACCGCCGGTGCCTTCTCAAACAGCTGTTTGTCGGGGGCCCGGGTGTCTGACCCTCACTGATCAGATACTGATGACCTGAGGATAGGTCATCAGTAGTAAAATCCCGGAAAACCCCTTTAACTGGTGGAAACCCGCTGATCAGAACATTTATGCTTCTAAACCTTTTAGTTTTGGACATTTCTTTTTTGTTTCAAGGGTCCCAACAATAAGCTGATCATAGTGTTTTTCATTGTGAAAGGCCCAGGGATCAGATTTGTTGAGGAACCTTGAAGCAAGTGTTTAATTCCCCCGCAGTACCATTAAGGCATTGTACAGTTCTTATTATAATCAATAAGTTGTAGCTACTGTACTCTCTGCTCTGACTAAGGGTCTATGTACATGGCTCGATACTCAGGGCAATGATCTGGAAAGAGCTGTTCATCTCCCCATACAGATTCATGGTTTGGCAACACATCCCTGTTTAGGTCTCATGCACAAAAACATATTTTTTTTCTGTGCCTGTTCCGTTTTGTTTTTTTGCGGACCATATATAACCATTCACTTCAATGGGTCCGCAAAAAAACGGAAATGATCTTGTTCATTTTGCGAAAAAGTACAGTGATCCCTCAAGATACAATGGCCTCAGGATACAATATTTTCAACATACAATAGTCTTTTCTGACCAATCGTAAGTTGAAACCAGACACAACATACAAAGTCTCAGACTCAGATCCAACCAATCAAGGTCACTTCTCTGGTAAATAGATGTATTAGTTACTAGTTATCAGCTATTCCTGACTGTTATATGTAAGGACTTTCTGTATCTGTCTTAGTTATCTGCTTATTTTTCTTAAATCTTAATTTTCTCTTATCTTGGATGACATTTTGGGGCTTTGGAACCAATTACTCAACTTACAATGGTTTCAACATACAATGGTCGTCCTGGAACCAATTAATAATGTATCTTGAGGGACTACTGTACATGCATTAGATCCACAAAAAAGCGGATGCAATACAGATGTCAGACATCCGTGTTTTGTGGATGGCAAAATATGTATGTTTGTGTGCATGAGCCCTTATACTGAGGAATACTCTGCAGATAACAAGGGTTTTAAGTGCCGTATGAAAGATGAGATCACCCAACACACACGCATTTGCTCATTTATCGGGTGTTTGGTGGGACCTTTTCATGGGGAAATTATCGGAAGTGAGCGTTTGTAGGAATGTTTGTCCACGATAATAGTTGCAATCCTCGTCCCCCTAATTAGGGTATTTGAAAGCACATTTTCTAAACCAGAGAACCTCTTTAACAAAAGAGTCGGAAAATATGCATTGATTGTAATTACATTATATATATATATATATATATATATATATATATATATATATATATATAAAAATATTGGAACAATCTTCATATGTCTCTATGATAAAAACTGAAAAAAAAAAATAACATAACAGTGTAAGTATGTATGTCTACTCTAAATGTGGCAGCTCCAATGATTTTTTTTTTTTATAATGTAAAAGATTTCCTCCTCATGGCTTACTTTAGTAAAAAATTTCTCAATTGCTAGGAAACTGCTAGGGCAGGTTGTACAGAATATGGGGAAAAGGAGGGCATTGCTTCCCATTTAATTAAATCCGTTTTTTCTCTACATAATACCACAATAAAGCGGCAAAATAATACTGCCTGCATCATACCTTCATAGTATCCCACATAACACTCACTGCCTTATAGTTTCCGCATGCTACAACCAAATTCCCAAATACCTCTGTACTCCACTAAATAATACTCAGTGATTTTAGTTTTCTCCTGGGGTTCCCGTTAAGACTTTAGATTATCGACGGCACAACCTTTCATTGGGGCCAGCATTGTATGGGGTGGAGGGCTCCTCACTGAATCTCATAGGATGATTGAATTTCAATGCCTGGTCCTTTAGTTCTGGTGGAAGATAAGCTGCCATCAGATGTGTCTGGCAGTCCTTGTCCCCTCGGGCTCTTGCCATTGAAAATGCATGCTTGGCTAAACCAAGCATGCATGCGTATGGGAGAGTAAGAAGACGTAGCTGACAGCTGAACGAGAGTTCAGCTGACAGCAATTCAAGGTGCACAGGCGCCTTTTGGCGCTCCAAGGAAATGGAGGCCCAGTAAATCTCAGTATATTCCAGACATTCACAATGAAGATGGGGCCTACTACATTCCATAAAACCCAGAAGTATGCAACACGTAGAAGAAGGCCAAGGGTCTGTCTGCGGAGCTCCCCCCTCTCCTGTGCAAACACATCTTATCTCTATAAGCCCAGCAGGATAAACATTTACATTTAAATGGGCAGGGGAGGGAAGTGTTAGTGCAGAGGTGAGAAGAAGTCCTGACCACATCACAGCTCATATCCTCACTGCTTATACTAACTACTGAGTGGGCTCATTAAGGAGGGGTTATTTTATCACTACCCAACCCACTCTGAGTGACCTTCTCTACTCTACTTTGAAACTCCAAATTTAATACAGATAAGAGCCAAGTGGCCACCCTGTCTGTTTTCTTTCCCTGGCACTCCCTTAGTGACCCTTGGCTTTTTCATACTTTAGGAAATGTGTCTTGCATCTGACCTTCAGTAGTCAGCCTCTGATGAATGTACTCGCATGTAATGTTTGTCATATTGGATAGCACTCGCCTTAGTTTACAGTCTTACCATGTGTCTCACCCAGCAGAGTGAAGGTGGAAAAAGACACCTTCAGAGGTGCTGCCACATTTGACTGCAAAAATAGAGCCTGTTCTTGCCATAAAAGCATTAGAAACCTTGATGGAACCACAACGAACCCCATTATATGTTGAGGCTCCTTCAGTCAGTTGATTGGATAGGATCCCATTGATCAGATATAGTCCATCAATATTATAGTCCTGAAAAAACTGTTTAAAATAGGCTGCACTTGGGTTAAAGGGGTATTCCCATCTTAGACAATGGGGGCATATCGCTAGGATATGCCCCCATTGTCTAATAGGTGCCGGTCCCACCGCTGGGACCCGCACCTATATTGAGAATGGAGCAGTGAGCTCCCCGCTGCACCCATAGAAATTAATGGGAGCGCTCCGCGCATGCACGGCCACCGCTCCCATTCATTTCTATGTAGCCGACGGAAATAGCCGAGCCAGTGCTCGGCTATTTTCGCCGGCCCCATAGAAATGAATGGAGGTGAATGCAAAAATGAATGCAGTGCGTCCTCCTTCACTTTGGAGGCTACGTTCTCGATATAGGCGCGGGTCCCAGCGGTGGGACCCGCACCTAAAAGACAATGGGGGCATATCCTAGCGATATGCCCCCATTGTCTAAGATGAGAATAACCCTTTAAGGTCTGAGTAGTCTATTGTTGGCCAAACCCACCTCTTTTTTGGTGGGACCAGCCAACAGCCTAATGTGTATGGGGAGTTTCCAACTTTTCTCCAACAGATACTGTTTAGGGAGAGAAGGATCACACACCTTGACTTTCAAAGCCCGATCCTTTTGTTCTCCTGGGAGATAAGCCACTGACAGAAGTGTCGGGCAGCAGCTTTACCCTCACTCCCCATTGAAAACACATAAATGCTTGGCCAAATTAGCTTACTTTCACCTTTGCGGTGCAGGGATCCACACTTGCGCAGTTCCGGCCCCACACGTGCACCTGCGGCAGCATGGATCCGGCGGTCTGTTCACCCAACGGAACAGCCTGCCGGAGCCCTGCACCGCAAGTGTGAAAGGGGCCTTAAGTGTGTATAAGGGGTCGGGAGAGATAGTGGTCAACAGCTATTGAAGGTGTATAGGCACCTTTAGAGCTAAGGCCTTGTTACCATTAGTATCATAGCTTCCTCTGGCAATAGCTTATCTTCTTTCTGAACAATTGTCGGGTTCGGCCAACTTACATCTAGTGTGTATGGACAACTGGAGCCCCAAGAAAAATCTGCCTTGAATTAGGTGTTCTTCTAAAAGCAGGACTGGCAATGTGCTGACAAAATCTTCTTATGAGGCAATCAATTTTCATGCCCATCTCATCATCAAATTTATCTCCTAAACCTTTACAAAAAGCCTCATTCTTACTGGACAGTGGGGGGCAAATAGTTAGTATGTACTGTTAAGTGAATGTTGTTCCTTCCCAACAACTGGCTGCTCGTTCAGTGGGGGTGATCAACTCTACAGTATGAGAATGAGCGATTACTACAGCTGCATTGTCCAGGGGCAGCAGAGTGCACAATCTACTGCCCAGAAATGATCATTTATTTGCTTGAACGAACAACTGTTTGAAGAAGCCTTTGAAGGAACGTTCGTCCCCGATAATCTGTCCGACAATTCGGCCGTATAAACCCTCCATAAGATTCTAGATTATGGACCTTGTTTGGTTCTGCCTTGCTTGCTTTGATCTGTTCCTCAAGACAGTCATTCTTCTGTAGCATTTAGAACCCTCAGTGTAAGGCTAGTTTCACACTGGCCGGATCCAGCAATAACAGTTCTGTTACTGATAATACAACCATGTGGATCCGTAATGAACGGATCCGGTTGTATTATCTTTAACATCGCTGGGACGGATCCGTTTACTACTGTGTCACACCGAACGGATCCGTCCCCATCGACTTGCATTGGGGGTCATGACGGATCCGTCTTGGTGCGGATGCCCAGGACGGAGATAAAAACCGCAGCATGTTGTGGTTTGCTTTCCGGTCTGGAGACGGAACGGAATGCTTTTAGGAGCACTTTGTTCTCTTCAGTTCAGTTTTGTCCCCATTGACAATGAATGGGAGCAAAACGGAAGCGTTTTATTTGGGTGTTGAGCCCCTATGACAGAGCTCAATACCGGAATGAAACAACGCAAGTGTGAAAGTAGCCTAGGAGTCTATTTGCAACGTGAGAAGAAGAGGTGTTGGTGTTGACACAAGGCAGGGCTTCCATCTATTCTTCAAAGTCAGTTTGGGAAAAGAAGTGGTACACAAGGAGGCAATACCAATCTGAAATATAAGGAGCTAAATCCCGATATATCTCAGTAGTACAATGTTAAAAGCAATCTTATATCCCATCAGAAGAACTTCATGACATTTTAATTGTGTTTCTGAAAAGACATATCTATATTACCCATAGAAAAGTGTTTCCCGCATTACAAACATTATGCATCAGGGTCAGACGAGACCACCAGCGTACCAGAGGATCTTCTTCTGGGACCCTGACAAAGGTCCAGCAGAACACAATCCCTTTTAAACCTTCATTAGGGTCTATTTTTAATGGGTTGATTCACAAATAACCTTTTACTTCTTGCTGACTATATGTCCTGTGTGTGCAATGATACAGTAACAAAGATGGCAATGAAATACTTGTTCCATAGATGGAGGGTGAACAGTGTTGGACTGTGGTTCCTTAGGGTGACTAGAAGAAATTATTGTTTTTAATATTAAAGGGGTCGATCCATGAACAACATTTATCAACTATCCGTGGGAGGGGGGTCAACTGGTGGAACCTCCAGTGATTATGAGAATGGGGGCATTCTGCTTGAATGAAGTGGTGGTGCACATATATGCTGCTTCCTTCACTGGCCATGGGACTGATGAGAACAGTGGTTGTCTATCTCTTTCAGTCCTCCAGAAGTAAACAGAGTGGTGGTCATGATTGTGCTCTACCACTTAATTCAAACAAGGGACCCAAGAAGTTCTTGTGATCAATGGCTGTGTCAGAGGTTGGATCCCCAGCAATATATTTATCACTGATATATGTTGTTTGTGGGCCAGCCCCTTTAAACACATAGGACCTAGAATCAGTTAGGTGTAAAGGGTTCAATATTGGACTAAAATACCATGGACCCACTAAATAAAATGAGTTTGAAAGACCAGCATACACCTATACAAATTAAGTGCATGGCCACTTTTAATAGTATTGTATAAGGATTAATAAGCTGATTGTTCATTAACCCCACAAGAAGTTCTTATACTCCGTGCTATTGCAAAAAAAAAAAAAAAACATTCTAATGTCAGAGCCTGGGCCTGTCCAACCTTGAATAGCTTATTTGTGAATCAACTCATGAAAAATAGACTGCAGTACAAAGTGTGTCCACATTGAGTTCCAAATAGGGTTGCCTTCTGTTGAACCTTTGGGGCTCATTATGTCAGAGCTTTGCCCAGAGGATCCTATGGTTCTCTGATGGACCAGAATTATTCTAAAGGTGGACCATTAGAATAATTTCCTCTAGTCAAACGAATATGCCCCAGTCTTACACAGCCATCCATTGTTTTAACATTGAAATTCTTGGATAGAGAATGTACAAAATATGATAGTAGACTTCAGAATTACCAATGGAACATTTTTTTGAAGTGTGCCCAATGGTGGCTATATCCGAGGAAAATCACCAAACAAAAGTCCCTCCTCCACATCATGCCTGCTGTCTAACTCTACTTGGCTTTCACCATTTTCTACTGAGTTACTAATTGAAATCTCTTTGCCTATCCTGAAATGGTAAGACGTGATAATTTTACTTGTTGTCGAGGGTCAAGGGACATCAATCTGCCCATACACTAGAACTAAAAGGGGTTGTCTTATCTGAGACAATGGGGCATATCGCTAGGCTATGCCCCCATTATCTGATAGGTGCGGGTCCCAGAGGTGGAACGGAGCGAGAACGGAGCGGGCAAAGTGGTGGCAGGAGGACTCCACCACTTTCAGAGCTGCCTTTAGGAAATAGGTGTGGGTCCCAGCAGTGGGACTGCACCTATCAGATTGTCTCACATTCAGGGGCAGATTCGCCATAGACCTTACAGGAAAATTTCCCGGTGGGCCGATGCCCAGGGAACCGTCTGGGCCCTCCAAATGGCCGGCCAGTGGAAGTTTTTGGGGTGTATTTTGTGCTGCTGGCAGTATTTTGTGATGGGACTGTGGTATTTGGCTCTGTTGGGTTGGTATAATGTGCCACAATATGGTATTGCTGGCCGTGCCTTCAATCAATTTGGACTCAACTACACAACGGGGCCACTTTTAGTATTTTTTCCAGAGCCACTTTAAGTTCCCAGTCCGCCCCTGCTCACATTTTATCTGCCAGTTAAAAACCATTTTTTTAATTTGCTTTCCCTTGTTAACATGAAAGCCAAAATTAACCCTGCACAGAAAAGGACTAGGAGATGAATAGTACAAAGGTCAATATGGTCACCTATTATAACAGGAGTATACGCCACACCCCACACCTGGTGATGTGACCACATTGCTCTGGCCCAGCAGTAGGTATGGCAGTATTCTAAATTTAAACCTGGATGAGCTATGAGGCTGTTGATCAGCAGGGGGTAACTGACCAAGATAGCAGGGGGGCAATTGTACCCCAGCAGCTGAAGTTTTAATGATTAGACCCACCAGGGCAGTTGTCTTTCAGAAAGGCCAATGCAGTAAAGCTGCAGCTGCCATAGGATTACCTTGAAAACTAGGTTGTCCATTAATTGCTGACTTTCGTTATGACTTTGCATAGATTGGATAGATGTTCTTTGCTTTACAGGAGGCTTTGTTGAATATTTTTGCCTTATAGTTTTTCCCACCTAGATTTTTAGATATGTTTCAATTGTTTCTAAATTAAAAAAGCGAAGATATATAATTTCCACTGGCCTGCAACCTAAACCTAATGAGTTAAGATGCATGGCCAGGAATAACCATTGGCAGAGCCATTATTTGGCCAACAGTCATCTGAAGCATTTTGCCAATGGCGTATAATAGATTTACATTACATACATATTATTTAAAAAAAAAGCTGAAGGAAGTTTCTAGGAATGGAATTATACAAGTATGATCCAGGTTGTTGACGCCATGTTACTCCTTACTAGAGATTTTGACAGATCTACAGACATTGTATTGACAAAAACACTAATGGACAACTGTACAGGGACAATAACTAATTTTCATTCTATTTGGTGGCCCAAGTGGTGGGAACCTCTACCATTGTGGTATTGGGACTATGGGTTCAGAAGTAACCAGGGTACAAACAATGGGGTGGCATGTTCTTCTATGGCTTGTGTGGTATTCCTCTTGGTGTTCTTATCTAAGGCATCTTCTAAAAGTGACCACAAAGTGTTTATGATAGAAAAAGGTAAATTAGTGACGAAGAGCATGTACTACATATAGAGATAAAAAGGTTTCCCCATCACCATAGAAAAAGAAATCAGTTAAATCATGGAACTTGCAGCCACATGATGTTCTGGTGGTTGTTTTGTTAAATAAGTTCAACAAGGGCCTGGACGCCTTTCTTGAAAATAATATCACAAGACATATATAGTAGATTTCTGGAGATGGGACATTGATTTGGGGATTGTTTTTGGCTTCTTCTGGATCAACATGATCAAAATATAAGATAGATTCAATGGACCTGTGTCTTTTTTCAACTTTATCAACTATGTAACTATGATCATATCACATTAATGTCATCATGTTTGGTTTTCAGCGTTGAAGGAGAATAATTTAGTGATATAATATAGTATAATACAATATATATATATATATATATATATATATAATTTAATATAGTGATACCACCAGTTCTGGTGTTCTCCTGCTTTGACTAATGGCTGCCATGCTGTTTGCTATTGGACTTTGCCACATTTATGAAGGACAGGCTGGGTGGGCCAATATTTATGTGATCAAATTTGTTGTTCCTACTTGAAAGACAGCTGTGCTGTATGTGTTAGGGAGTGCAACATGGAGCAGGAAGGATGAGTGAAATCCATTTACACATCAGAGTCTGACAGAGAAGTCAAAGGGAGCCAGTCAACTAAATGCGTCACTCGGAGTGTGAGTGTGACTCCTTACACCACAACACCGAGAAGGGAGTTAAAATCATATAAAGAAGGGTGCTAATTTACTCAACCTATAAGTGAATTTCTATAGCATCATAAGAAGGGTCAAATTTTTTTTAACTTTAGGACACCCAGATATGTAGCTGAAGCTCTGCGTCTCTAAATACAAAACTTGTACCAGGAACCTGACAACCATCATGTTCTGTTTATAGTACTGGCACCCTTCTATGTCACCAGGATCTGAGTACAACTGTAACCCCCACCCACTCTACAATTAAGTCCATAATGACACCTATGTATCCACTAGGAATATGGTTTTTCCAGAGGACCTGTATACTTGAGACTTTGAGGAAGAGAACCCCCTGAAAAGTGGCAGTGAGTTATGGACACATTATTGAGGTCATTGGTCTCTTCATCGCTAGAGGTTCCAACTCATGGACCCCCAATATAATCTTCTCACATGTCTCAATGTCATATGAGAATTGTTAATTAAAAAAAAAAAGAGGCACGCTTAGTTGGCTTTATTTTGGAATATAATTGAACAGATTGGGCATCTTTCTCTATTATAATGGTAATGGTAACTCCCACTTTACCAGCAGCAATCTAATCTTTATGAAGTCATTTATTTTCTCATCTACATACGTTTTAAAGTTGTAGCCACATAAAAAAGGAAAACCAACATTAATTTTGTACTTGGAAGGATGGCCAGTACTAAGTATTGTCCTCATTATAGTAAAATCAAAATTCAGTTAAGAAACCAGCTCACCACATAGAGAAAATACCGTATAATAGCCCCAAGCTATGGTATCACTCTGCCAAGCCAAGTGCATGTGTATCAGGAGCAACTTAAAAAAACACTAAACACAGAAAATGCACAAAACAATAAAAAACTTCATGTGTCCCTTCATTCTATTTAGTTCCATATTACAATTAAAACTAAGAACTATATAAAGAGATCTCTCTGTGTCCCGGGAGATCAGCCATGCTTCCCTCCTCCTCCTCACTGCACTGTGTCTGGCTGTAAGACAAGTGGCTGGAGCAGGAGCCTCACTCCTCTGCTCTGTCTGCAGTAGATTGGTAAATCCTTTGCTAAGCCCCACCCTTCAGATGACCACCACCCAATGACCCCTGTGTTCTTTGCAAGATTTCTACGGGACTGTTTGTGTTAGGATCATGCAGAAAATGCTGCAGACTGACAACAGTGAGCACAACTATAGGGGTAATTTATGAACAGATATATGCCGCTTCTGCAACTTCTTCCCCCCTCATACCCAGTCTATAAAGGGGGCGTGGGCGGTGAAGGGGACGGGTCAGTAGGCCCATCTCACTCATCATTTTCTACACCTGGTTTAGGCCGGCACCTCTACATAACTTTGGTGATCCACCGCCAATTCAGGGGCTTATTAAGACTGGCATCTAAAATGCTGGTCTTAATAAGCCCCTGCACTGGCATGGAGCGTAGCACTCGCCTTGCACTGGAGCTGCTCAATAGTGAAAGAATGAAAGGGAAGGGCAGAAACCCTTCTGTCCTGTGTGCGGGTCCTGGTTTGATCCTTGCTATGGGGCCCTTACTTCTCTATGTACGCCACTGAAGGAAGGCCTAGCATTTTGTTCAGATAGGACAGCATAAAAATGGTGAGTAATAAAAAAAATAAAAAAATACAATATCATGTAGTCCACGACAATCTTTTTCTCACAAACTGAGAACCAGCCCTGTACCTCACATGGATCCAGAGATCTCTCCATTCATTGCTGCTTTCATTCCATTCTGCTCTGCTAGATTTATTTCAAGCTGGCAGCTCAGAGGGTGTGTCCTTTGTCAGGGGGTGTGTCTTTTCTGTTGCAGCTGGTGGCAGTTGGATAGAGCTGAGCATGTATTTCAACCTCAGCGAGCTGGACAGAGAATTTAGAAAAAGGGCAAACAGCAGGTGGCACTATACAGATAGATTTCAGTGAATAACTCAGTAGCTATAATACATTTTTAATTACATGCAATTACAAAAATATTCAGATCAAGGAGCTGGTTTGAAAAATGTACAATATTTTTAATGGAACAACCCCCTTTAAGCATCTCTGAGCCATGTCTCTGTATTGTGTTTAAAAAAGATGCTAGACTTCCTGGCCTAAGGTCCTCTTACATGGGTTGATGATTGGGAACAGGCAAACACTCGTCTGTTGGCTGATCATCATAATTTGTTGGCAGCACATCTCCTCATGTAAATAGGGGATGTACCGCACAAAATATGCAACTGTTCATATCCCCAGTCAGTCTGCATTTGTCAGCAGAACATCCCTTGTTTACATGGGGAAATGTGCTGACAAAAAGCAAGTATTTTTTTGACTGTATAAAAGATGCTATCTGCTGACAAAACGGCTTATCACCGGGATGTTTACATGGGGCAATGATCAGGAATGAATGTTCACAGGAACGTTAGTTCGGCCAACCACCAGTTCATGTAAAAGGGCCTTTAAAGGGATTGTCCCACAAAAAATATTCTGCAGTTTTCAAACCAGTACTTATGTTGTAATTTCATGTAATTAAAAATATAGCATAGTCACTTAGTTATTCAATGAAATGTATCTGTATAGCGCCACCTGCTATTTATTTTTTTCTTATTTCTATGTCCTGCTCACATGCTCAGTTTCATCCTTCAGATGACTCCTGAGCTGTGATAGGGAGAGCTGAGACACACCCCCTGAGCTGTGATAGGGAGAGCTGAGACACCCCTCCTGAGCTGCGATAGGGAGAGCTGAGACACCCTTCCTGAGCTGTGATAGGGAGAGCTGAGACACACCTCCTGAGCTGTGATAGGGAGAGCTGAGACACGCCTCCTGAGCTGTGATAGGGAGAGCTGAGACACGCCCCCTTAGCTACAGCAGAGAAGACACTCCCCTTGAGCTATCAGCTTGATAAATGTACCAGAGCAATGAATGTGGAGATCTTTGGATCCATGTGAGGTACAGGGCTGGTTCTAGCTTTGTTAGAAAGAGACTGTCATGTATTATATGATGTCTGATTTTCATTTTTTTAGATTAGTCATGGGATAACCCCTTTAAGATAAAAACAAGCCACAGACAATCATGTGAAGGCTGGTAGTGACTAATACATTTAGGAATCCTAGATTATCAAGAACAGAATAGAATAATGGTGTAATAACATCCAAAAAGAATGAGTGTATGAAAAAAATTCAACAAATAGAATTAAGGATAGGGAATTGTAGTGTGCAACGTGCTGTCCATCTAGGAGAAGATCAAGGTGATGCCTTCAACAGGTTTGAGCTGAACAAAATGGACTATGAACCAAAATGATCGTTCATTGGGTGAAATTTAACAATGAATGAGAATTTGAAATTTTTGTCCGATAGTCTAGATGAAAGATCTGTAAGTTAAAGAACAATCGTTCGCGGATGAAAGATCTTTCTTGGAAAGAATGTTCTCAGAAACATCATTTGTAAATGCATGGTTTCACTGAACACCTACAAACAATTTGACCAATCGTAATGGTCAACATCAGGGGCAGATTAGCCATAGACCTTACAGGGAAATCTCCCAGTGGGCTGATGCCCAGGGGGCCCCCTGAGCCCTCCTCACAGCTGGCCAGTGGAAGTTTTTGGGGATGTATAAGGTGCTGCTGGCAGTATTTTGTGATGCACTGTGGTATTTGGCTCTGTTGGGGTGGTATAATGTACCACAATATGATATTGCTGGGCCTGCCTTCCATCAATTTGGATCCAACTGAAAAATGGGGCCACTTTTAGTATTTTTTTCAAGGCCACTTTAAGTTCCCAGTCCGCCCTTGGTCAACATGGACTAAAATGGTCGTTCACCAGATGTTTGTTTCAAATGCTATTCAACCAATACCTAATGTGCATTGCCATTTTTAGGCCAAATTTTACTAGGTGGTGGAGTCTACGGATTTTTATTCTTGAGCCAGGGTGGCCAAATATTTTGAAGGGCTGAGTGCTACCTTGCAAGGGGCGAAGTAGTTTAGCCAATGAACAAGGATGAGCAAACGTGCGGCCGTCAGCAAGTGTGTGGATAAAAAAAAAAAAGTTTGGTGAATGAATATTAGTTTTGTAGATGGTGTAAATGCCCTTCTCAAATAGTTTCCAAACAGAGAAAATCAAGGGACAAAAATATAGGTTTTTTTTTAACCAAGATACTAATAAATCAAAAAGAAATGGAAAGAAATATTTCAAAGGGAAAACCATGGAGGCTTTCTACCAAAAATAATGCTATACCTGTCCACAAGTATTCACAATGGAGCTGAGGTGCAATACCAGGCACTACCTATGGACCGGTGTAGCACTGCTTCTGGGAGGAGGCAGCCATGTTTTTCTAATCCCGTACAACCCCTTTAAGTGTCATTTAGTAGGTTCACAAATGGCTTTAAGAAACAAATGTTCGTTTTGATGCATGAGCTCCAGGTGAATGTAGACTATGCCATCCTTAATATCTTCACGCATGTCTTAATGTATGTTTTTGTGTCTTGTGCAGAGACGGAGGTATGTCCACAATGTGACAGCGAGATAAAGGCCGATTCTCTCTATGAACACATGTGCGCCAGCGAATTTGGTAAGAGAGAACCTTACTGTATCGGACCATAGCAGGCTCTATACACATATCTGTAGTACTGAGATGTGCCTGAGGTCTTAAAGGGGTTATCCAAGGCTATAAGCTGCCCGCCCACATGACAGGCCCCTCACATTGAATATACTTACCTGGATCTCCACTCCCTGCGCCTCTTCTGGTCCCCACACCGCCATTGCTGCTTCTCCCTGTGTGTGGATGAAAACATCCAGTGTCGGGGGGTAGCAGCCAATTGCAGGTGGGGATGGGGACAAGCCTCCCTTGCATTGCGGGTGACACTAGGGAAGCTCGTCCCCATCCCACCTGACACTGGATATTTTAATCCACGCACGGGGAGAAGCAGCAGCGGCGGTGAGGGGACCAGGAGCGGTAAATATATTCATTGTGAGGGGCCCAGCATATGGGGGGGGGGAGTTTATAGCTTTGGATAATCCCTTTAATACGAGTTTTCAATTTAATATGAGCATACTGGTTATGTTCCTTGTATCTAGTGGATGGACTGTAATGTCCCTTTAAGTCTCAGCAGAGACGCACAGAAAGATCTCACACCTGGCTGTTTGCTGTTCCAGCTGCTTGTAGGATGGATTGATACTGCTGGGACATACTGTGTGATCTGCCTTAAAGTTAATTATTAGACCCCCACTGCAAGTGTGTACACAGACCTCAGCTGTAGTATCATGGGCCCTTTCCTGGAACTCTCAGCAGTCGCAGTCCAGCTAAGCGACGGGCGAGGACAGCTGTAGAAAGTCATTCCTTCCTGTATCTATTTTCCTAACGGCCCCAATACATTGGTAGATTTATCCGATGATTGTCGTGAGGGAAGCGTTTCTTCCTGAAACGTGCCTGCTCATCAGTGGACGAGACCCCTGCATTTACATGCAGCGATCTCCTCCACAGTATAGGGAGGAGTGATCGCTAATGCCATCACTCGTCGCCATACAGAATCATTGTTTGTCGGGAGCAGACAGTGTTTAGATACCACAATCTGCTGGTTTTGGTGATAGCACAAATGATTAGATTATGCTCGTTCACCGTGTAATCGGCCGCACCCGTACACCGCCAGATAATCTCTAACGAACGCTTGTTAGCAATTGTCTGGTCGATGCTCAGTCAGTGTAAGGCCTCATGCACACATCCGTGGATCACGGGCCATAAAAACCCGGCCTGCTGTCCTGCTGAGTACAAGAAGCACACAGCGTCATAGCAACCAATGACGCCGTGTGCTCGTGCACTCAGCAGGACGGGTTTTCACGGCCCGTGGTCCACGGATGTGTACATGAGGCCTAAAGGGGCCTTAAAATACAGGCACTCTTCACAGCTTCAGACAGGCTGCACCAGATTTATCACAGGGGCTCAGGCTGGATGATAAATCTGGTTCAGGGATAGACACTTTTCTCTGACTCTGTAGCATCTATAGTTGGTTTAATTTGAGACAGAATTTTACGCCAGAATTGTGGCACAATTTTGGGATAAATGTAGCCATTTATAGTTTATATTACCCACATATTCTATAGTGTATAACACCACATAGTCTACTGTATATATTACTCACATTACTATAGTATACACATACTCTGCAATGTTTACTACCCACATTTTCTACCGTATACAGTACCCACATATTTTACTGTATTTACCCACATATATTACCATGTATAGTACCCGCATATTCTACCCGCATATTCTACCATGTATAGAACCCGCATATTCTACCATGTATAGTACCCACATATTCTACCATGTATAGTATACGCATATTCTACCATGTATAGCACCCACATATTCTACCATGTATAGTATACGCATATTCTACCATGTATAGTACCCACATATTCTACCATGTATAGTATACGCATATTCTACCATGTATAGCACCCATATATTTTAGTGCATAGCAACCACATATTCTACTGGGTAGAGTATTCAAATATTCTACCGTATATACTACCCACCTATGTTATAGTGTATAGTACTCACATATTCTACAGCATATAGTACCCACCTATTTTACTGTGTATACTGTAGTATACATATATTGTACAGTATATATTCTATTTTACAATGTATAGCACCCACATATTCTGCTGTGTATACTGCTCACATATTCTAGCATACAGTATATAGTACCCAGCTATTTTACAGTGTATAGTACCCACATGGTGTACAGTTTTTGTGTGTGAAAATAATTAATAGGAATTAAGAGACCAAATCGTAAAGAATGTGTCGTCATATGATGTATTGAAAGGTCTTCCATGAAGCACTCTATCTAAAGTAAAAGGACATAAGGGGTACTAGTAAATAGCCAAATAAAAAATATTAGAGAGAACATGTTCTTATGCCTTTTCTTGTTTTAGCCCTGAAAGTTTCCATCCGGGAGGTCAAGAAGGACAATGGAGACCGCAAGCTGCTCCTACGTAAGAAGAAAGCACTGAAGAAAGGTCCCATCCAGAAGAAGGACTGGGGAGAGCTCGTCCTCTTCTTGAAGAATGGAGCTAATTGTCCATGTCCTCAGCTGGAGCAGTTGAGTGGTCAGTTCTTGGTCCTTGGTCGGAAAGTGAAGAACCAGCACATTCTCACCGCCATCCACAAATGGGACAAAGGCAACCGAGAGTTTAACCGGTTCATGCGCAAAGTGAAAAAGAGCAAGTGTCCAAAACCTCACTCTGTCTTCATGTGAGGATCCTTCCCCTGTAAAGACACAACATTGTCTGCCCCATCACGTTACCGTCTCTACTGAGGGGGCTGGGACTCTGCAGCAGATCAGAGTAATGAGATGGCGCTGAGGGGGGGGAAGAAAAAAATTCACCCTCTCTCTAAATCTTACGGACATTGGGGAGGGGGCATCAAATGATGGACTCTGGGACTGCCCAAAAACCATGGTAATAATTGTCATTCACGAGAAGGAAAATGAATTGTGAATTTCCAAGTCATCCAGCGACAAATCACCCCAGTCTAGTCTTAGAATTATCTATTAACAAGGTTTCTATTTCTTTTTACATTAAAGATCTTTCTTTAGTCACTAATTCTATAATAATTACAGGAGACACATCCATTCACTTATCCATTTGATCAGGGTTAGAGTTTTTCCCACTGGCCATATGATCATGAAATATAGACGGCTTATATTCTACCAGCCAAGGGGTTGTCTATAGACAGCACCACTCTTGGTAATGTACTGTGTTTGGTATTGCAGCTCAGGTTGTAGACCAAAGGAGTACCAGACTTAAAGGGGTATTCCCACTTTAGACAGCATGCTTGGCTCTAACTGTGAATGGGTTAGCAGCCGACGTGCATGGCCACATCGCCATTTATTCTCCACTTGTATGCAGGGCCTACCTCACAGGGGCGTAGCTATAGGGGGTGCAGAGGTAGCAGTCGCTACCGGGCCCAGGAGCCTAATGGGGCCTAAAGACCCTTGTGTCGCATAAGAAGACACCTGTATTATAGAAAGTGCTTGATGGTCAAGTTACATCTCTGGCTGCAGGGAAGGGGTTAGGTCAAGAATGTGACATGAGGGCTATGTGTTTCCCTGCCCTGGCCACAAAGCACTGAGGGAAGGAGAGCCCAAGCTGAACCAGGGCCCATGAGTCTTTAGCTACGTCCTTGCTGCCTCAGCAGGTGGGACAGGGGTCAGGGGACTCCTGTTCTGGAGATAGTTGTGGAACAAGCATCTATCCAATAGTTATGTCATAGATGTCTAAGGTGCTAATCTAACTTTATAGCAAGGATCTGCTAATAGGTCTTGTAGACCATAGATGAGGACTCTTGGAGAGAGGGTTCCCAGCCTTTCTTAGACCCATCCCTTTTGCTTTTTAGCCAGATAATCTTCTAAAAAGTAAGTTAGCATACAAGATGGAGGAATTGGCCCAGGGGTCATAGAAAGGCAATTGGAAGGGGAAGCAAACACCAGGCCCTTGTGTTCTAGGTGGTAGAATCATCCATGTTGGAGGGCTCATTTTGATCTATTCTATGGCGTCCCTTTCCTACATATGTGCCACGTCACACATATATGTAAAGCAACCCATATACATTCAATACGAAAGCTATCTCTCCCAACTCTTTCTTGGCTTTCCCATACACATACATGATCATCCCGACATGGGTGCGTATTCTTCTGGTGGTGGCTTATCTCCTGGGACAACAAAAGGATTGGATGAAAATATTTAGTTCACCTGATCCATGTCTCCTCCGACATCATCTGTTGGGGGAGAGTAGGGAGCTCCCCATACACATTATCGGCTGAACCCGCCGTTCTCAGAAGGTTCTGCCGACGAGACTAATGTGTATGGTCCGCTTATGTGTTTCTGAGATAGGTGAGTGATGATGATGTTCTGAAATCTGGAATTCCTGTCAATCATCGCCTTGAGGAAAACTCTCTCCAGCCAAGAATAGCTCCTTAGACAATTACTGTGCAATTAGTGTATTTTATGGTTAGTGGCCCTTTAAGAACACGTTAAATGCGCTCGCATATTTAGGCTTTTTCTTTTTTTTTTTTAAATGGCGTTTCTGCTCCATTAACTTGTGAGTGGATTTGTAATTCATGAGGACAGATTACGGAACGGTATTGCAAAACTTTTATTTTTCATTACGTTAGTAATATCCTGGCCGCGGGTGCTCTGTAATAAATGGACTACTGTATTCAGTAATCTCAGACCTTGCAACATGACCCATTTTCCCCAGGACACAATGTTTCACTTCCTGTTTTCCTGCTGATTTTCCAAATGATTTACCCCGTCCTGGTTTAAATAATTGATGTTAGAGGGGGAAGCCTTAAGACGTTTTTATATCATGTTACTTTCATAGAAAAAGAGCCGTGCCGTTAGACTGTTCTTACGGATAGGGGGGATGTCTCATCATTGTTGTATAGTAATCAATGGGGATGTATGGACAAAGCCTAGAGTAAAGCTGATCATGGGAGGGGGGGGGCTGCAGCTCGGACACAACTTCCCGCTATCAGCTGTTAATGCCAGAAGAGAATTAATCATTACCCCATGCTCATTGAAATTCAATGGCCATTCATGGTTTTTAATGGACACGGGCAGTCATCCAGCAGAGAGCTGGTCTTGATATGGCTCTTATTGTGAGGTCGTGGGGTGTGCTCACCTAAATATTTCCAGATAGGAGCACAGACCACTCATTTAAAGGGAACCTGTCACAATGAATATGATGCCTGATCTGCAGGCAGTAGTTATAGAGCAGAAAGAGCTGAGCAGATTGTTATATAGTTTTGGTTAGGATGATTTAGCAAAACTTGTAATTTTTTCATTGAAATCCCTGCTCCATCTATGCTTAGGAGTGCAGGGGGGCGTCCTATTTAATGGCAGACACTTGACAGCATGCACACTGATATAGAGAAGACTGTCAGTCATTGAGTAGGATCACCCCCTGGACTATTAAAGGGGTTTTCCCATCTCAGACATTGGGGACATATCGCTAGGATATGCCCCCATTGTCTGATAGGTGCAGGTCCCACCTCTGGGGTCGTACCTACACTGAGAATGAAGCCCTGAAAGTTATAGAGGGCGCCGAAAATTTTTGGCACAAGCACGGTGCACTCCCATTCATGACTACGGGGAAAAACAGGGGTCCTCCAGCCACCTTCCCTGCTCTGTTCTTGGTGTAGGTGCAGGTCCCTAGCGATATTCCCCCATTGTCTGAGATGGCAATACCCCTTTAAGTACAGAAACAATAGAGATTTCATTGAATAAATTAGAAATTATGTTGAATCTTTTCCACAAAACTGTATATCAACCGACTTACCTGCTCCTCCTGGGAGGTCTCCCCTTTTTCTGGAAGCCTCCCAGACGATCTGGAAGAGCTGACGATGGACTTAAACGAGCACAAATCAACTTCCTTGTTAATCATCTCTTGTGGCTGGCAGAAAATCTGCCTGTGTAAATCCATATGCACATAGCTCCCCCTAGTGGTAGCTGCATGAAGCCAGAATTCTATCATTTATCAAATCAGAAAAAAGCTTCTCTGTACAGATATATCATAAAATTAATTGGCAAACATTTTGGAAACAGAATGGTGGACATTAACTTGAATAAAGGTCCAGTACATTTGGTGGAGATGTCAGTGGGGCTCAACCTGAGCTTTGCTGTGAAGCTATAGGATTTCTGTGGATATTACCATTATATCGCCACTATTTGTAAAGTATGTTGGTTTGTTTAAAACCATGTCTATATTGCAAGTCTATGTATGCAGTATGAGCTCTGGACATGCTGTATACATCTTAAGGTGCCCATACACAACCAAAAGCTATATCTGCAGACTTCTCCATACACATACACGTTGAAATTCAACATGCCTGATCCTTTTGTCCCCTGACATCATCTGTTGGGGAACAGTTTGGAACATCCCATGTACATTAGACACATTACATTATCATGTGGCCCTGCCAGGTTAGGCTGACAATAGTCATCCCGTTGATGCGACTGCTGCGGCCAGCCACTGGCACCAGTGATTGGCTGCAGCGATCACATGACGTCCGTCAACAGGCTGTTGGTTCTGAGAGACCTGGGACCTGTGGAGGCAGCCATGGAAATAGAACCAGGTAAGTATGATCACCACTGCGGGTCCGGCCACTCTAAAGGGGTATGTTAAAAAAATTTAAAGTTACACAACCCCTTTAGTGTGTATGGGACTGTCTTTACAATATATATATGTGCACATGTCATTAAACATGCGCCCCTCCATACAATACATTACTATTAAAATTATAAAATAATTTCTTACAATTTTGGATTTGTGACCATAAATATAATGACTTTTTTGTCTGACCAATGAGTCTACATAATAACCGCGCATATGTAAAGTGACAGGATTGCTGTATGGTTCATAATAGTAATATCTGTGGTCAGTAACTTGACAGTTTTCATTAATGTGACACTATTTTATTTGGAACAGCACTGCATTGGTGAAAAACGGGATCTAGATGGTTTAGTTTCATATATGGCCGACTTTACAGGATGAAACATAAGTAGGGAAAAAACATTAAAAAAAAACAAAAATCACACCATACGGTATAGTTTGCACAGCTCGTTAGCTGTGGAGGTTGCAATTATCCAAGAGGAAACGGATGCCAGGGTCATGCCAATGTAGTCTATAGACACAGCTACAACAGTGACATCTACAGGCTGGATGTGGGTACTGTACTGCATTACTTGTATATACTGAAAAGCAAGAGAAAAAGAATCTGATTTTTAAAATGTTTAGTTGTTTAATTATTGAATAAATTCCTCCTTTCAATAATCGTTCCGTATTCAGATTTTTTTTAGTACACATAGCATAATAATGTCTCTATATAAAAGTTTTCTAACCTACAAAATAGAGCGGACTGTGCTGAACTTGGCGAAAGGGGTCCCAATCCTGGTTGGTCTTATCTAGGAATGAGCGAGCATGTGTTTCAAGTACGGCGTACAAGGTTTGGA
Source organism: Rhinella marina (assembly GCA_900303285.1). Lineage (NCBI taxonomy): Eukaryota > Metazoa > Chordata > Amphibia > Anura > Bufonidae > Rhinella > Rhinella marina. The sequence continues at coordinate 165,623 of ONZH01013009.1, read as the reverse complement.
TTATCTAAGAATTCCATTATGGATTCCGCTACCAAGGACCATAAGTTATGGTCCATGCAGTGGCGTAACTACCGGGGAAGCAGGGGAAGCGGCTGCTTCGGAGCCCGGGCTGACAAGGGGCCCGACGCCTGGTAGCGGTGTCTCAGTCAGACAACCAGTTAAATAAAATCATGAATATAGTACAGTTTTTCAGGCCAGGCCGGGCCCTTCACATACAGTGTGGTCACATTGGGGGTCCGCGCCTGGCCTGTTGTCCATCATCATCCTTTTCGGCACACCAATCACCCCTCCACCCGCGCGCCATGATGTGTCTTACTGTCAGTGCCAGCACGCACCACTGACCGCTGGAGTAAAGAGCAAGCCAGCAGCGCGATGTTCTAATTAGGCCTGCCAACCAAGTTCGTTTCCTGACCAAAGGAGGAGGGAGTGGCAGGCAGGACAAACAGTGCAGCAGGCAAGAGAAGCAGCATGGCAGCGGCACAGCAGTCACTGGGCGTTTCAGGTAAGTCTGTGCCAGCTGCCTGTGCCCCCCGTGCCCTTGTCAGCGCAGCCCCTGGCCCTAATCTGCGCCTCTCTGGGTCAGAACCCAGTAATGGGAAAGAGTAAGTATGCCTCACTCTTCAGGTACGGTGACAAGGGGGGTGACGCCAAAGGCCAATGAACTTGAATAACTCCTTTTAATAAATTTGAAATCTACTCTGTAAAAGTGCTTAGGATAATGTCCACTAACCTGAAGATTACAAATCGTGAAGTTTAGGAACCCAATTGTTCGCATAAAATATTATGGCCGGTAATAAAAAGAAGTGTTTATAAGGATCTGCACTTACTCTCTGTCAGACCAGCAGTCAGACCACTGAGGAGTGAGGGGTGGTGACTCGAGTAGAGCACCGTACCTCCTTTGGGCTATCTCAGCATGCAAAAGAACAGCACAAGGGGCGCTCCCTAGTGTATTACCAAAGTGAGGGGAACGCATTGCTGTGAGGGGAGGGGGCATGTGACTAGGACAGTACTAAAGGCCGTCCATTAGTGCCAGTGAAGTCACCAGGAACAGTGCTAGGCGGACGCCTCCGCCTAGCAACGTAAAACTGTAAACAAACAGCTCTTTCATGAAATGCTCTGACACTTAGAGGGGCCGGAGGGGTGAAGAAGGGGATATGTCAGGGTTCAGCTATGAACCCGGCAACCCCTTTAACAGTCAATGGTGACAGCTGTTCCACCCTCCCCCTCTAGAGGCACTGCTGTTCAGTTTAGTTACCAGAGTGAGGTAGAGCAGTAAGAGATATAGACACAGGGCAGTGCAGCAGGCGGCAGACAACTACTGGGTCATCAGTAGGGATGAGCGAAGTTGTGTTTTACAAGTTTGAATTCTGGGTTTGGGTTTTATTACATTTCCATATGGATTTCGTTACCACCGGCCATAACGGAATTCTATGACGGTATGCATAAAGGAAGGCCTTTAAGTGGCATTCCGTTCTGCATTCTGTCATTCTTAATGACTTTCACATTAGCGGAAGGACAGTTTCATGGTCGTAAACCATGTCCACTGTTTGTGCTACTTTCACATTAGCGGAACCCTTCTCCGGCAGGCTGTTATGACTTCTATTATGACGGAATGAATAATGTAATGCCTCTTAAACGCCCGCGTACATTTGTGGCAGCACGGATCTGGCAGGCTGTTCACCCACCAGAACAGCCTGCTGGAGAAGGCTTCCGCTAATGTGAAAGTAGCACAAACAGTGGACATGGTTTACGACCATGAAACTGTCCTTCTGCTTTCGCATTGCTCCGTGTTAGCACTTTCTCCACATCTGCAGAGGATTAGCACATTACAGGGTTCCATTGTTTCGCTGTCTGCTGCTCCTCTGAATTCTCAGAAAGAATACATGACAGGGTTTTGCAATTTTTTATATGTCTTGCACTATAGGCGGTCTGTCATTTCTTCGAATAGCTTTAATTTTGGGATTTTGAAATATGGTAGACTATGCATCTTAACATGGTTTTTATTTACTTTAATATGGTCTTGCTATCTGCATAATGGAGATCCGAAATATATATTTGTATTACTACGAAGATCGGTGGTAGAAATCTGATCCTTGCGGGTAAATGCACACATTCAGGATTTAGGTGCGGACAATCTGCACTGAAATCCGTAGGTGTTTGCAATGAAATCCGTGCGGTCAATCCGTATGAATTGGTGCGGATTTGGTGCAGATTTTCGAGTCCATATTGAAATGAATGGAGAAAATCCGGTCAGGATAAATAAATTGACATGCTGCGGCGTTTAAAATCTGCACTGCAGGTCAAAATCCGCACAGAAAAAATCTGCATCGTCTTCTTCAGAATTTCAATTTCTCATAAAATACAATGTTCATGACCTACGGTGCGGATTTTCAGCATGAAAATCTGTGCGGAAAATCCACACACAATCCTGATCATGTGCACGATGTACTTTGAAAAAACTATTATACGTCATAGTGACGTATCAAAGGTTTTGATTGGTGGGGGTTCAAGTGCTGAAATGCACTTAGTGATCTGTTGCATCATTCAGTAGAAAAAGCACTTTAAATCCATAGGCAAATGAGAAGTTAAGTGCACCGATGGCTGGTCCAAGCCACTGTGTGCACCCTTGCTCTTCCTGCTCCCTCTCTTTCCTACTTGATTGGCAGGTCAGGTGAGATGGCCAAGCAGGAATCTGGCCCTGCGAATCAAGAACGAGATCGATAAATGGCCAACGAGAAGAGGCGCTCGTAGGGTGAATATGTTAGTATACAAAATCCTTCAAAGGGATATATATTATGCTCCCCTTTTAATGTTGTGCACAGTTAAAAGGGTTATCCAACCCCTAAAATGTCTCCCCATACACCCGATCCCCTCGCAGAGGTTGTACTAACCTGGCTCCCTGGCACTCACATCAGAACAACAATATTCACCGATAAGCGTATAAAATGGTTGTCTAATAGAGGAGGGTATGGAGAAAATATAACCCCTCAAAGGAATAAAGAACACAAAAGTAAAATATATGAACAGTATATGATATATATGTATATATATATAAATATATATATATATATATACACTGATTCTTAATAAATACTTTGATCGCTATAAAGCTTGTTAGCATATGTAAAAAATCTGAAAAGTATAAAAAATTCTATCAATTTATTATTAAATATTATATGATAAAAACGGTTTAGACATAAAGTCAGAAGCTAAAACCGAGGCGGTAGGTGTGGAATATAGATCCAGGATGGAATTCACAATACAACCATGAAAGCCAAATTTCTGCAGGACCAACTCCAGGTAAATTGGTCTTTATTACAAATACGGAGCTCTTTTTTCTGTACAGAGCTGAGATGCTTTAGTAGCAGCCTCTGAATTCTCTCTCTTTATCTCTGCTCTCTGACCTTATAAACACTCATTATAGCTCAGTTCTTATCTTACTGATAAGAATGTGGCTGAAAAAAGTGTTTATGACTAGAGATGAGCGAACGTGCTCGTAACGAGCACTGTACTGCTTGGCTCCCCTGCGCTCGCATGGGCGCAGGCAGCCGCTTCCGTCCTCCTCAGGAGGATGGAAGCGGCTGCCTGCGCCCATGCGAGCGCAGGGGAGCCGAGCGGTACAGTGCTCATTTCGAGCACGTTCGCTCATCTCTTTTTATGACCTCTTAGTAAATTAGAGATAAGGTTTATTAGATGACCGGCACAAAGTGAAAGTAAAAAGTACGAATCACACGGCAAGAAAAATAGTTAACCCTTTTTAACAGAACGGCTTAACATTTTTAAATAAAGACCAATTGAAAAAATTATTTTTAGCTCAAAAGGAGTAAAATGCAATCATAAAAAAGTTTGCTCTCGTAGGGGTACGTAACCTTTAAAAAGCTTCTTAAAGAAACGCCTTAATAAAATAGAGAGGGGCCTTTATTAAGCCTCTTACACTACTATTGTGGCATAAAAAAGTCGCACGAAAGTCGCATGGTGCATCTCACGCCAGTGCAGGGAGATCAAGACAGGCAGATGGATGCGCCAGTCTTGATAATTGTCCCGCATATAGTTTGTGTTAGGGACAGTGACGTACATAGAGAAGTAAGGGCCCCATAGCAAGGATCAAACCAGTGTCCTGTGCAGCAGACAAGTCCGAGTACACCGAAACACCCGCAAAGTGATCAGATGGAATAGGGTTCAGAGTGCTTCAAAAAAAGGTATCCTTCACATGGTAAAAATGGATTCTTGCCAAGATCTGGCAGAGAAGGATCCGGGCCTGCAGTTTTGGAGATCTGGTGAATGCACTGTAAGGTCATCTGTTAGAGAAGGCAGGACAGTTTTTATAAGATCTTTCAAAAATACCAAAGCATCTTGAGCAACAGTCTCAGGAACCACACAAATTCCCACATAGTTTTGTCTATTGCTGTCCTGTGCATGAGGCCTAAGAATGGAAATCTGGAATCTAACATGACTTTAGTAGTGAGAAGTTCAGAACATGTTGTCATTGGAGGTGGCGTTGTATTAACATAAATGGATGAAAAACGATCATTAAAAACAGATGACTAGAAAATAAATTCAAACACTGATGCAAAATGGCCATGAAAAACTGACGGTGTATCTCTACTATGGGTCCAGAGCATGTAGCATCAATGGTAGTTGGTGCACCACATTGCTTAGATAAGATGTCTCTAACCTGAGCCTAAACATAGGGGGCAGAAGTAACCAATCTGTAAAGGTGTCCCTATAAAAGGTTCTCAGATAGTTGTATAAACGTACTGAACATAGATACCTCTTTTAGTGCCACAATGTCCTCCATTAAAGTCAGGGAATGCAGGCTCCACATGCATTCTGCATTCCCTGAATATAATGGAGGCCATTGTGGGCTCAGCATGCATGTGGAATCTGTATTCCCTGAATTTAACGGAGGCCAGTATGGCACCACCGAAGGTAGTATTTAGTGTAGGTTCCTATCCTAAAGAGATCACTTTGCCGGTGGCAGGCACAATGTAACATAAGATAGCATTAGTACATTTTCTATAGTGTGTATGGCACTATTGTATGTACCTGATTATTTGTGTTTACGGAGTGCTGTTGCACCTGCCCACTGGGATGTGCTGACTAACCTCAATTTCTGTCTTTGCAGTTTTCCTGTTAGACAGTTTTGATAAATGAGGCCCATTTTCTCTCACTGATTATCGCCATAAACCATTGTTTTCAATTAGTTTTACGAAACAAACCAGTATGAGAGACTGCAGCAAACTGGGCTCCTGTCTAGGGCTGCTTGGTTCAGGGGCAGCACTAAAATAGCCGTAGGGAATGGATTTTTCTTGGCTTTGTGGTTATTTTCTTCTCCATAGGAGCTCATCCAATGCTATCTGTGACCTTTGCATAATTTTGGCTGCATTTTATTTTTTTTAAAATGACAGGACAAAAATTACATTTTTTGTTTTAAAACAATGTTGCAGAACTCAACCCATTGTGCCCAAACCACATGCCCCTTTTACTGGTGTAAACTTTATCAGCAAAGGTGTCCACCCTAGATGTATCTGAAATAGCCCCCGCCCCCACAGAGCTCCTGCCAACTTGTATCTCCGCCTTACCGCCCTGTATCCTTGGCAGTATAGGGCCCAGATATTGCTGATGGTGGCCCTAAATACTGGACAACACCCCCTCTAAGAGGAGACAAGGAGAACTTTCTACATTGTTGAGCGCTGAGATGTATCACATCATTTTAGGGATTTAGAAGGAGCGTTTTTGGCTCTTCGCTATTCCACCTGCTCCCATACTAAATAATCCCCCAGACTGAGCTGTGTATAAGATTATAGGGGTCAGGTATATACCACAGTGAGAGCAAGGTGTATATGCTAGATCGTGGCTCTGGGGTGTATATAACGTGCTGTGTCTGTGTTGCTAGATGCTATGTGCGTGTAGACAGCGCATGTGATGGCGGTTGGATTTTTGCTGTACTCCATAATACGTATCAGATGTGTCCATCCCTGCAGGAGGGAGATGATAGGAATACTTCCTCTGAGACGCAGCCCTGCACATGCTGCTCGTAATTAATATCTTACAATTAACCCTTCATCTGCCTGATAGAAACTGGGATGAACACTTGAAGGATTCTTATATTATATGTTCAGATCTTATATAGTGCTTGGTACTGGCTACTGCAGAAGGTCCAAAATCATGTATGGTGTTATGATTTGTCTTCATCTTTAAGATCTCTGTTTGTTGTGTGTGAATGGAAAAGGAAATTCAGAAGGTAAATGGACACCGCTTGTGAAAAGACTGCAGGAGCAGTGCAGTCCGTACACCGGCCATTCTGTGCATCTGCTGAAATCACTGTTCTTGGTTATCTCCTGGGGACTGTCCCTTTTTTTCAATCCTATTCCTTTCCGTTCCATTTTTTTTTTTGCGGACCGTATGCGGAACCATTTATTTCAATGGGTCTGCAAAAAAAACCGGAAGGTACTCGTGTGCATTAGAAACAGCAGAGACTTGCCGGCCATGACGCCCGCTCGCAAGTGCCATGTGCCCGCATCGCCCCAGCGCCGTACATGTACGCCGCTGGGAGTGTAAGGGTTAAAGGTGTCCGTTTTCATTTCCGTCCTATGGATTCGGTTTCTTTCCGTTATAATGATGTTATAACGGAAAGCCAGAACAGAATCCCTATCGGTGATGTGAAAGAGCCCTAAGTTGTAAGACTAAATATTGTAGCAAGGCCAGTTAAAATAGGGGACTTGCGACTATTTTACATCTAAAATAGTCGCAAGTCACTTAGTAAATGTGCCCCATTGCCTAACGCTTCTACAGTGTGGATTCTTTTATGCAGGTGATCAAGCTGCTGGGTAAGTATTTCCAGGGCCGGAAGCCCTCGAAACTGGACATTATGGCTGTAGAGTCTATACGCTTCTTGCAATGCAATTCACCTCTACAGAACTTCTACTCTGCACCTCTCTCTCTCTTCTGGCCTGCTATTCCAGTAAAGTTTTTTTTCTGGCCTGGCCCTGGCTGCACCTAATCGAGGACTGGCCCCTCTGTCAGCTCCTTCACTGTCTCAGACTAGACTCACTGGGGGAGATTTATCAAAACTGGTGTAAAGTTAAACTGGCTTAGTTGCCCATAGCAACCAATTCAGATTTAGTTCATTTTCCAAAGGAGCTCTTCAAAAATGAAAAGTGGAATATGATTGGTTCCTATGGGCAACTAAGCCCGTTTTCCTTTATACCAGTTTTGATAAAGCTCCCCTACTGACTGACTGATGAGTTGACTGGTTAGACTGACTAGAATGTTCTTACTCCTCCTCTCTATATGGAGAGGGTCATACCAGCCCCATCTAGTGGTGTCTGTGGATATGGCCTATTAATATAGCACATCTAAAATAACACACAAAAATACATTCTAACCCTTTTTTGCAGCTTTGCAGTGCAACACTGCACAGTCATGCAGGGTAAATATAATATTAAAGTCGATGTGTTATAACGAAATCCACCAGGGCCAGATCTACCGTTGTAGAAGCCACTATGTGGGCCTCAGTAGCAGTGGAGCCTGGGCTCAGAATAATTACTGTGTGTGTGCACTGGCAGGCGTGGCCTAAGCCATAATGGATGTCTGTCATCCATTACAGCTTAGACCTCATTCATGCAGTTACATCATTGCCCCTCCATGAGTATAAGAGCCCATGTGCCAAGGGTCATTCCCCAGCCTGGGGATGACGCATTATGTGCTCTGTTGATCAGGGGAATGGGACTAGGTGACTAAGTAGGGAGCACTACTATATGGGGGCATAAATACTGTGATAGGACATAACTACTTTGTACTGTGTTTATTGGCATCTGTTTAAGGGTATATTTAGATGAGATGTTTTTAACCACACAGTCAAAATTGCAAAAAAAAAAAAAGTTTTTAAAACCTCACTCAGTTTTACCAGGTTTGCTGCAGTTTTGTGATGTGGTTTCCGCCATTAATTTTTTTCCATTTTAATAATGTAAAATAAATGCATGCATTGCCAAACCCCCCCCCCGCACACCTTCCCCCAAAACCACAGCAATCACAGTAAAACCAAGTGTATCTCCATCAGGGTTTATATAGAATATAAATGAATGGTGGTCTCCTGATGGCCTCCATACCCAGGCAGATAATAACTTCTACAGGTGTTACAAAAACAGATGAACATATTGGTCTGGGCCTGGCATCTATTAGAGGTTTACGGTATATTCTCTGGCCATGCCATTAAGGAGCTCTCCATAAGGAAATATTGCATTCCCCAAATACTCCCTCTAATGTCTCATCACTGTCATCTAGTGGTAATACCTGGAACTACAGCATTATTTTCTTGCTGTAAACATAGCTGTATATATCAGGGATCTCAAACTCGTGGCCCTCCAGCTGTTGCCAAACTACAAGTCCCAGCATGCCCCAATAGCTGTAGGCTCTCCTGGCATGATGGAAGTTGTAGTTTTACAACAGCTGGAGGGCTACAAGTTTGAGATCTCTGGTATATACGATATTGTGTTACAGCTATGTGTACAAGCAGCTTATGTATTTGCAGTCCTGTCCATTTAGTTCACAGAGAATGTTCTGCCTCTGAATACAAACGAGTGCTTTCATTCACTGACAGATAACAGCTGTGAATGGCCGGTCATGTGCGGTGTGCTCACATTCTCTTCTTTGGGGAGAGCGCTTGGTGGTGGCCGGACTGGAGCCCTCCAGCCACCACTTTGGCCCGCTCCATTCTCGATATAGGTGCGGGTCCCAGTAGTGGGAGCCACACCTATCAGATAATGGGGAGATATCCTAGCGATATTCCCCCATTGTCTCAGATGAGAATACCCCTTTAACTCCGTATGCACTGCCTACAGGTTTGTAACAGCAAAATAACTGTTTGAAATAGTGCAAGGTAGGAAAAAATTTAATACTTTCACATAATACCCCTAACACCATATTTAACCCTATTTAGTAGTGATCCACTGGGTCACTGCACTTGTTAGAGTGCCATATCCCATTTGCTTTTCCAAGCAGAATGCCAGTCTTGCCATTGTGGCTGTGCCCTGTGCTGCAGATCAGTCACATTCATTGATACATCTAGCACAGCCATGGCCCCTACCTTGTGCTAAACTCCACTGCTCAAGTGCTATACTAGACCCCCACAATTAAATTTGATAACCCAAGGATAAGTACTCCACTGAAAACCTCCTAGACTCCCAGTCCATAATGGGAATGACAAACAGAGCTAATCCAAGACGTTTCAGCATATCAGCAAGTAGTCATTAATGCAGATTGACATTAGATGGCGCCAGTGCTTTATCAAAACTACTGCCTTTCCTGGATGGGGTCCTGGGTTTGTATTCGACCTAGGACAACATCTGCATCGAGTTTGTACCTTCTCCTTGTATTCACGCGGATTTCCTCCAGGTACGCCGGTTTGCTCCCACATTCCAAATAACATATAGGTTAAGACTGATAAGTTAATATGGAATTTAGATTGTCTCCCCTGTGGGAACAGGTACCAATCTCTGTACAGCGCTGAGGAATATGGTGGCACTATAAAAATGAATAAAAATAATGATAATCAGAAGTCGACAGGCAAACTTCAGCTTCATACTACAGTGCTGCCCCTGGCCTATGAACATTAAGCCTTAGGGGACCTTGCAATTTTCTGTTTTTGCGTTTTTGTTTTTCACTCCCGCTTTCCCAGAGCCATAACTTTTTTATTTTTCCGTACACATCACCATATTAGGGATTATTTTTTGCAGGACTAGTTGTCCTTTCTAATGGCACTATATGATGTAGCTAAGCTGGAAAAAAATCCAAATGGGGTGGAATTGGAAAAAAAAAACACAATTCTGCCACAGATTTATGTCGTGTTCTTTTTGTTTGCTTGTTTTTTACAGTGTTCCCTTTGTGGTAAAATTGACCTGTTACCTTCATTCTCCATGTCTGTACAATTACAATGATACCACACTTGTACAGTTGAAACCAGAAGTTTACATACAGTATATAAAAAGACACATATACATTTTTTCTCAATATCTGACCTGAAATCAGAATAAACCTTTCTTGTTTTTGGTCAATTAGGATTACCACAATTATTATTATTTGCCAAATGCCAGAATAATGAGAGAGAGAATGTTTTAAGGCAAAAGTCAAAAGTTCACATACATTTCATTAATATTTGGTACCATTGCCCTTAAACTGTATGACTTGGGGTCAAACGTCTTGGATATACTTCCATAAACTTCTCACAATAGTTGGTCGTAATTTGGGCCCATTCCTCCTGACAGAACTGGTGTAACTGAGCCATGTTTGTTGGTCGCCTTGCTCACACCTGCCTTTTCAGCTTTGCCCATAAATTTTCAATAGGATTGAGATCAGGGCTTTGTGATGGTCACTCCAAAACATTGACTTTGTTATCCTTAACCCTTTCGCGCCCGGAGCTTTTTTCGGTTATGCATTTTCGTTTTGCGCTCCCTGCCTTCAAACAGCCATAACTCTTTTATTTTTCTGTTCACATAGCTGTATGAGGGCTTGTTTTTTGCGGGACAAGTTGTACTTTCCAACGCCACCATTTAATATTGCATATGGTGTAGTGGGAAGCAGGAAAAAAATTCCAAACCGGGTGAAATTGCAAAGAAAACGCTATTCCGCTACAGTTCTACGGGTTTCTTATTTACAGCGTTCGATGTGCATTAAAACTGATCCGTTACTTTCATTCTACTGGTCAGTACGAATCCGGCAATACCTAATATGTATAGTTTTTCCTGCGTTTTCATAGTGATAAAATAATTAGAAAGTTGCCCTTTTTTTTTCCCTTATCAAATCTTGACCCCTATAACTTTTTGGTATTTATGTGTACAGAGCTGTATGGGGGCTCATTTTTTGCGGGACGATCTGAAGTTTTTATTGATACCATTCTGGGGTGTGTATGACTTTTTGATCACTTTTTATTTAATTTATTTTAGAAAAAAAAAGCGACAAAAAACGGCAAATCGCCATTTGGACGCTTTTTTCCTCCACACAATTCGCCGTATTGGATTTTTTTTTTTATATTTTAAAAGTATGGGCGTTTTCGGTCATGGTGATACCCATGATGTCTATATTTATTGTTATTTAGGTATTTATTTTTTACTTATACGGAAAGGGGGGTGATTTGAACTTTTACATCTTTTTTAACATTTTTTTTTTTTTTTTACTATTTGAAAGCTCAAATATGGGCTTATATATTGTGGCTTTTTTTTTTTTCTTTATGAGCAATTATGGATTTTATAGACTCAGAAATCCATGAATTGCTCATTTCTTATCCTGGCCTGCCATCTAGTGGCCAGAATAAGAATTGTACTTTGAAAACTGTAATCCTCACCAGCGAGGATTACAGTTTTCATATGGTGTACAGACACCCCGATTGGCCACACGGGGTGTCTGTACACCATCCGGAAGCGAATGCTTCCGGGTTGAGACGCAACTAGATGCCGTGATCACGTGTGATCACGGCATCTAATCTCCGAGGAAGACGCCGCCGATGGCGGTAAGTAGCGGCAAGTCTCTGCTGTTAGAAACAGCAGAGACTTACCGGCCATGACGCCCGCTGCACCCGCGAGCGGGCGCCATGTGCCCGCATCGCCCCAGCGCCGTACATGTACGGCGCTGGGCGCGAAGGGGTTAGGCCACTTTGTAACCAGTTTGGCAGTATGCTTTGGGTCATTGTCCATTTGGAAGACCCATTTCCTCCCAAGCTTTAATTTCCTGGCTGATGTCTTGAGATGTTGCTTCTCTATTTCCACATAATCTTCTTTCCTCATGAAGCCATCTATTTTATGAAGTGCACCAGTCCCTCCTGCAGTAAAACAACCCCACAACATGATGCTGCAACCCCCGATTTTTACAGTTGGGGTGGTGTTCTTAGGCTTCCAAGCTTCTCCCTTTTTTTCTCAAAAATGTAACTATGGTCATTATGGCCAAAAAGTTTGATTTTAGTTTCGTCAGACCACAGGACGTCTCCAAAAATGTAGGTCTTTGTTCCTATGTGCATTTAAAAACATTAATCTGGATTTTTATGTTTCTTTTGGAGTAATGGCTTCTTCCTGAACCCATCTCCTTCCTGAGCGGTATGATGGCTGGACATTCCCATCTTGTTTGTACTTGCGTATAATTGTTTGTACAGAACAAGGCACCTTCAGGTATCTTGAAATTGCACCCAACGTTGAGCCAGACTTTTCCACAATTCTCTTCCAGATATTTTGGCTGATTTCTTCAGACTTTACCATGATGCTACACAAAGAAGCAGTGTGTTTCAGGTGTGCCTTTATATACATCCACAGGTGTGTCTCTAATTAACTCAGATGTTGCCAACAAACCTAACAGAAGCTTCCAAACACATGACATCATCATATGAACAGTCCAGAATTGAAGTAACTTCCCGACCAGCGCAGTAGTGCTACCTGCACCCGCCCGATCAGCTGCAGGGGGCCGGCTATTCCCAGTAGCCGGACCCCTGCTGCATACGCCCGCATCGGTGTTTTCACCGTGTATTAACCCTTCATGTCCCTTCATCAGCGCTGACCGCGGCACATGCGATGCGGGCGGTCGGAAGGGGTGTCCATTGGGTCCCCGCGCTGCTGTGACGGGGACCCGATGGCTTAGATAGCAGCCGGATGCCTTCCTTAGGCATCCGGCTGCTATCTATAGAAGCCTGTGAGATCCAGCCCCCTGGATCTCACAGCAGTAAGCTGGAAGTGTATTATGGTGTGTAATACACTTCCAGCCAATGCATTACAATACACAAAATAATATAAAAAAAAATTGTAAAAATAGTGAAAAAAATAAAAATAGACATATTAGGTATCGCCGCGTCCGTATCGACCGGCTCTATAAAAATATCACATGATCCACCCTGCCAGGTGAACGCAGTAAAAAAATAAAAAAAAAAAACTGTGCCAAAACAGCCTTTTTTTGGTCACCTTCCCTTACAAAAAATGTAATAGCAGGTGATCAAAAAGCCGTATTTACCCCAAAATGGTACCAATCAAGCCGTCATCTCGTCCCGCAGAAATGTAAACCCTACCTGAGACAATCGCCCAAAAAAAAAAAAAAAAAGATGTCTCTCAGATAATAGCAACACAAAAAAAAGATTTTATTCTGTTCAAAAATGCATCTAATGTGTAAAACTTTCCAAAAATAAAAATGTTAGACATATTGGGTATCGCCGCGTCCATAACAACCGGCCCTCTATAAAAAAATTACATGAGATGGCCCCCCAGGTGAATGCTATAAAAAAAATTTTTTAAAAACTATGCCATTTTTTTTCACCTTGCCTCACAAAAAGTGTAATAGCAGGCGATCAAAAAGTCTTATGTACCCCAAAATGGTACCAATGAAAACGTCACCTCATCCCGCAAAAAATGAGCCCCCACATAAGACAATAGCTCAAAAAAATAAAAATCAATGGCTCCCGCAAACCAATCCATCAAAATCTGTGCTGCAAAATCCATATGGTGCTCCTTCCGTTCTGAGTCCTGCCATGTGCCCCCACAGCAGTTTACCACCACATATGGGGTGTTGCCGTATTCAGGAGAAAATGGGTAACAAATTATGGGGTGCTTTTCTCCTGTTACCCCTTGTGAAAATGAAAAATTTGGGGCTAAAGCAACATTTTATTGGAAGAAATTAAACTGTTCATTTTCACAGCCAAGTGTTTCCAAATTCCATAAAACGCTTAAGGGGTCAAAGTGGCCAGTACCCCCCTTAATATGTTCTTTGAAGGGTGTAGTTTCCAAAATGGGGTCACTTTTTGAGGGTTTCCACTGTAGGGGTACGTCAGGGTCTCTCAATTACAAAATGATGCCTAAAAACCATTCTAGCAAAATCTGCCTCCAAAATCCATATGGCGCTCCTTTCCTTCTGACCACTGCCACAAACCCATAGAGATGTTTACCACCACATATGGGGTATTTCTGTAAACTGCAGAATCAGAGCAATGTATATTGAGGTTTAGTTTGCTGTTAACCCTTGCTTGTTTTGCAAGAAAAAAATTATTAACATGAAAACAGGCTGAACTGTAGGAAAACAGGCTGAACTGGATGGACAGATGTCTTTTTTCGGCCTTATAAACTATGTTACTATGTTACTATGTTACTATGAATAATCTACCAAAAAAGTGAAATTTTGAAGTTTCACCTCCATTTTCCATTAATTCTTGTGGAACACCTCAAGGGTTAACAAAGTTTGTAACAGAAGTTTTTTATAATTTGAGGAGGATAATTTGTAGTTTCTAAAATGGGGTCATTTATGGGGGTTTCCATTACGTAAGCCACTCAAAATCACTTTATATCTGAATTGGTGCTTAAAAAAATGGTTTGGGAAATTTTGTTGAAAATTTGAAAAATGGCTTCTAAACTTCTAAGGCCTCTTTTACACTAGCGGCAGTCCGGATCCGGCAGGTGAAGGGTGCCGTCGGATCTGGACTGCTGCAGGGACATGTGTGGGGCTGGAACCGCATTCCGGCCCCACACATGTCACACAGTACCATATACATACATACACACACAAACACATACATACTTACATACTCCAGGCAGGCCGCATGTCTTCACGCCCAGGAGGCGCGCAGCTATGACGATTCCCCACAGCACCCTCTGCTGGGCGCTGTAGGGAATTGTCATAGCTGCGCGCCTCCTGGGCGTGAAGATGTGCGGCCTGCCTGCCTGCCTGCCTGCCTGGAGTATGTAAGTACGTATATGTATGTCTGTATGTATGTCTGTATGTGTAGGTGACGGATCCGTCCTGAACTCCATTGAAAGTCAATGGAGGGCGGATCCGTTTACCATTGTGGTCACACCAGACGGATCCGTCCCCATTGACTTGCATTGGGGGTCATTCCGGATCCGTCTTGGTGCGGATGTCTGGACCGGAGAGAAAACCGCAGCATGCTGCGGTTTGTTCTCCGGTCTGAAGACGGAACGGAATGCTTTAAGGAGCATTCCGTTGTCTTCAGTTCAGTTTTGTCCCCATTGACAATGAATGGGGAGAAAACTGAAGCGTTTTTTTCCCGGTATTGAGCCCCTATGACGGAACTCAATACCGGAATTTAAAAACGCTAGTGTGAAAGTAGCCTAAGTCTTCTAACATCCCAAAAAAGTAAAATGACATTTATAAAATGATGCCAACATAAACAAGACATATGGGGAATGTAAAATAATAACTATTTTTGGAGGTATTACTATATATTTTGAAAGTAGAGAAATTGAAATTTGCAAATTTTTCCAAATTTTTGGTAAATTTGGTATTTAAAAAAAAATAAAAATGAAATATTTTGCCACAAATTTACTACTGTCGTGAAGCACAATATGTGACGAGAAAACAATCTCAGAATGGCTTGGATAAGTAAAAGCGTTCCAAAGTTATTACCAGATAAAGTGACACATGTCAGATTTGCAAAAAATGGCCTGGGCAGGAAGGTGAAAACAGGCCTGGGGTTGAAGGGGTTAAAGGCATAGTAATCTTAGTGTATGTAAACTTTTGACATTGCAGAAAGTAATAAAGATGCCTTAAAAATGTCTTTCTCTCATTATTCTGCCATTTGGCAAATAATAATAATTGCGGTAATCCTAATTGACCAAAAACAGGAAAGGTTTATTGTGATTTCATGGCAGATATTGAGAAAAACATGCATATGTGTCTTTTATATAGTGTATGTAAACTTCTGGTTTCAACTGTATAGTTTTTCTTGCATTTTAATACTGAAAAAAAAATAAAAACCTTGAAAAACATTTATTTTTTTCTTTTCATCAACATAGTCTGACCCCTGTATCTTCTTTGAAGTTATGTGTATGGAGTTGTGTAAGGTCTTATTTTTTGTGGGGTGATCTGTACTTTTCAGTGATACCATTTTAAAGTGTGTTTGACTTTTTGATCACTTATAATTGTTTTGGGGAGGTGAAGTGACAAAAAAATGCAATTGGCCATTTTGAATATTTTGTACTGTTATGCCATTTGCCATATAGGATAAATATTGTGATATTTTAATAGTACGGGCGTTTTTGCAGGTGGCAATGCCCATGATGTGAATTTTTTTTATTGTTTAAGTATTTTGATTTTGGAGCAAGGGGGTGATTTGAACTTTTAAATTAAAAAATAAATAAATCATCTTTAAAACCTTTTTTTTTTTTAACTTTTTACCCTGGGTGACTATAAGGGTCCATTCACACGTCCTGGAAATAGGTCCGCATCCGTTCCGCAATTTTGCTGAACGGGTGCAGACCCATTCATTTTCAATGGGGCCGCAAAAGATGCGGACGGCACACAGTGTGCCGTCTGCATCCGCACTTCCGGTCTGTGGCCCCCCCAAAAAATAGAACATGACCTATTCTTGTCCGCAGCCACGGACAAGAACAGGCATTTCTATTTGTCCACAGCATCTGAGGGGTTAAATATATGAGATCAGCCTTAGGGTTACCCCCTGAACGTGCAAGTGGGGACTTCCGCCATACATGTACTGTGGAGGTTGTCAAGGGGTTAGTCACCAGCTAATAGCATGATCACTGTGAGTCTGACCACTAAGACCACTGATCATGAGAGCAAAGGTCCCTACATCCATTTTGTAGACTGCAGAAGGTTTTTCCTCATTTCCAGTACTTTGCACTTATTTTGCCCACAAACTTTCCAGGCCCTGTTCCAAAAAAGCATTCCCACCACATATATGAAGGGAGAGGTGGTGGGTTTTGGATGATGTCGCTGGTCCTGAGGATGTTGCCACTAGTGTCGATGTCACCAGTTGACAGCACAGAGATGTCAGTACCTTTATGGATGGAGTATTTTCTAAAGTTGATATTTTTGTATGTTGCTGTAGAAATTATTTAATACTGAATCAGGGCATATTAAAAATATATGGTTGTTACTGAATGTGGATGCTTTGGATTAAACAAACATTGTCCACCAGGAGGCGTCACAGGATAACAATTCACAATATTACCTTTGTGTTATCCTGAAGTTGTTACATCTACAAATGAGACCAGATCTGTAAAAACCTAAGTTTCAGATTTGAACTCAGAGTTGCCTCATCTGGAGACCTCCTGGTAAAAGAGGAGACCACACGGACGAGCTGGCAAATCTCCCAAGTTTTGCATAGAGGTCTGCTTTCTCCTCTAGACAAGTCATCAATATAAGATCAGTGGGGTTCAGGGGCAAACTGGCCATAGGCCGTACAGGAAAACTTCCCAGTGGGCTGATGCCCAGGGGCCAAGTGAGCCCTCCTCATGACCACCAGACATGTTAAGTAATGATCTGACGCTCCCTTCCTCATTCCTCAATTCAATTGTATTGCCATCCTGAAGAAACTGGAGTATGAGGACAGAATGTGGGAGCTGGTACTGGTGACCTCAAAAAGACAGTTTTTGGAGATATATTTTGTGCTGGTGGGACAGTATTTTGTGATGCACCAGGGGTGGATGGGCCATAGACCCTACAGGAAAATTTCCTGGTGGACTAATGCCCAGGGGGCCACTCAAGCTCTCCTGATGGCCTCAGGCCAGGTATATAATAATCTGAAGCTCAATGGCTGCAGTTGCCCTCCAGAACTCAACTGTATTACCATCCTCAGGACTGTCAAGAGGTCGGCAGTACTTTGTGTTGCACAATGGTATTGCAGGCCCTCTCTACTTTCGTTGCCACATCTTCTGTCAATTTAGTCCCACCTAACAACATGGGGCCACTTTTATTTTTTTTCCAGGGCCACATTAAGTTCCCAGTCTGATGGACCGTTGATGGACTGTGGTATTTGGCTCTGCTGGGGTGGCTTAATGTGCCACAATATGGTATTACTGGCCATATCTACTTGTGTTGGCCCTTCCTTCTGTCAGTTTGTACCCAACTACAATATTGGGCCACTTTTAGCTTTTTTCCAGGGCAACTTTAAGTTCCCAGTCTGCCCCTGGTGGGGTTTGACCCCCGGCACTGCCTCTGATCAGCTCAGACAGAAGCCTCTTCATAATATGTCTTACATTGCATAGTGTCTGTTTTTAGTATTCACTCAAATGGGACTGAGCTGCAGAAAAGTCCCAAAAGGTCAACAATATCTGATCAGTGGGGGTCTGACACCCGGGATCCCCACAATCAGCTGGTTGAGAAGGCACCAGCTCTCCTATGAGTGAAACGGCCTTTTCACAGCTTACCAAGCACAGCACAGTTTATTGTATAGCGGTTGTGCTCAGCCCCATTCACTTCTGTGGGACTGAGATGCGCCTAGGCCATGTGATCGATGAATGAGACGTCACTGGCCTAGGAAAAGCTGAGAGAAGGCTGTGGTGCTATTGCAAGTGCCGCTGCCTTCTCAGCTGATCGGTGGGGGTCCCGGGTCTTGGACCCCACCAATCACATACTGGTGACCTATCCTGAGAATAATGTTTTTTGAAGTATACACAGTATGGTCTCAGGCGAGTGGTTCTCTACACTCAGATCACAGTGATCTCTATTTTACACAGCCAGGCCGCAAGTGTTAGGTTCAGAGCTAATGCCGATCCCAGCAATATAAACCTAGATACCTCTGAGGCATCTAAGTTGTTTGATAGAAGGAGGGGCTTCATCAGTCAGCACATCAGTGCCCTATAATGTGATCACGGGGTGTCTATGAGATAACACAGCAAGAGTCTAAAAAAGGCCTTCAGGTCAGTCATGCCAAAGTATTACAAAGCATTACAGAAGCTAGTAAAGGATCACAGCTTCTAGTTCTCCTACAGAGACAAGAAAAAGTTAATTTATGATCATTAATATTTAGCAACCCCCACTTCCAAAAAAAACAAAAAAAAAACAAAGCAAAAAATTTGTCATGAAATAAATATTTTATTTTTGAAAGTATTGAAAAGAAAAAGGGACTATATATGATACCGCCACAACAGTAACAACCCGTATGGTGTAAATTGCTGTTTTTATTGATAAAATCAAACAATTTATAGTATGTACAATACAATGATTCCAAAAGAATGCCAACCCCTCCCAAAAAAACAGGCCCCAATACAGCTAAGATGACAAAAAAGGGGGAAAAAATGCTGGAAATTCTGGAATTTTTTAAATTTTTATTCTTAATTTTTATGCAGATCAACGCCCCCTCCCCCCAAAAAAAACAAAAACAAAACAAAACACCTAGCCATCATGCAGCTTTGATGAAGGAAAAATAAATGACTTTTGGAATGAATCAATGCAGAGATGAAAAAAAAATACACATTTTTGGAGGCTCAGATAAACATACTGAAACATTCAGGAGTGTGTACTCAGATGTGTCTGTGAGTTTGAGAAGCCACAGATGTGCCCAGCCACCTCTCCATTTAATTGTCACCTGGAAGTGGTGGCTGCATCACCTGCTGGTATGGGAGCATCTGCCAAAGTGATGTGCATCGTGTTATTATTTATTTATTTTATATATTCAGCTGTGTTCCTGGTCAGGTTGCTTTCTATATTTCTATAATTTTATATTCACTCTGCTTGTGGAGATGCAAGTTCAGAGCTCAGTGGGTGTTCCCTGTATACCTGCATCCCCTCCTCAACCCTGTTTCACTAAAATGGCCTGACCTACTCTGACCACAGATGACTTTACGGTGCTAAGGTTCAGTCTAACAAACTGGGGAGTAATGCATAAAGCAATAATTAGTTTCTTCACATACCACTGTTTTCCTTGGGCTTTTCCCTTAGTCACTGTTTTGAACCCTACAATATGAGAATCTTCTCAAGATGGCTTCTCTGACAGACACACTTGCTTTAGTCAGCAGCCTCCTGCCAGCCAGTCAGATTGGATTACTGAGAGACACACCTCCTCACTCTGAAGCCTAATGCAGGCATGCAGTGTGAAGGACCGCCCCTCTGTCTTCTGTTTACAATGAGATGGAGACAGATGAGCCCCAGTAACAGTATTCTGGTTACCATAAACATAACTTATGTTTTAGACTAAATCATCATCAATAATTACCTAATATAATGTAAATTTCACATATTTACCGTTCAGTGGTTATAAAAGTATTTCTTCCTCTGCTACCCACTGTGTTTCCTCATAAATTACCGTGGCATCGACCTGTAGTTCTGAGCCTTAGTTAGGTCGAGCATGCTCCATGTGTTGCTATCAATTCTCTAGCTAAATGTTAGTGTGCCGCTAATTACTGAGTAGAGGGGGCGTGACTGGACGGTATATCAGACAGCCAATCAATAAACATCAACATTCACAGCAGGAAAGCTAGGGATTGTGGGGATTGTAGTTTTGTGAGGGAAGATCAAGCGCCATGATACTGTCAGTGTGTTGCAGGCTCACACAGGAGCTAGACAAATGGATTGCAAGGTAAAATAAAGCTCTGGTTGTATGTACAGGTATGGGTTCTGGTTGGATCACAGCTTGCAACCTTTAAAATATTTTACAGTTTTCAAACCAGCACCAGGATCTGAATAATTTTGTAATTGCATGTAATTAAAAATTTAGCATAGCCACTGAGTTATTCACTGAAATCTATCTGTATAGTGCCATCTGCTGTTTGTTCTTTTTCTAATTTCTTTGACCTGCTCACTGAGAAGGCCGCACATGCTCAGTTTCATCCTTCCACTGCCTCCTGTGATAGGGAGAGCATGGACATGCCCCCTGAGCTGCAGCAGAAAAGACACTCCCCTTGAACTGTCAGCTTGCAGAACAATTAATGGGGAGATCTCTGGATCCATTTGCTATGTGATGTCTGATTTTAATTTTTAAATTAGTCATGGGACAACCCCTTTAATTCAGTTTTTCAAAAATTAAGTTACTTTACCGGAATACCCCTTTAAGGGACCAGTGGAAAGGGAGAGGGGACATTAATGAAAGCTCTTATTGTAAGGTAATTACAGATCTTTTCATAATCATTGACAGGCTAACTCAGGTATACAAGCCTAGCTCTAATAACCTAACAAAAAAAATATGATAAAGGAAATCTGTCAGCAAATCTAACTATATGTAACCCAGTCCAGGGCTACATAGTGCTGCCTAACACAATCCAAAACATACCTGTCTTAGTATTCTGTATGTTTTTGAAGAGCAGAAAATTTACTTTCATTCTTATGCAAATATGGTCTCAAGGTGCCCGGCGGGGCGTGCATAACTGTTAAAGGAGCCCAGGCACGCCTTCTGCCGGAGCCCAGGCCCTCCTCTTCACTTGTTCTTGGTACCTCCCCTTGGTTTACTAGAATGTATGGGCAAACGGAAGGTGTTTCAATAGAATATATGGGCAAACGGGAGGTGGTTCAATAGAATGTAGGAGCCGGCAGGAGCTGAAGGAGAGGCAGTGGAGGCAGTGGAGAGGGCAGGCTGGATTGAGCAAGGGGAAGTACGGAGAACAAGTGAAGAGGAGGGCCTGGGCTCCGGCAGAAGGCGTGTCTGGGCTCCTATAACAGTTATGCACGCCCCGCTGGGCACCTTGAGACCATATTTGCATAGGAATGAAAGTAAATTTTCTGCTCTTCAGAAACACACAGAATACTAAGGCTAGTTTCACACTAGCGGCAGTACGGATCCGGCGGGTGAACAGCCCCTCCACACGTGTCAGACACTGTCTTGAGGAGGAGGGGGGTTACTACAAAGGGGCATGTGCAGGGTAAAGCCAGAATTACTTGTCCCTGCAGCTCCAGACCTGTCCCAAAAGCTCCAGATGAGATGGACACTACAGGAGAAGGAGGACGGCGCGCACAATGGGAAGATTCCCCACAGCGCCCCCTGCTAGAGGGAGGAGGGAGATGAGGCGACTGAGAGGGAAAAGTGTAAGGTGACGGATCTGTCATGAACTCCATTGAAAGTCAATGAAGGACGGATCCGTTTACTATTGTGTCACACCGAACGGATCCGTCCCCATTGACTTGCATTGGGGGTCATGCCAGATCCGTCTTGTTCCGGATCCCCAGACCGGAGAGCAAACCGCAGCATGTTGCGGTTTGCTCTCCGGTCTGGAGACGCAGGTGAACTGAACAGAATGCTTTTAGGAGCATTCCGTTCTCTTCAATTCAGTTTTGTCCCCATTCACAATGAATGGGGACAAAACTGAAGCGTTTTATTCCAGTATTGAGCCCCTATTATGGAACTTAATACCGGATTAAAAAAAACCTAATGTGAAAGTACCCTAAGACAGGTATGTTTTGGATTGTGTTAGGCAGCACTATGTAGCCCTGGACTGGGTTACATATAGTTAGATTTGCTGACAGATTTCCTGTAGGCAAATTTGGAGGCTTTGTGGATATTCTGGGCGCTTAGATGTCCTGTTTTTGGGGGATTTAAAGGTTGATGAGTATGCATGGAGCAGTACCTTTATCAATCTACTGCAACGAGCATTGGAGCTGTATACACAAAATGGTGGAGGATTTTAAATCACAACCATCTGCAATTTTTTTTAGTTGACCTAAATTGGGGCAAAACAAAAGGAGGTAAAACTCACATATAGACTTTATTATTTAAAAGGTTGTTTATAATGAACTCTACATTGGCAAAAATAGGTCAAAATTTTCCATGATTGTTTCATTAGCCGCATTCACCTAATGAATTTTAATATGCCCGTAGGTTTAGTTTGTGCATGTGTAAGTAAAATATAAAGTGTATGTTATTATTTCATTTATAGGAGTGATGCAAATATTATCCGCTAATTACACTGCAAATATAATTGATGGGTGTGTACTGCTTTCCATTATACATGTACATTATATATGTATTAAGGACAGAGACACCCATGTGACCTCCAATATATTCAGACTAAACTATTCGTAGACTGAAATATTTAAGGCCTATCCTCATAACATGCTACCATAATTTAAATGGTGCTTGGTGGGGTCTTACCCTCTGGATCCCCGTCAATCAGCAGAGTGACACACTGGCAGTGCGCCATCCATAGTTCTATTCGCTTGAATGGGAGCCAGTGTTGCCAGCCTAAATTATTATTAATTTCTGGACAATTTTTTTCAAAAATCATGGACAGCTAACATTTTTCATGGACAAATTGGAAAACTATAATGAACTATAATGTTTATTAGTAATACATGTCTATCAGTCACATACTAATACTGAACACATTACTAGCCTTTACAGTGAGCTCTAAAATGCTGAGAATTACAATCAAAATGACCTGCTCAAGTACCACCAGCCTCCAAAAAAATCACGGACACATCTAATTTGCAGACTGTACAGGAATCTCTGGATAGTTGCCAACCCTGGCTGCAGTACTAGCCTTAGCCGCCTATACAGACAAGCCACAGTACATGTGCAATCAAAGACGGTTCCCCTTCACTCTGCTGCATCGGCTCTAGGTGAACTCCGCCAGTCAACAATGATGGCTTATCATAAGGAAAATCTTGTTAAGAAAGTTTTATTTGTATTTTTTTAAGTGGAAAGTGTTTTTGGCTTTTTTGCTGTTTTTAATGGCTATTTTTTACTTTAAACATGTTTTTTTCAAGTTCTGCAAGAAAAGGTCAAAAGGAAACAACCTGAATGCAACAAAACACTTTGTCAGTAGTGAATTTAATAATGCAATATAAACATTAAAATCTATGTAAACCTTTGGAGGCAATTTTTGTTTATGATTGCATTTTACTCATTTTTGGCTAAAAATAATTTTTTCAGTTGGCCTTTATTAAAAAATATTGATCCATTCTGTCACAAACTGTAACTGTTTTTTTTTAGCTGTGTGACTGGTACTTTGACTTTCACTTTGTGCCATCATCTAATAACCCTTATCTCTAAACTACTAGGAGGTCATAATACTTATATAAGCAACATTCGTATCAGTAAGTTGAGAACTGAGCTATAATGCCCCTTTCACACGAGCGGGAGACTCGCATGTCTCCCGCAACGCATCTACAGGGCTGGACTCGGCACTGACAGGGATCGCATAGCATTATATGTGATCCCAGTCAGTGCCGGAGTCCAGCCCTGTAGATGCGTTGCGGGAGACATGCGAGTCTCCCGCTCGTGTGAAAGGGGCATAAGTGTTTTATAATGTCAGCGAGCAGAGATAAGGAGCATCTCAGCTCTGTACAGAGAAAAGAGTTCCATATTTTTAATAAAGACCAATTGAAAAAGGGATTTTTAGTTCAAAAGGAGTACAATGCAATAATAAAAAAAAAACTGCCTCAAAGGTGTACATAACCTTTAAAGTAATGTCTGGCTGCATAAAAAATTAGCTATTAAAAATACTCCTTTTTTAAAAAAAACACTCCACATGTAGCCCTGTTCTTTTGCCTGAACTTATAAGATGGCTCAAGAGTAGTGTTGAATGAAGCAAAGCATTTAAAACGGAATTCGGTCTGACGTTTAGGAAAACTTTGATTCGCAACTAATCAGAATTTCCAGACGCTTTGTAGTAATGAATCAGCTGAATAAGCTGCTGTATGTGCACACAGCAGTGCTCAGAAGGGAAGGAGCGTTATTTGACATATGGAGAACAGATTTTGCAGGAATAGTTTTCGGCCCTTCCGTCACATTTGCAGAGCCCCTGAGGCACCCATACGGTGGAAACCCTTAATAAGTGACCCAATTTTGGAAACTACACCCCTGAAGTTATTTATCAAGGGTGGAGTGAGCATTTTGCCAGGTATTTTGCAGAAATAAATGAGCAGGGGACGGTGCAAAATGAAAATTGTAAATTTTCTACAGATATGACATTTCAGTGCCCAATATGCTGTGCCCAGCTTATGCCATCTGAGACTCACATCATACCCCCTAAACTGTCAGGCAGCTTATTATTATTTATTATTAAACTGCCATTCATTCCATGGCGCCATACATATTATAAGGGGTGCACATACATAATACAGACAATGGCACTAAGCATGAACAAGATGTGTTACAGATGGGTACAGAAGGAGAGGGGGCCCTGCCCGCGAGGGCTTATAATCTACGGTTCTACCGGGTATAGAAATGTCATACATGTGGATGTAAATTGATGTTTGTTTATGCTGCAGAAGGGCAAGGCCACCTCTTGGCTTTTGCAGCACAGATTTTGATGGACTGGTTTTTAGGCACTATGTTACTATTGAACAGCCTCATGGGTACCAGTACAGCCATTTTCTGAGAACCATACATTTTTTATATTTCTCCCGATGTTGCTGTGTGAGGGCTTATTTTCTGCAAGATGAGTTTCCATTATCATTGGTACTGTTTTGGAGTACATACTTTTTGATCACTTTTTATTTCACTTTTTGGAAAGCAGGATAAGACAAAGAAGCAATTTCATCCATTGCAAGAAAAATGACAGGTTATCTTTATTCTGCTGGTTAGTACATGTTTTTGTGTCACCATTTTCTGAGAGCCATATTTTTTTTATTTTTCTGACCATGGTCTTGTGTGAGGGCTCATTTTTTGTGGAATGAGTAGATATTTTGATTGGTACCATTTTTGGGTACATACGATTTTTTGATTGATATGTTTTTTTTTTGGGTGAGGTGACCAAAGAATAACTGTTCTAAATGTTTCCGGGAGTTTGGTTTGGAGGGTCTTCATTTTACGTTGCACTCTTTCAGGATTGGGACCGCCGCGGCCCATTCTGGTCTGAGTGCGCCGGTAATTAAACGGATTGGAAGGTGGTTTTCTAATCGTTTTAAGCTTTATATTCGCCTAAATCTTCGTGTTGTTTGACACTTTGTTTTTGTTGTAGTTTTCACAGGGATCACCGTATGGATCATCTGCCATTCTTTCGTGCATTGGGCCCATCGCAGAGCTTTGGAAAGGTCATATGGTGTTAATTTCTCCTGGTCTACAGATCCAGTTCTGACTTACTGGGATGGAGTAAGGGGTCTTCGATGGGAACGTTTGATGGATTTGATTTTAGAAGTGTGTTTGCTGTATCCAGATCCTGAAGTTATCATGTTTCATGCAAGGACCAATGACGTGGGCAAAGTGGGTAGCCTTGAATTTGGCTTTCTGTATGAAATGACCTATGGTGAGAACCAGATGGTTGTTTCCTGACTCCCGTCTTGTTTTTTCCGAGATGGTTCCTTGTTTAATTTGATTGTCTTATGCAGGGGTGCACCTAGCCTTTCTGCTGGCTGAGGCAAAAACTTAAATTGCCCCCCCATTCCAATTTCTTAACCTTTGCCACAATAAAAGTGCTCAATGTCCATGGCCCTTCTGCTCCCTCCCTGTTGTCCCTACCTGATGCTGTCTGAGGTGATCGCCACACCTGGCCTCATTGGTGGATCATCCCTGGTTTTATGCGAATCTTAAATATTTAGAAATATGTCTCGGATTATGCCTTTAGTTTGGTGTTTTTCCTATCGGTACCTGGATTTAGAAGGTGGTTTGCCCAGCCTTTATTTTTCTCAGAAGATCCATCTTTCAAATATCGGTTTGGATATTTTTAATTTGGACTTTCAAGCTATGATCGAAATAGCTATGGGTGGGGTGGGGCCTATGCCGCCTGTTTAGTTAGCATGGTCCGGTGGGTAAAGTCGCTCACTGATAAAGGTGAGCGGATGAGTTGATTTAGATATATGGGCTGAGCTTATGGCTGTTCTAATTACTGGTTTTAATAATTTATTGGCATGTTAATGATATTTAAATGGTTTAAGCTATTCTCTAATAAAGTTGGCCGTGGCCTCATTTATCCATTCAAGTATTTGTGTCCATGTGTTTTATTTGAGGGAGGCTAATTCTATTTCTAAGGTTAGGATTTTGTATGATCTGTAATCCCATGAAACTGATGGAAAATTGTGCAACAAAATCTTGTTTGGAGGTACCCTTAGGGCTCCTTTTTTCATTGTTGCCTTCCAAGAGCTATAGCTTTTTTATTTTTCTATCTAAGTAGCTGTATAAGGGCTTGTTTTATACGGACAAGTTATAGTTTTTAATGGTGTCATTTTGGGGTGCACATAACTTTCTGATTAACTTTCATTAACTCTTTTTGGGAGGTAGATGGGAAAAACAGCAATACCGCCAATGAGTATTTGCGTTTTTACGGAGTTCATTTTTCAGTATAATTAACATAATATCTTTATTCTCTGGGTCAGTACGATTACAGCAATACCAAATACTTATAGTTTGTTTTTTCACTCTTTACTACTCTTGTGCAATAAAACCCTTTTTTAAAAGGAAGAAAATCTGTTTTATTTTTCTTTCTATGGAGTTGTGTGAGGGCTTGATTTTTGTGGAACGACTTGTAGCTTTCATTGGTATCATTTTGGAGTATATTACACTTTTTTACAAGTTTTTTTCTGTGGCAACTATAGAATAAATTAGTAATTCTGTAATATTTTTTTATTTTTTATTGGCGTTCACCGTAGGGGATAATTTACATGATATTTATATAGTGTGGGTTGTTAGAGACACAGCGATACCAAACATATGGGGGAAATTTTATTTTTGCCATTTTTTCATTGAAAAGAGTATTTTCAATGGAAAAATTTTTTTTTTTTTACTGGAATTTTTTTATTTAATAAATGTGAGTTTTCTTTTACTTTTTTAACCACTTAATAGTCCCACAAGGGGACTATAACAGACAATATTTTGATTGCTTTTAATATTCCTATAGTGCATTGCATTTTAATGTCAGTGCTATACTGATATTGACCAGCAGGCAGCGCCAGAAAGGCACAGTCTGCTGGGAAACACTCAAGACTGGCTTG
The DNA here is from genome assembly GCA_900303285.1 of Rhinella marina. Taxonomy (NCBI): domain Eukaryota; kingdom Metazoa; phylum Chordata; class Amphibia; order Anura; family Bufonidae; genus Rhinella; species Rhinella marina. The sequence continues at coordinate 138,047 of ONZH01013009.1, read as the reverse complement.
GGGCCTGGTCTTGCTGGTGTGTGCAATCCTATACACACACCAGCACCCCACGATCACATTTGCAGGATGCCGATGGGAGACAGAGGGAGTCCGCTCCCTCTGTCACTGCTTACATGCAGCGGGCACCATTGCCCGCAGCATGTAAAGGGTTAAACAGCCCCAATCAGCACTCCTGCCAGTCTGAGCAGTTAGAGCAGTAGTGTGGCTCTCATATGAGAGCCGAGCTTCTGCTCCGTGGTAAGGGGTTGTTCACATATCAGTTATTTGATCAGTTATTTCCATCAGTTATTGTCAGCAAAACCAGGAGTGGACACTAAACAGAGATCAGGTATAATGAAAAGATCTGCATCTGTTTGGTATTTTTGACCCGCACCTGGTTTTTGCTCACAATAACTGATGGCAATAACTGATCAAATAACTGATATGTGAACAACCCCTAAACGGGAGACCTGCGCAGCGCCTATACTGGGCTGTCGTAAAAAAGGTGGCGCAGCCTAAGGCCCCTTAGTGACCATCGTAAAAAGGGGCTAAAGGGGTTATCCCATGATTAATGTAAAAAAAGAAAATCAGACATCTAACTTCTAACAAAGCCAGAACCAGACCTTTATCTCAAATGGATCCACAGATCTCCCAATTTATTGCTCTGCTGGATTTATATCAAGCTGACAGCTCAAGGGGAGTGTCTTTTCTGCTGCAGCTCAGGGGGCGTGTCTCAGCTCTCCCTATCACAGCTCAGGGGGCGTGTCTCAGCTCTCAAAATCACAGCTGGGGGGGGCCATGGCCTCCCTATCACAGCTTAGGATGACGTTGAAGGATGAAACTGAGCATGTGCGGTCTTCTCAATGAGCAGGACAAAGAAATAAGAAAAAGAACAAACAGCAGGTAGCGCTATACAGATACATTTTATTGAATAACTCAGTGGCTATGCTAAATTTGTAATTACATGCGATTACAAAAGTATTCAGATCCAGGTGCTGGTTTGCAAACTGTAGAATATTTTTCATGGGACGACTCCTTTAAGTTACAACTTCTGGCATCCTAAAGTAGGGAGCCACGCATACCGCTCACAGCCAAAAAGATCCTTTGTGTAGGGACGGCCCCCTTACAAATGATAACTCATGCGGTAGCTGTAATGACGGCCATATTCCTTGTCACTTTTCCCTGAAGGAGATATAATAAACGCGCTCCTTTGAATTTTTATGGTAACATGAGTAGGAAGACACTGGCATCTCTGTGAAAGTCGCACAGATTGATAGTGGACTTGGGATGGATAAGGGGAGTTGTACTTGGCACAAGAGTTTATTTGACAGGTGTAATAGCCAGAAAATAGGAAGGCGGAGGCGAATCCGGTTTCGCACACTCAGAGTTCAGATTACACCTTGGCGCACACTCCTCTATTGTATCAGGGACAGCGTCATTGTAAGAGTCTGTCCAGTGCAATTACGCATACGGATACAAGCAAAGGAGCCAGTAAAGCACAGGTGGGGATAGAGCCCAGTCTGTATGGAGCCAAAATGACTGAGTTAATCCTCGTCCCCTCCCTCGTCTTCCTGGATACAAGGAGTCCAGAGGGACCTACGAGTCAGGAAGTGCTAGATCAGCATCAGTCACTGATAATTCAAACAGACTAAAACTAACCATGCTCTGGAATCTATGGGCTGGAAGTCAAACACATTTACTATAGCCCATAGCAACCAAATAAATCATTAGCTTTTCCGTAGTCACCCTGAAAGGACTGCGGATAATTAATGGCCACACTGACGGACTCTGGCTTTTTTCATACCTAGGTTTGAAAAGATTGTGTTCACATGAGGGATATTGGTTGAAAAAATTACTGTGATGGAAAATCAGTCCCATACATGTACATGGGGTTGTTGTTGCAGAAGGTGCGTGGATTTCTGCAAAATGCATCTGGTGAATGGGGCAGTTGCCAAAATGTTTGCAGAAAATCCCTAGATTATCTTCCCTATTACATCATTAGCTGTCTTTAGCTCAGTAGACATTAGGGGTGTGTACACATGTGCAGTGACCCGATGGATCACTGCTAAAGGTTATCATATAGGCTTTTATATTGATGTCCTATCCTCAGAATAGCTGTATGACGAAACCATGGCGCTCATCAGCTATGGTGAGCGCCACTGACTCCTCACAGCTCACCAAGGACAGTGCTTTACACTGAATAGGGCTTCAATAGGGCTGAGCTGCGCCTAGGGCATGTGATGGATGTATGGTGACATCACTGGCCTAAGAAGAGCAAGTGGCCTCTTCACACAGCTGATTGGCACTGGTCCTGGGTGTCGGATCCCCGCCATTCTGATATTGATGACCTATCCTGAGAATAGGTCATCAATATGAAATTCCCCAATAACACTATTAAATGTTTGTCAAGAGTTAAGTATTGTGATTTAATGTTAAAAGCGCTTATCTCTTTATACACTGTGAATCCCAAATGGTTATGTATGGACAACAATGTATGTGTGAGCTTTTGCCAAGTAGGCCCAAAGAGAAGTCTCATCCAGGAAACACCATTCCTGAGACTGAAAGCTGCCAGAGAACAACTTTACTAAGAGACTGACTACCTGTGAGTGAAAGAGAACAGACATTCCACTGGTTTATGGCTTTAAGACTTTACTGTTTGTGGAAAGGGTATTTAGCTGTGATGGCTAACCTCCGGCACTCCAGCTGTGATAAAACTACAACTCCCAAGATTGCTTGGCTGTTCTCAGAACTCCATAGAAATGACTGGAGCATGCTGGGAGTCGTAGTTTCACCACAGCTGGAGTGCCGAAGATTAGCTATCACTGGTATATAGCCTTGGGGCCCACCACACTTTGAGACAGACTGGCCATCTGGATCTAAGATCTGCTGCACCCTGCAACTGGTTACTGCAGAAGGAGTCAGGGCTCATGCAGACGAACATGTGTTCTCAAATTGCCGCAATGCACGCTATGTGTACGCCGTTTGTGGATGCGGACTCATTTACTTGAATGGGTCCGTGATCCGCGAGATACGTTTCGCACCGCAAAAAAATAGGACATGTTATATTTTTTTGAAGTACAGAGGCACGGACTGAAATCCCACGCAAGCACTTTGTGGGCTTCTGTGGGCATCCGACCCGCGCCTCCGCTCCAGACCGTACCATATGTTTCGGATTGCGGACCCATTCAAGTCAATGAGTCTGCATCCGTGATAGAGAGTGCACAGGGCCGGTGCCCATATATTGTGGACCTGCTGTATTCTGTCCGCATCTGTTGTGGCTTCATTGAAGTGAATGGGTCCACATCCAACCCACAAAAAAATGCGAATCAGATGCGGACCAAAAATACGTTTGTGTGCATGAGCCCTAAATGTCAGGACTATGACTCTTTCACATTGCTGCTACATCTTTGGTTAAAGGACATAAATGCTGGATCCATTACATGCTGTACAGCAACGACACTCGACGGACCCCATAACTATCCCAATCTGATGTTAGTTAAGGGGAAGACCAAAAGTGATATCAGAAAATATTTTACCGAAAGAGTAGTAGATGCTTGGAACAAACTTCCAGCCTATATGGTTGGAAAACCAGCAGTAAATAAATTTACACACGCCAGGGTAATCTATATATCTATCTTAAGAGAAAATATAAAATAAAAAAAACGTAAGGGTGGACCAGATAGACCATGAAGTCTTTCCATGCTGCAGTGGCATACATAGAGAAGTAAGGGCCCCAAAGCAAGGATCAAACCAAGCCCCCCACACAGGACAGAAGGGTTTCCACCTAAACCCTTTTCAATGACCCTTGGGCCATTTGTCCACTGCCTCATTTGCTAAAAGTAGTTCCTTTAGAGGGTAGAGTCCTGACTAAGTTTTCACCTCCAGTAGAAGAGGAGATAATCCCAACTAAGACTGGGCCCCCTCTTGCCCTGGGCCCCATAGCAGTCGCATAGTGTGCCGCTATGGTAGTTACGCCCCTGCAATGCTGCCATTCTTCTAGGTTTCTATCTCCACCTAACAAGAGAATGCAGCCACGTTGTTCAGAGGTGACCTGTGATCCTTGTAATCAGTCCGAGGCTTTCCTGGAATAAGGAAGCTACACAAAGCTATTCAGTTAATCTCTTACTATGCGATACTTCTCACTTTCATGTACGTCATGTGCAAGTCACCCAGAGCATATCAAAGCAATTAAAGACTAGCGCTGAGACCCCTAACCCTACCCTGAACCCCAAATTCCCAGTATGATTACAATCATATTATTCTTTGGACATGCCACTATCAATATGGACTCATAACTTCAGGGAATTTGTAACCAGGATGGTCTGCTTTAAGTTAAAGAGGTTTTCCAGATAACAGTACTATCTGCTCAAGAGGCAAAAAATTATCTAATCGCTGGGTCTGACGGTTTTGATCCATAGCAATCACATGAGCCCTATGAGAAAAGAGCGGTGGTGCTGTATACATAGAATGAAGGATGGCACTCACCGTTCTTCTTCCAACAATCCGCTCTTTATTAAGTACAAAAAGGCTGGGGTACAGGACGCCATACAGGCAAGCGAGTGGCAACAGCCGTTTCGCGTAAAAACGCTTCCTCAGGCCTCTCAACGTATTGACGTCATCATGTCACTCTTATACTCCATCATGCGATCTGGCAGACATGCGCAGATGCCGCCCATCGCTATTAATTACATGAAATAAATTAAAAACCATACACAAAAAATCTATCCACATCAAGGAAATCTACAAAAAAGTACTTAGATCATTTTTATCGTTAAGGCCTAATTGGCCCATAGCATTTGCTCTACTAATCCAACCGGCCTCTTTTTTCAACAGTACAGCGTGCCTATTGCCCCCTCTGGACAGGGGTGGTATTGCCTCTATACCTGCAAATGTCAACACCCTGGGGTCGCCTCCATGTGTATCCCTAATGTGCTTAATCACACGGGGGCATCCTTTTCCAGAGGATATGGAGTTAAAATGCTCTCTTACCCTTTTGAAAAGGCATCTAATAGTTTTGCCAATATAGAAGCGACCGCAGGGGCACATAAGCAGGTATATGACGTATTTACTCTTACATGTTATAAGCTGCTTAACATTATATTGTATCCCTCCAAAATCGAGGATTCTCTGTTGGGTATTATATCTACAAAAAGAACAGTTGCCACACTTGTGGTTGCCTAATGGAATAAAATCTTTCATCCAAGTAGTGGGTCTTGCTTCGCAGTATCTACTCCTCACTAGCCTATCTTTCAGTGTATGACTACGTCTAAAAGTGACAATTGGTTTTAGTTGCACAATATCACCTAGAGTTGTATCCCTACTCAACATCTCCCAATTTTTAAATACAGCCCTGCGTATCGTATCAGCCATAGGACTAAATTTAAAGGAGAACACAAATCTATTCTGCCTACCTCTTACATTCTCCCGCCTATGTTTTCTATTAAGTAAATCATACTGGCTTAGGTGGGCTGCCTTCATCATCGCCTTATGCAACAGCTCAACTGGGTAGCCCCTTTTTAAAAGGCGGTTCTTCAAATCCACAGCCTGTAACATATAGTCGTCCTGACAGCTGTTAATTCTCCTCAGGCGTATAAACTGGCCCAGTGGAACAGCCATCTTCACATGTTGCGGGTGAAAACTGTTGTAGTGAAGAAGGGAGTTGGTCGCCGTGGGTTTCCTGTAACCCCTGGTAACCACACTCCCCTCCTGCACCACAACATTGACATCCAGAAATTCTAGTTCTTGCCCCCCAAATTTATAGGTGAACTTCATGTTCATCTGATTGCGTTCATTAAGATACAACACGAATTCACTGAATTCTGACTCTGTCCCTGACCATATAATAAATATATCGTCTATATAGCGTAAAAACAGTTGGATGTAGCGCAAAAAAGGATTCTCCAGAGAATAAACATACTTGTCTTCAAAACAAGCCAGGAAAATATTGGCAAATGTACATGCCACCGGTGTCCCCATCGCTGTGCCGTGTCTTTGTCTATACCACTGGTCCCCAAATCTAAAGGCATTATTACTCAAAATAAAATTAAGGGCCTCTTCTACAAAATTAATAAACTGATAACTTTTATTGGTTCTGGTTAAGACCTCCCTAATGGAGGCCAAACCAGTACTATGTGGGATGCGAGTGTACAAACTCTCTACATCTAAAGAGACCAAATGATGTCCCTTCTGCCAATGAAAAGATTTCAGAGACAGAAGGAAGTCATTTGTGTCCTTCAGGTAGGAGGGTATATCCTTAAGTAGGGGCCTCAGCAGCCAATCTAAATATTCAGAGAGGGGCTCGGTAACAGAGCCAATACCAGCCACAATAGGTCGTCCAGGAGGAGACTCTATATTTTTGTGTACCTTCGGCAAGAAATACCAAGACGGCTTGGATGGGGACACCGGTAGCAATTTCTCCGCCGTCCTTTGAGATAAAACATCCAACTCCACATACCTCCGTAGTAAACTCTGTAAATGAGAGCAAATTTTAATGGTAGGATCACAGCTCAATTTCTCATAAACTGTGATATCATCCAACTGTCTCCTCGCTTCAAAAACATAATACTGCCTTGTCATAAGAACTACATTTCCCCCCTTGTCCGCCGGTTTTATAATTATGTCCTGGCGAGACCGCAGCCAACTAAGGGCCTCCCTCTCGCCAGGGGATAAATTCGACGGTAAAGTCGGATAAATAAGAGCTCTTATATCTTTTAGTACCTGATGCTGAAATAGCTCAAGGCTGCTACCGGCGGGCAAGGGGGGGCAGAAGGTAGATTTAATACCTCCAGTGAATTCGTGTGTAACATTTACATCATCTGTGTAATCCCTTCCTAGGGGAACTTCTTCCTGTATCAACAATTCAAGGCAAGACAGTTCTTTCTCACTAAAGTTGGCTGAAGTGCTAAAACCTAGAGGGCCAATTGTGGTGGGTATTTCCCCTTCCTTTCGCACTCTACCTTCCTTGGTTCCTGATCCATATAGCCTACGCAGGTTTAGCTTACGCAGGTTTAAAGAGCGGTGGTGCGTATGTGTGACACCTCTGGGACCCGCACCTACACCGAGAATGGTACCTGAAAGTTGTGAAGGGCACAGTACGCATGTGCAGCTAGCTCGGCTATTTCCATCAGCCCTATAGAAATGAATGGGAGCAGCGGCCACACAAGCGCGTTGAGCGCACATTCACTATTACGGGGAGAGCGCTTGGTGGTGGCCGGACCCAGGGAAACCCAGGTCCACCGGGTACCATCTTCTCCGCTCCATTCTGGGACAATGGGAGCATATCTTAGTGATGGAATGCCCCTTTACAGGGGTTATCCAGTACTATAAACTGCCCCCCAAATGCCCGGGGCCTTCACAGGGAATATACTTACCCCGCTCCCTGCGCAGCTCCTGGTCCCCGCACCGCCACTGCTGCTTCTCCCTGTGCGCCAATGAAAACATCCGGTGGGGGGGGGTCAGGGCAGCAATGGCAGGCAGGGATGAGCCTCCCTAGCATCACCCGCAATGCTAGGGAGGCTCGTTCCCGTCCCCGCCTGCTATTAGCTGCTCCCCCACCCCCCGACACTGGATGTTTTCATCCGCGCACAGGGAGAAGCAGGAGTGGCGGTGCGGGGGACCAGGAGCTGCACAGCGAGCGGGGTAAGTATATTCCCAGTGAGGGGCCCAACATATGGGGGGGGGGAAGCAGTTCATAGTATTGGATAACCGATTTAAGTCGTCTAACTCCTATTGCATTGCTATGTTTCCATTGCATTAGGCGATGCCCCTGGTTACCCATGTATTAGATGACTTTATGACAAACATGCATTTTCACATTTCTCAGCACTCAAAAGAAAAAAGTCAGAGTAGTCAGCAGACAATAAGAACCAGAGCCGCCTCTAAAAAAAACCTCAAGTTCCTTTTATTTTACTGATTCAGGCTGGCTCTACCCCATGACGGCTTCTCAAATTTGTTTCTCTAATCAAGTGATCACTATGGTGTAACTATAGTTACCTCTAAGTATATATCTGTCTACTCAGAGGAACCGAGACAGGCATAAGCCAGCGGTCTGTGGGATTTACTATAGCGAACTAGAGTTCTCACCACCATACAGTTAAAGGAAATGTGTCACCAAATTTTTTTTCTGCAAGTTAAAACCAGATAGGGACACACGTAACCTTGTCTTTCTAATCTGTTTTTATTTTCTGCAGATTTTTTTTAAATTCTATTTCCTGAACATGATTATGGGGGCGGCCATCTTGTCTGAGCATTTAAGCATTAAACATTAAGAAAATATTTTGACTATAATAGAATCAGATACAGCCACCTCTCTATTTGGTCACTTCTTGTATGTGGCCACGGTTGGCTGCTTTGACTTGAATAGTAGGGATAAGGGAACATTTCAGTCAGAAGCTCGAGGCGGATTTAAGTGTAACCATTGGGCTTGTCTGAAGCACCTCTTGCTTTGAACAACTCTGTTGAGTAGGGAGGTGATTATACCTTATCCACCATTGCAGTGGCCTCATTTGATGGATAGTAACGTAATGGGACTAGGAGCTCACAACCCACAGGATCCACAAACCTCTAGTTGGGAGCTGCTGGGGTGTGTGTAGTCGGTTGTAGCAGCCAGAGAGAGTGGAGAAGCAGAAGAGAGAGATACACCAGCCCTGTGAGCCAACAGCAGCCAGAAAAGGGCCAGCCTCTGACGGAGAGAAATATTGAGCCTAGCAGAAGGGTTAGCAGTAATTACAAGGAGAAGTGCTGGATAAATACAATCCATAGGTGTGAGGTGTAGTCCTATTACATATGGTCAATTTGTCTCGTAAGTATAGTAGGGGACCTGAAACTTCTAACTCCACCCAAATGCAGTAAAGTCCACAGTCAACATACATGCATTACCTTCACTGGCTTGTATTTTTCTAGCACTCTTCCTTGTAATGGCCTCCAACCCTCCTGGTAGTCTCAGTAGTTGTCTACCTCAGAGGCTGGAACTTATTACAGTCACTTTTTGGGCTGCTATCGGCTCACAGGACTGGTGTATCTCTGTTTGCTACTTCTCCACTCTCTCTGGCTGCAACAACCGACCACACTCACTTGCTAGCTTCTTCTCCATACACATGACCTGTGGGCTACAAAGTGCAAACAATACAATTTATCCTCTTTAGCAGTGAACCATTGGGTCAGTGCACATGTGCACTATCCAAGATGGAGGCGATAAAGTCTGACTTCATGACTGGTTGAGATGGACACAGAAGCTGGGCCCTACTAATGTGTGATGCATAGACTTGCATACACCGTGCTGCTTACTCTGGATGGAGCAAGTAAGACATTTAAGAGGGGCTGCCATTCTCACCAAAGTGAAGTAGCGTGTTGGGCGTAGACCTAAAAATTTACTGAATGTCCTCGTATAGGCTGGGTCATATTAGTAAAGCACAGAAGCCATTGGCGAGTGGAGTTACCAGGGAGCCTTACTATACAGTAGTGACAAGCAAATGAAGAGAGCATGGTAGTTGCTTAGTTGTCTTCAGAACCCACATAGATGTTAATGGAGAGATCCTGCATGAGTGGCCACCTCTCTATTCACTGCAGTCGGCAAAAGGGACCCACTTCTTAAGATAGGTATGGGTCCCAGAGGTGGAACCCATATCTTTTGGACTCCATGGATATGCCATAAAAGTCCCAGATGGGAATATCCCTTTCAGGTTGGAGGAGAACCATTGGTGGACAAGGCTCTTCTTTGCCACATTCACATTCTATTCACAAGGACTTCCGAAGTGAGGAATTCCTCTGAACTGCGTCTTGAAATTTGTCTTGTAACCGTCTATGCAGGGTAATTCAGCATTTGAATTGTATTTCCAGTGCATTGCCTTTCCCATATGTCTCACATTTCCGTCTGGCAAGGATTACTCTGCTTACTCTGCTCTTACATGAAGGGTTACTATGAGTCAACAAGGGGTTTCCCTCATCCGATCTTGGACGTCACTGATCTCCAGACACCTGGCTGCACTGAGGGTGGAGGGCGCGTAAAACCAGTTCCAGCAGGCCTCTAATCTTCTGCTTACACTATGACTCGTGCATGAGAAGTGTAGTAATATCATACCCCTGTCCCAGAGACTCCAGCAAACAACTTCCTTCTACAAACTATTTCTCCAGTGAGCTTCTCATATTCTGTCTACATTATTAATGTGTGTGGGGAAGTAAGGGTATATTCACACACGGAAGATCCATTGCAGACATTTCTGAGACTGTTCTTTTCATGTAAATGGGGCTTTCAGAAATCCTTGTTCTTGTCACCGAAACAACCTGATACATGGAATGGAATGAAACTGATTTTTAGTCGCAAAAAGTTCTGTGTGTGAATGTATCCTAAAGCTGCCATTCAGTCATGGATTCCTTACAAAAATGTATATGATCAACTTAGGCTACTTTTACACTAGCGCTAGGGATCCGGCAGGCTGTTTCAATAGGGAACAGACTGCTGGATCTCTATGCCTTCCGGCATTGCCAGAGGCTTGAATGTCTCCATCCAACCCAATGAACTATAATGGGGACTGGAGGATATCCGGCCACAACCTGGCCAATATGCCAAGAATCAGCCAGAAGAAAACTGCTGCCAAGACAGCCCGCTGGATTCCTAGCATTAGTATGAAACTAGCTTTATCCAAGCGTGTATCTTAATACCTAAAGAGGCACGGGGGTAAAGGCCTACTAGACACTTTCAAAAGCTTATGACTGCAGAGCTGGACAGGAGAAGTCCATGACAGTGTCAGACAGCTGCTGCCAAGGTCAATAAGATAATGGGTTGCATCAAAAGAGGCATAGATGCCCGTGATGAGAACATAGTCCTGCCACTTTACAAATCATGGAGGACTGTGTACAGTTCTGGGCTCCTGTGAACAAGGCAGACATAGCAGAGCTGGAGAGGTTTCAGAGGAGGGCAACTAAAGTAATAACTGGAATGGGTGGACTACAGTACCCAGAAAGATTATCAAAATTAGGGTTATTCACTTTAGAAAAAAGACGACTGAGGGGAGATCTAATAACTATGTATAAATATATCAGGGGTCAGTACAGAGATCTCTCCCATCATCTATTTATCCCCAGGACTGTGACTGTGACGAGGGGACATCCTCTGCGCCTGGAGGAAAGAAGGTTTGTACACAAACATAGAAGAGGATTCTTTACAGTAAGAGCAGTGAGACTATGGAACTCTCTGCCTGAGGAGGTGGTGAGTTCACTAAAAGAGTTCAAGAGGGGCCTGGATATATTTCTGGAGGGTAATAATATTGCAGGTTATAATTACTAGAGATGGGTCGTTGATTCAGGGAGTTATTCTGATTGCCTGATTGGAGTCGGGAAGGAATTTTTTCCCTAAAGTGGGGAAAATTGGCTTCTACCTCACAGGGTTTTTTTTGCCTTCCTCTGGATCAGCTTGTAGGATAACAGGCCGAACTGGATGGACAGATGTCTTTTTTCGGCCTTATAAACTATGTTACTATGTTACTACGGTATTAAGGGGTTGGTCTGGCTAACCATAGTTCCAACTTTTTCTTGTTACCCCTTTATAAAGATATAGGGGATAAACTTTACCACTAGAGTCAGATTTAAGTTGATGGAGGACTCTGGGTAAAAATTTTGGTTGGGGCCTACTGTAATTTGCATTTTTGTTAAAGACAAGTGTACAAATCAGTTATTACTCTCTGGGTTTTACCACCAGAATTATTTTACATTCCTATTTCATACCCTTATCTCAAACCTTACATCCTTAAATAAATTCAGACCCCAGACCCTACCAATAATTCATACTACAGAGCAGACTCCTAAATAAATTCAGACCCCAAATTGAATCCAGATTCCAGAGCAAATGGCAGAATTAAATAAGACCGATACACTAAAATTCATTTAGACCCCCAAATAAATCCCTGGCCAAGCCTTACAAATTAATCCAGAACCAACACATCTAAATACATTCAAACTCCAGTTCGGAGCTTAAAATGAATTCAGACTTCTAAGTAAGTTAAGGCAACAGAGCAAACCTCAAAAAATCAGGTGCAGCATCTGGCTGTCCGTGCTCCTGGCTGGTATAGATTTCCGTGTTCTTGTACACCAGAAAACTGGTGTAGAAGATGATATTTGTGGCAGGGTCATTGGCCCTGCTCCCACCCCCCCATGCCCTTTCTTCGGGAAAGTGGTAAGGCTGAACAGAGAAAAGGCACTTGCGTAAAATTTTTTATATCCGACCCCAGACCAAAACCTATATTAGTTCAGACCCCAAACCAGCCCCCAAATTTAATTCAGAACCCAGGGCTTGATATGTGATTTTAAATTCACTTTTAAATTCAAACGTGTCATTTCAGGCGCAATGATGTCCTGTACTGAAACGTGTCCTCTGCAGCCAATCAATGGCCTCAGCAGTGATGCCACTATGTACAGCACATGACTGCCAGAAACAGAAGCCATCACAGAAACCATCATGTGTTAAAAGCATGTAGGATTGGTGTTTTGGACCTGGTGTAGGCTCCCTAATGCCCCTTTCACACGAGCGGGAGACTCGCATGTCTCCCGCAACGCATCTACAGGGCTGGACTCGGCACGGACAGGGATCGCATATAATGCTATGCGATCCCTGTCCGTGCCGAGTCCAGTCCTGTAGATGCGTTGCGGGAGACATGCGAGTCTCCCGCTCGTGTGAAAGGGGCATAAATCTCCCTGGGTAGTAGTGGACTTCCTTACAATCTAATCCTGCTTACCACTCCCTTCTAATTTGACCTAGTGTGACTTCTGTGTGTTCTCCTTTTTTCATTGTCAGTTTGTGATTCTGTGCTTTTGATTACAGAATTACAGCAACTTAGCTTTTAAAGGTGAGAATGTCACCACCTTTTTCCTGGTGCTCCGTAGATCACATTTACTGTATCCCAGACATACCTTTTTGTTGATATATCAATCTTTGCTACCCCTGAAAAAGATCTTTATTCTAGCATGCAAATTAGTTGAAAAGTGTCTATTGGGCGGTACTCTTGGACATCAGAGTCTAGCCAATCCCATTAGAACCAAACCCTACTCCTCCCATCTTCATCTTTTCTACACTTCCTTCCACTCCTGACGTTAGAAACCCACCGTTTGATATCTCGTCATCTGTTTGCGTCGCCTGTTCCCTTCCATGGCATTGGTGTCATCAATCCTTGTGGCATATGCGCACTACAGTTGATGACGCCAAGAGCCACAGAAGGGAGCAGATAGTGGAGGCACAAACAAATGGGTGATATGCATCTGTGTGAGATTTTAAGTGCTGGGTTTCTGACGTCGAGAATGGAGAAGAGGAAAATTGGAGGAGCAATTCTAGTGGGAGTGGTTTGGCTCTGATGCCCAAGGATACCGCCCATTGGTCTCTTTTCAGCAAACTTGCATATTGGAATAAAGCTCTTTTTTTCTGGGAAACAAAGATCGATATATCAACAAAAAGGTATGTCTGGGATACAGTAAATGTCATCTACAGGGCCCCAGGGGAAGTTTATAATGGAAAAAGGTGGTGCCAGACTCCCTTTAAGTGCACCGAGAGAGTGCCCAAGCCACTCTGTGCTCCATAGCTCTTGCCTTTTCCCCTTCCAGTACCTCCCTCCCTTCCTTGGTTGACACAAAGGAAATCTGGCCCTGTCAATAAAGCAAAAGAGGGAGCTGCTGAAAGGAGAATACAACTGACCTATGGTGCACCAAGCAGCTTGTGCTCATCATTGGTGCACTTGAAAACGAATTTGCATATGGATTAAAAGATGATTTCTGACTTTCAGATATGGCAGGAAATGGCTGGAGGTACCCCTTTCTGGTAAGGAACTGGACTAGAACTCTGTTTCTGTGTCCCAGAGACCATACTCTAGTGAGAACAGAGTATTGTGTGATGTGCAGGCTACATAATAACAGACCTAAGTAGTCGGACAGTCCACGAAAGGTAGAGAGACAGCCCGATAATCTCCAAACATCTCCCATTGAGGTAAACAAGAATCTGATGGAATGGTTTTCAACATCTCCAACCCTATTGTTTCCCGTTTCTCCTCACTTTGGGCCTAGAGTTAGTTCTCATGTTTTGGAAAAGTGACAGGGTAAGACTCCCTACAGCTCGGCTGGGAGGCAGCTTGCTGCAGCAGCAACCTCCTTACTGGCCTTTTGTCTGCAAATGTCTCTCATACTACCTGCTATACAGGGAACTGCAACACAGCTTCATTCAAGATAAGGGCCAATTCACACAACCGTGTCCATTTTGTGGACTGCAAAACACAGACGTCAACCATGTGCACCCCACATTGCTGGGCGCGCGATCTGCAAGATGCAGCAAAGAATAGGACATATCCTATCTTTTGTAGTGGGGTCACACGAACCTGGGAGCACTGTGATACATACGGCCATCGGCCATGTTTTGCAGATCCATGTTTTGTGGTCTGCGAATTGGACATGATCGTGTGAATAGACTCTAAGTGGCTTGTACCAAAGTTCCCTGCACATATGATGGCCAGCAGCGCTGCAGCATGGGTAAGACTTTGAAGGTGCCACAGCTCCACAATCCACCATTATATCATGGGAAGGAGAAGCACTCTTGGTGCCCTAGCCAGGAGTTTCACATAACGAACTACCCTTAATAGTTGTTAGATCAGAACATCCAATTATTCCCATTCCTTGTTCACTACCAGGCTCTAACCGTTATATTATCCATTTCCCACCGCTAGGACTTCTATTAGTTATTAGTTATTTTATTTTTTAATTCAGAAATGTTACCCCTTGTTTATGGTTCCCTAGGCAGCTGCCTACCTCCCCGATACCTGATTTCGGCCCTAGTGATATGCTATAACTTGTAATAGTGGGAAAACCCTTGAAAATGTGAAGGATCCGTGACATTTTATATGTTTTCACACAAGGTTGGTAACTTTTACAACTTTTTGGCATACATTGTTAATACAGGTTGACATGCTCCGAGGAGCAGCTGATTATCGGGAAGGTAGCATTTCTTTCCGACAACTGGCTCATTTATCGGGTGACCTGCTGTATCTTTAGACGTAGAGATTATCGGTAACGAGCATTCGTAGGAACATTCATCCCCGATAATCTGCTCCGACAATCGGGCTGCGTAAACCCGCCATTGGACTACTAGATTTATAACCGTTGATGTGATGTATGCAACACTGCTTGGTCGGTAATAGGATTTCTGTGTAATTTTTATTACATATCCCATGGTTTGTAGACTAAATCCACTTTTCGTCCTTCTCCAGTAATCTTATGTGTGCTTCATTTTTATTTACCAAGGTGAGGTTTCAGAAACAATTCTTGGGAAGGTTAACATGATCTTAAACAATTCTTCAAACCAGCAAATGACTCAGCCAAGACTTACATCAGAGAGAGATTATGAGGGTATGTGAAGCACAAACTTTGTTTGAGAAGAGCTTTAATAGTCAATGCAATCCTATAACTTTACAGAGAAGACATGGGCTGGATTAAGCTTCACAAACACATAAACCCGTGTGACTCGTCCTTATACACCATAGAATACTCCATATACAGTCATGAGAAAAACCAATTACACCCTCTTTGAATTTTATGGTTTTACGTATCTCAACATATAAAAAAACATCTGGTCCTTAGAAGATCTTAAAATTAGGTAAATGCAACCCATGACAAATCACACCATGCCATTATTTATTCAACAAAAACTAGGCCAAAATGCAGAAGCTGTGGAATTAAAAGGGTAAGTACTGATGAGGTGCTACTTTTCAAATGCCCATGTGACCACCTCTATAAAAGCAGAAGTTTTTGCAGTTTGCTGGTCTGGAGTATTTAGGCATGTGTTAACAGAATGCCACAGAGGAAGGACATCAGCAATGAACTTAGAGAAGTGTAACAACCTGGAGGGGAGGCATGGATGGGTGGAGTGGAAGTGGCTATGATGGTGCTCATAGTACTCACAGTTCACAGTGGCAGTCATCACCCTGGCTACCTGGGCCTTGCACAGTGAATGATTGGAGTACCTCTTCTTCCCTTGTGGCACACTCTGCTTTTGGTGCTCCTGCCAGATGGTAGTTGGGGTGCCTTTGATAGGGGATAGTTGACAGGGTGCAAGGTAGCAGGGTAGATGCAGGGCCAGCAGATGTATGGTGTTAATAATCAGTCCCGTTGGTTGCAATAAATGAAGTCTTTGTTTGGATTTTGTGGAACCACTGCGCCTAACACTGGAAAACACCACAAGAGTGGAATCCAGATAGAAGGCAGCTGGCCTACAGAGCAGGACAAACAGACATGAAACTTGTTTAGACTCATATCAAGACATCTGGAACCTAGACAGACAGAGACATGGACTTGGAACATATTCAGACTTGAATCAAGACTTTCTGGAACCCAGACAGGTGAAGACCAGTCCAATAGTAACGAATGCAGGGACCGGTGCACACAACAGTAACTTCTGGAACCCGAACATACCAGAAATAGCAGGCAGACATGGCAATGACTTCTGGAACAGGCAGACACAAGGAACACGCTTCAGAAAACAGTCTTCAGGAACACGCTTCATGGAATGGACTTCAGAAACATGCTTCAGGAACTGGACTTCAGCAACATGCTTCAGAAAACGGACTTCAGAAACAGACATTGAAAATAGGCTTCTGGAACAGGTTTGAGGCTTGCACCGGAAACTGGCTTTGAAACACAGAAGCAACCATTGTAGGACAGGAGCAGACATTGTTGCCCAGCCAGGGTCTGGCCACAAACTTCAGACAGAACTTTCACCACAGGCAGAACTCAGGAGCTAAATACACATGTCATAGTAGAGGTGTTTACAGCCACAAGTATCCGTGGCAAGTATGCATGAACAGAGGCAGATGTGCACTGCCACACCGACACATGACCCTAGCTACACAACCACAATATTCAGCAACCAGCCCACATGATGTACAATGGCAAACAGTGAACAGACATGTAAGTCTTTCTTTACAAAAGGCACAGTTCCAAAGTATATCACAATATAGTGTCCTTCCAATAGATGTGTATAGGTAGCAACAATGATGGTAGTAGTAGTCCCTGAGTCTGGCTCTAAGTACACTTTGCAGTCTTTCCACAGCAGCAAAGTCTTTGATGCCATAAACAAGTGAATACCTTGCTGATGTTATCTTGCAAGGCCTTTATGGTTCTGGACCTTGTAAAATGACTGGTCTTTTTCCTTCAGGGAAACTCTGCTCTTTTGGTGTCTGTAGTCTTAGAGAGAAAGGTGCTCTGATTGGAGTAGCGTGCCACCATGTAATACTACCAGTGCCAGGAGAATGTCTGGCCCAAAAAAAGACTTCGAGACGGAGTTGCCAGGTACCATACAGCAGCCAAAGCATCTGCGTTCCGGGACAGTTTGTCTCTGATGAGACTACCACTTTAGGAAAAGATTGTGAGAAACTACTGAATTATCTAGCAGAATATATCACTTCACTTACGTGCTGCACCATTTGTCTTATAATAATAATAGTACGTAGTGTTATGTAAAAACACAGGTAACATAAAATCTTACCATGAGAAACCAAATAACACACTCAATGCTGCCACAAAGGTTGTCAAACACATATAATGTAGTATTTACACTTAAGTGTCTTAAGTGTACCGGATCTATGGTAGAACATTTAATGCGTACATAACCCTTCAGTGTCTCCTATAAGTGCCTGCTTCCTAAACACAGTCTTATTGCGCACCCCTCGTTACATTGTCCTGTACCGTGTTGTCTATGACTCTGGAGGTTGAGCTGTCATTTATGATCAATTGGCTATGAAACAATGTGCCTATAAGTCTGCGTCTATGTAGACTGGAACATACACCATCATATAAGTACACTCTAAATGTCTAATTATAATGCCTACTATATATATGCAGGGATGTAACTACCATAGCGGCAGACCATGCGACTGCTATGGGGCCCAAGGCAAGAGGGGGCCCAGTTGGGATCATCCCCTCTTCTACTGGG
Organism: Rhinella marina; assembly: GCA_900303285.1. NCBI lineage: Eukaryota > Metazoa > Chordata > Amphibia > Anura > Bufonidae > Rhinella > Rhinella marina. Next base: position 120,112 of record ONZH01013009.1, on the reverse strand, counting down.
GGTGAAAACATGGTCAGGACTCTACCCTCTAAAGGAACAACTTTTAGCAAATTAGGCAGTGGAAAAATGGTCCAAAGGTCATTGAAAGAGGTTTAGGGTGAAACCCTTCTGTCCTGTGTGGGGGGCCTGGTTGGATCCTTGCTATGGGACCCTTACTTCTCTATGTACGCCACTGATATATGGCATACAATATATCATGCTATATATGTAAAGAGAGTAGTAAGAGCTTTTTATAGGATTGGATAACCCCTTTAAGAGTGCAGACAATGACGATGCTGCAGACGATTGTCGGGAGGGAAACATTCCCTCCTGGCAATCGTCAGATAGCTAGCAGAAGACACAGCTACTAGTACATGAAGAGATGTCCTCCGTGGCATGGGGTGGTGTGATGCTATGCCATTGCTCATTCTCATGCAGGACAGCGGTGTACCGTTTGCTTATTCATCGGGCATTCGGACGCAGTATTAGACTAACGAGCTTTCCTATGAGCGATCATCTGCCAGAAAATCTGGCAGTCTAATACACCCTTTGTTTGCTTTTGTATTGAAGCCACGGCGTACATACACCTGCGTATTTGTTTGCATTTATAAGATGTGCTAACTTTATTTCTGGTATTATCCGGTACTGGTATGGATGACTTCAGCCACTCTGTGGTGGTGTTATTCAGTCATGGTATGGTGGCATTATCTGGTCACAGTATGATAATATTATTCAGTCATGGTATAGTGGTATTATTCAGTTATGGCATGGTGAAATTCAGTTACAGTATGGTGATATTCTTCTATAGTATAGTAGTATTCAGTTATAGTATGGTGGTATTATTTAGTTATAGTATGGTGGTATTATTTAGTTATAGTATGGTGGTATTAAGCAGTTACAGTATGGTGGTATTATTTAGTTATGGCATGGAGATATTATTCAGTTATATTATGTTTGGATTATTCAGTCCTGTTTTGGTGGTCTTATTCATTCTCTCTGTGATGGTATTATTCAGTTTTTCTGTGATGGTATTATTCAGTCATGGTATGGTGGTGTTATCTAGTCACAGTATGGAGATATTATTCAGTTACAATATGGTGGTATTATTCACTTATGAAATGGTTGTGTTATTCAATTCCAATAGAGTGGTATTACACAGCTATGGTATTATACAGTTACGGTAGGGTGGTATTTTTCAGTTTTGATATGGTGGTATTATTCAGTTACGGTATGGTGGTATTATTCAAGTACGGTATGGCGGTATTGTTCAGCTCTGATGTGGACTGCATTATTCAGTTATGGCATGGTGGTATTATTCATCTATGGTATGGTTGTATTATTTATTCCATGTATTTCTTATTATTGGGGGGAAGGGATATGCGGTATATACGGAGCATTGTACAGTACAGTCTTGGGGAACATAAAAACTCGGAGGAATATGTAGTGTAAATGTCACTATGAGCCACCATTACACATCAGTTGTGCGACCAATAATTATTTTAGCGCCATCATAAGTGCTAGTTTTATTGTTAACATTGACCTATATCATTGCGATTGCTTATAATCAAGTGAAGCATGGTGATGATTGTAGCGTCTGTGGGCCCTGAATAGGGCATTTTCAGGCTCAGTACCTAGGGCAGGGGTGTAACTACCATAGCGGCAGACCATGCGACTGCTGTGGGGCCCAGGGCAAGAGGGGGCCCAGTCTTAGTTGGGATTATCTCCTCTTCTACTGGAGGTGAAAGGAAGGACTGGCCAACCTGCGACTCTCCAGCTGTTGTAAAACTACAACTCCCACCATGCCCTGTTGTAGGCTGATAGCTGTAGGCAGACTGGGCATGCTGGGAGTTGTAGTTTTGCAACAGCTGGAGAGTCGCAGGTTGGCCAGCCCTGCTCTAAAGGAACAACTTTTAGCAAATGAAGCAATGGAAAAAATGTCCCAAGTGTCATAGAAAGGGGTTTAGGCAGAAACCCTTCTGTGCTGTGTTTGGGGCCTGGTTTGATCCTTGCTATGGGGCCCTTACTTCTCTATGTACACCACTGACCTAGGGCGTGCATTAGCGGTAATAATGGCTCTAGTGCTAGTCTTATTCTTAAGGGTAACCTGGAAAAATTAGGCTTTCCTTAGGTCCCACTATCGTGATGTCCTCCTGACCTATTTAGAACAAGTCTGCACAGCAATATCATGTACCTATAAAACAATGACAATTAAATAGAATTCTTTACAGCCGCACCCTGACATTAAACATAAAATTAAGTGAAAAGAAGATCCTAGGACAACTTACACATTGTTATAATTGGCTATTGAATTTGCAAGGGTTGTAGTCCCCAGGTGGAGGATTAAGGGTTACCCCATCTTAAAAGGGCTCTTGGCAGCACATTGCGGCCTGTGGTCAGACTGTCAGACGGCGTCTGTCAAGGACAATATCTGTCCTTGGACAATGGACGGCAGAGCCTGTCCAGGAAGCATTGGGAGAGAGGGGCTTTCCTCTCTTTGTTCTGAATGCAGGCGATTGGGAAGGCGTTCCCCACCCGGCTTTACACATCCCTGATCCTTGCAGGGCGCATCATCTCCCACTTCCTGGGTTATTAATACTCTTACACATAGCGGCTCCATCGTTCTCGTCTTACCTGTCTGTCTTTTGTCTTTTCATATCCTCTACATAAACACTTAAAGACCTCTGATGGTGATAACGCCTGCTGACTGGTGCAGAATTTCACAACCTCTTTTAATGTCTAGATTAAGTGTTATGGTGAGGTCAGCTACAGACAATAGCTTACATCTGGATGTAGTTATTAAACTAGTCGTGGAGGAAACTATGTACCGCCATACAGTGACTGAATAATACCACCGTATAGTCGCTGAATAATATCTCTGTACAGTGACTGAAAAATACCAATACACCGGGACTAAATAATACCAGCATATACGGTAGTAAATGAATATTACTGCCATACAGTGGCTTAATAATACTGCTATAAAGAGTCTGAAATACAGGGATTGAATAATACCAACATATAGTAGCTGAATATTACCAACATAGAGGAGCTGAATAATACAATCATACAGTGGCTGAATAAGATCATCATATAGTGGCAGAATAATATCAGCATATACGGTAGTAGCTGAATATTGATGTAGTATTGATGTGCACACTCTACAGCTGGGTATGTAGCTCGATTTCAACAGGTGTTCCAAGGGTAAATAACAAATAACAAATATTTATTGATAACAAATATCATAAAGATAAAAAAGAGTGTTCAATAAAATCTGCCAGCGCTGGATCCAGATCTAAAATACAAGTACAGATATATTCTATATAGTAGTTAATCAAAAATATAAAAATATATATATAGAAATGGTGGTAAGTCTAATAAATCATACAATGATTGTAGCCTACAATGCGTAGTCTTTACGCGTCCTAAAAGATGGACATTTGTAAAAACAGGATTCCTTGTTGCAAGCAATATACCACTGAGGAAGGGGCAGATATTAACAAGCCCCGAAACGCGTTTGCGAATAATATATGTTGGCCCTGTGGACAAAGATCTCGGTATTACAGCCATCAATGAAATACCGATAAAACCTCTAGCTGTAAAGGACTGTAGATATTCATCTACCAAAGTTACAAAACGCTCCTAAAGACGTCCAGCCTAAATTAGGCTTGAAATAGGCGCCAAAAAAAGCACGTGGGACGCCACATGCATTACCTCTTCAACGCTATACGCGGCAACACCTCTATAGAAGATGCCGTCCTGGGATAGCCGCGCTTAACATGCCGCACCAGAGTCTCTGCATCGAGGACATACGAAACGCCGCATTTAACATTCAATATGCTACATAGAGGATTCAGCACTTACCTCCACTGAGGACTATCTCAAGCAAAACGGATTTGTCTTTTACAGCAACGGCACCAGCAGCTGACGAAGGATCGGTAAAGTACTATATCTCTTCCCTCTGTCACAGGAGGTAGTGAGTTTATATCAATAATTCTACCATATTGTACCATCTTGTAGATACATTGTCTCATTGTTCCAAAATTGGAACTTAAACATACTTGCAACAAGGAATCCTGTTTTTACAAATGTCCATCTTTTAGGACGCCTAAAGACTACGCATTGTAGGCTACAATCATTGTATGATTTATTAGACTTACCACCATTTCTATATATATATTTTTATATTTTTGATTAACTACTATATAGAATATATCTGTACTTGTATTTTAGATCTGGATCCAGCGCTGGCAGATTTTATTGAACACTCTTTTTTGTCTTTATGATATTTGTTATCAATAAATATTTCTTATTTGTTATTTACCCTTGGAACACCTGTTGAAATCGAGCTACATACCCAGCTGTAGAGTGTGCACATCAATACTACATCAATTACTTTTATCTTTTTTCTGGCATAGGGTTAGCCAGTTGTCAGCACCTCTATTTCTGTGGAATATAGTTTGGTGAGCCACTATCACATTATATAGTAGCTGAATATTATCTCTGTATGGTGACTGAAAAATACCAATACACAGGGACTAAATAATAACATCATATAGTAACTGAATAATACTGCCATAAAGAGTCTGAAATACAGGGATTAAATAATACCAGCATATAGTAGCTGAATAATTCCATCATACAGTGGTTAAATACTATCATCATACAGTAGTAGAATAATACTAGCATATAGTAGCTAAATATTATCTCTATACAGTGACTGAAAATACCAATACACAGGGACTAAATAATACCAGCATATAGTAACTGAATATTACTGCCATAAGGTGGCTTAATAATACTGCCATAAAGAGTCTGAAATAAAGGGATTGAATAATACCAGCATATAGTAGCTGAATATTACCATCACAGAGTGGCTGAATAATACCATCATACAGTATAATACCACCATAAAATGACTGTCATCATACAGGGAATAAATAATACCATCATACAGTGGCTTAACAATACTGCCTTAAAGTGGGTCTAATACAGGGATTAAATGATACCGGCATATAGTAGCTGAGTAATACTATCACACAGTGGCTGAATAATATCAGTATAATACCACCATAAAATGACTGAAAAATACCATCACACAGGGAATAAATAATACCATAATTCAGTGGCCGAATAATACCATCATACAGTAGCTGAATAATACTATCATACAGGGAATAAATAATACCATCATATAGTGGCTCAATAATAACAACATACAGGGAATAAATAATACCATCATACAGTGGCTGAGTAATACTATCGTATAGGGAATAAATAATACCATCATATAGTGGCTCAATAATAACAACATACAGGGAATAAATAATACCATCATACAGTGACAGAAAATTACCAGAACTTAAGAACTGAATAATACCACCATATAATGGTTGAATAATCCAGTGACTATTAGATATTCAGTTACAGACCATCTAATGTTTTTGGCTTTCTGTTTCTCACATTCTCATGGGAGCAATGCATCTGCCATACTGGATTGTTTTTAGAGAATTCTCTAAAGTTATTCCTTAAGGTAAGTGTCTTGGGGGTTTCGGGCAGCCGCTCACTTGTACTCCCTCCATAGACACAACATGAATTGGTTCAGTTCTTGATGCAGAACAAGCAGTAAAACTATAAAGGACTTTTGTGGTGTTATTTCGGGAAACCCTTGCCAAGTGCACTCATATCATAGAGGCAGAGCAAAGGGCTGCTATAAAAGCCTCAGAGACACAGGGCCCACCCTCAGTCGGCCCCATCCCTTTTGATACTGGTTGGCAAGAAGTTGTACATAATGACTCCCCTATGTTTAGATAAACCACATTGTTACCAGTCCGGGAAGGAGATTAATAAGGTTTCATCCTTGTATAATTAAAAGAACATTTGTAAACATTTCAAAATCTCTGTGTGCTGTTATTGAATGGGATAACACCCTTCTTCTCAACACAATGAAATAAAAAGCCTACATCAGAGAGACACTCTGATCAATAGACAATAGTGCTGTATGCATATAGTGACCAAATAATACTAACATGCAGTGACCTAATAATACCACCATACAGGAACTGAATAAACACACCATACAGTGTCTTTATAATACCACTATACTGTGATTTAATAATACCACTATACAGTGACCTTATAATACCACCATACAGTGACTTTATAATACCACCATACAGTGTCCTTATAATACCACTATACTGTGATCTAATAATACCACTATACTGTGACCTAATAATACCACTATACAGTGACCTTATAATACCACCATACAGTGACTTTATAATACCACCATACAGTGTCCTTATAATACCACTATACTGTGATCTAATAATACCACTATACTGTGACCTAATAATACCACTATACTGTGACCTAATAATACCACTATACAGTGTACCTTATTATACCACCAAACAGTGACCTTATAATACCACCATACAGTGTCCTTATAATACCACTATACTGTGATCTAATAATACCACTATACTGTGATCTAATAATACCACTATACAGTGACCATATAATACTACCATACAGTGTCCTTATAATACCACTATACTGTGATCTAATAATACCACTATACTGTGATCTAATAATACCACTATACAGTGACCATATAATACCACCATACAGTGACCTTATAATACCAGCATACAGTGACCTAATAATACCACTATACAGTGACCTTATTATACCACCATACAGTGAACTAATAATACTACCACACAGTGACCTTATAATACCACCATACAGTGACCTAATAATACCACCACCATACAGTGACCTTATTATACCACCATACGGTGACCGAATAATGCCACAATACTGTGACCTAATAATTTCACTATACAGTGGCCTAATAATAGCACCATACAGTGACCTTATAATACCACCATACAGTGACCTAATAATACCACTATACAGTGACCTAATAATATCACCATACAGTGACCTAATAATACCACTATACAGTGACCTAATAATATCACCATACAGTGACCTTATTATACCACTATACAGTGACCTAATAATATCACCATAAAGTGACTGAATAATAAAGTCATTTAATGTCCAAATAATACCAACAGTGACTGAAAAATACCACCACAAAGTGATGGAATAATATGACCTAATAATACCACCATACAGTGAACTAATACTACCACTGTACCGTGACTGAATAATATGGTCATACAGTGCTCTAATAATACCACCATAAAGAGAACATGTGCCACTGTACAGCGACTGAACAATATTGCTATACAGTGAACAAACTCTGAAACAGTGACTGAATAATACCACCGTATTGTAATTGAATTATATCGCCACATAATGATTCTTACCATCATACAGAGGCCTAATAAAGACCATACAGGAAGCCTTCAGTGCACAATGCAGACTGGACAAAGAAATACATGACTGATCAGATGCAATAAAAAAGGAATAAACAACAATTAAATCCTGTGACTCATAAAAAGCATCTTCTCTGATTAAATAGTTCGCTTTCCCTTTCATCTCCTTCTGGCCCAGACTGTCAAGAAGGAAGTCTTCCAGCTTCATAGTTTGTCCCATGGACATCTCTGGCTCCTGATTTTTTTCAGCACACCTACAACCTCAAGAACCCGTCTCACCTTCTCTGGTAACCCAATCCCCCACCCTAGTTGCCAGAGTGACTGTAATGCCTTATGACAGACACTGTTTCCCTATAGCAATAAAAGCTACACTGCATAAAAATAAAGCACCTTCCAGCTTTGCACTGTTATGGTACCTGCAAGGAGCCCCTCCTTTAAAGGCTATGGACACCTTTGGGGGGCAATTTTTTAATCACTGAATTTTACTAATATGGGGCTAAAGATATTTTTATGAACGTTTTTCAAGTTTTTCATCTACAGCTTTTGGTTTCAGTGCATTTGCAGACTATTACTTTTTGCTTAAAGAGGACCTGTCCCCTCTCCTGACATGCCTGTTTTAATAGCTTCATGCATTCCCCGTGTAATAACAATTCTGGATCATCTATTATTATGTCTCTATGTTGTATCGTTCCTTTAATATTCCTGCTAGAAGATATAAAAGAATTGCTAGCAGTCTGCAGTAAGGGTACAGAGGGGAGGTAACAAGTTGGGGGTGTGTCCCTGCACAGACTTACTCTATCCAATCAGTGCTGCCATTTTCAGACTGTACAGGTACACCCCCCAACTGGTCACCTCCCCTCTGTACCCTTACTGCAGACTGATAGCAATTCATCCATAACTTCTAGTAGAAATAATAAAGGAATGACACAACATAGAGCCATAAAGATAGATGTTCCAGAATTGTTATTACATGGGGATGCATGAAGCTATTAAAACAGGCATGTCAGGAGTGGTGACAGGTCCTCTATAACACTGAACCCATCAGAGAGCTGCTTTGCTGGTCTAATCTGTGGCTCTTATTTCTAAACTCCTGACAGCTTATAAACATTCATTTAAGCCATATTCTTGGTAGGTTAGTCGAGTCGTCAAAGCAGCTCCCTGACGGGTTCAGGAGTGAGAGAGTGCAGCAGTATGTAGGTGTAGTGAAAGATGCATCGGAAAAACTGTTTTTACTATTTTTAATAAAGACCAATAGAAAAAAATATTTTAGTCCAAATAATTAGTAAAATTCAATTATAACAAATTGCACCCAAAGGTGTTCATAGCCTTTAACTGTACCTGTCAGTTACTCAAATAGGAAGTGCACCAGAGTGCTGTAATTAAGTGCTTGACAAAGAGAGTTTCCATCAAGTTTGCCCGTCAAAGAGTGGCCTATACACAGTGCCTACCATGCAGTGTCTCCATCCATACTGCTTGTCAGTGTACCCCCCATAACTAGTACCTGCCAAAGAGAAAATATATACAGTGCTTGCCTTAGGGTATCCCTATATACAGTGCCAATGGGTGTCCCCATATAGAGAGGATGCAAGTCCAGTGTTTAAAGATCGTCGTATGAGATAAGAAAAACATGGCTGCTTTTTTCCAGGAACTGTGGTCCACAAACAGCAGAATAGCAGTTTAGCCTTTTTCACTTGAATGTAGCTGAGCTGCAATACCAGACACAGCCCAATCGACAAGAGGGGCGCTCTTCCCAGAAGTAAAGCTGTCATGTTTTCTTAACTCATACAAGAGGATATTGTATTTGACGTATCCACAACATTGTGTAAAAGTACAGAGACACATTAGGCGTAAATGACATTCGTATGTGGGAAGCACCGGCGTCACTGTGCTAAATATCAGCTCCTTACATGGGGTCTGGACTCTGGAGGAAACAAGTCTTTGAAAAGTTTTAACATTGTGTTCCGGAGATCCAGCATTGTTCAATCCTCTTTTTGTTTAGTACAAGTCCCATTCTGCATTCACTGCCTGCACAGTGTTAGTAGTACTGGAGGCAATAATACCGCTTCTCCTTGAATTTACACTGACGGCACCGGGAGCAGTTATCTCTCCCTAAAAATCACCAGGAATCATAGGGTTCGGCATTTCTACCAGTTCTGAAGAAGCTGGGTGACAACAAAAATGGCCATGTGCTGTTTTTTTCACTGCTGTCATACTGCTTTACTGTAGGAATTGCTCCAGCACATGATAGAAAGGGATAGGGAATTGCTCAACATGCAGTTCCCTAATGTAACATTTAAAGAGGTGCTAAATTTCACATTACAGCCTTTTCACTTCCTACTTTACCTCTTTTTAGAAATAAGTTCAGGGAGATAAATATATTGTCCAAAAATTTGCCAGCCCCTCAAAATATAGACCACACCCAACTTTTCCCAAACAGACCCAGAGCTGAGAAGCTGTAGTTGCTGCCTGTGGATTTTTTCTCAATTCCGTCATCTGAGGAGAAGACAGACAGCTTATCTCTTCTCTCTGACCTTATAAACACTCATTAAAGCTCAATCCTTACCTTACTGATAAGAATGTGGCTTAAATAATTGTTTATGACCTCTCAGTAGTTTACAGATAAGAGTAATTAGATGACCGGCACAAAGTGAAAGTACCAGTCACTCAGCTAGACAGTTAACCCTTTGTGACTGGACAGATCAATATTTTTAATAAAGACCAATTGAAAATATAATTTTTAGCCAAAAATAAGTTAAATGCAATCATAAAAAATTGACTCCAAAGGTGTACATAGCCTTTAAAATAGTGACAGTCTTAGCGCTCCCAAAATATTGATATTGACATCAAAGTGCCCCTAAAATAGAGGAAGCCTCAGTGTTCTTAGAATATTGACAGCCACGGTGCCCATAAAACAGTGACAGCCTCAGTGACAGATGCAGTGCCTGTAAAAATAGTTACAGCCACAGTGCCCCTTAAATAATGACAGACATCGTGCCCCAGAAATAGTTACAGCCACAGTGCCCCTAAAATAGGGGAAGCTTGAAATTCTCGAAATAGTGTGTCACGGACATTCCTATGACAGATAACAGGAGTTCTGTCAGATTGGGATCACGTGGTATAATCTGACATGTTTTCCCTTTTTGTTGTTGGTATTTACCACACCCTTTTCCCTCAGGTGTTCCTGGTGTGGTAATTATCCCTCCCCTATTTATTGCTTCTTCTCCCACTATTCCTTGCGGTTTACAGCTTCAGTTGTTGTTGTGGTGTGCAGCAGTTTGGTTTTGAAGCTGAGTTCCTGGAGCCTCCATTTCTTCACTATAAGATAAGTTTCCTTTTCCCCTCTGTGTGTTTTGTTATTAGGCCTTAAGTAGACTCCTGTTCGTCCTTCTTGTTGGAGGAACAGGTAGACTCATTCCTGTCATTAGTTTCCAGGGTCCTATAGGGTCAGTTCGGTGTTTAGGTTCCTGTGTATGAACTTGCCTATCTTTGAGGCCTGTTCATACTGGTAGATAGACAGGAATTGAGCCAGGGTTTCCTGTAGGAGGTGTCCATCTTCCTTCCTTAGTTTCTAGGCCTAATCTCCTTTTCCTCCTATGCTTGGTTTGGTCCCCCCCCCACACCTGCGCGTGACATAGTGACAGTCACAGTGCCCCAAAAATTTTTACAACCACAGTGCCCCTAAAATAGTGACAGCCTCTGTGCCCCTGAAATCATGACAGTCGTAGTGTTCCCAAAATAGTGATATCCACAGTGCTCTTAAAATAGACAGAGTACCCCTAAAATAGTGGCAGCCACTGTACCCCTAAAATAGTGACAGCTACACTGCACCAAAAAAGAGACCACCTCAGTGTTCTTCAGATAGTGACATCCACAGTGCCCCTAAAATAGTGACGGCAAATGTGACCCTAAAATAGTTACAGACATAGTGCCCATAAATACTGGCAGCCTCAGTGTTCCCAAAATAGTGACAGCTGCAGTGTCCCTAAAATAGTGACAGCCATAGTGCCCCTAAAATAGTGACGGCCATAGTGCCCCTAAAATAGTGACGGCCATAGTGCCCCTAAAATAGTGACAGCCATAGTGCCCTTAAAATAGTGACTGCCACTGTGCCCCTATAATAGTGACAGCCTTAGTGCTCCTTAAATAGTGACAGTCAAAGTGCTAGTTTTGCTGTCCCCTCTGCCATCACTGATCCAGAAGTGACACAACAGTCTACCTTCTTTGGCACTTTTTTCTATGATTTATTTCATCCGCCACCAGAAATAAACTGTAAGTCACTTCATAGTTTACTTCACTTGGTAAAGTTTATGATGTTTATATCACTTCATGTTTACTATCAGCAGCCTGTGGAGCTTTTCTGGGATAACTCCAACTGGGACAACTTGTGCAACACAGATTTAATCAAACAGTGAAAAACATCTCACACGAGTCACTTTTATGTCTGGAGAAAAGTTATCTGTAACATACCGTACTAGTTTTCATACCGTGAAACATTTAGAACAATTAGATTTGCCATTTGAAATATAGGTGCGGCCTGGCAAGTACAGGTGTAGCCGACAATGAGTAATCTGACAATGAGTCCTAGTTCTGGCTTCAAAAACATGAAAAAAACTGACTGTGGACCACAACAAGCTGTTTTGTTTAATGAAACAGAACCTGCAGAAGGACCTGCACTGATATGATCACATGGACATATATGTGCAGGTCCTCAAGCCAAAGAAGTGAGCAGCAAGGAGGAAGAGAAGAAGAGCTTAAAATGTTGTGTAAGAGCATGTGATCCGGGATCTGATTTGGTTTAGAGGGTCTAGTCTAAGGTCTATATTAAGGGGTCTGAATTTATTTAGGGGATCTGAGTCAGTATTTGCATGGTTTGGTTGGGTGGTCTATGTTAGTTTAGGGGGTCTTATCTGGGAACTATAATGGTTTAGAGAGTCTGTATTTTTCTGTAGAGATCAAAGATGTCTTGGTGGCAAACTCTTCATTTGTCAGGAGAAGTCATCATAGCGGTTTTGGCTGGATGGAGAAGAAAAGGAAAGAGAACTTCTACAATCAGAGAAGACGGAGCCTGTGAGTCACAGGATTTATAGCAGAGCCTACACTTCACTTGATAAATTAATTATAATAAATTGTGCATTCTAAAAAACTTTTCTGTGAAGTTAAGGCCTAATTGACAACTTGGCTTTACCATTCTCCTAGTCAAAGTGAGGTGGGCTTATTGACTCTGATAATGTCAGCGATAACCGTCAGTATATAGGGGCACATCCTTTTTAGAAGTAAAACAGGAACAGCTACTTGTCAATGCTAGCACAGAAATGTGGTGTTGACCATAGACATGACATGGCGGTGGGCCCAAGTTTTGGAAACAGCCTAGGGCCTCTACTTAATCTGCTAATTGGGGCTTGAAAATCCATGGGTACGCCACCACTATCCTGAAGAGTCATTCTGTCCAGTCTTCAAACATTTTCTTCCAGGTTGATTGACATTTCCCTGTCTCGTCCAAGTCTCGTTGATTTGCTGTTGCAAGGCAAGAACACATCCATGGGACATGTCAATCAAACTGGAAGGATCACTTTGAAGACCAGACCACTTGGCTCTTCAACCATAATTAGGATAAGTCCATTTCACACATAACGCTGGAACTTACAGTTTATACAATCTATTCCCCTCGGTATAACAGTATTGTGGTGGCTTAGCGGTAGATCAAGTGACAGGTTAACTAGAGTTTATTGTAGTTAACTGATTACTCCAGTTTCATCCCACATTCACATTGCGGTGTAAATAAAGAAGAGATGAGGGAACTGGAATGTGAGGCCCTCTGGGCATGGGTAAATCCATTGTGTACATGACGTAACCTGATGCTGCTGCTAAATAAATAAGACATAAAATATGAGATAGACTGGGTACATGGACATAAACATCCGAAATTCTTAACAACTTGTTGGGAAAGGGTTGTCCAGGATTAGGAAAACATGGAAGCGTTACTTAATAGGGCCATACCTGTTCACAACTCAGTACTATTTACTTCAGGATAGGTCATCAATATCAGATCGGTAGGAGTGTGACTCCAGCCATCCCCGCGCCGAACCGCTGCCTCCTCACAGCATACCAAGCACAGCACTGTACAATGTATAGTGGCTGTGCTTGGTATTGCAGCCCAGGGGCACATGAGCCATGAGACTGATAACACGAGGTCATTGGCAGAGGAAGAGGGTGCAGTGCTCTACGTAGTGCCATGGTCTCTTTAACCAGCTGATTGGTGATGGGGGTGGGCCTCACCAATCAGATATTGATGATCATTAAGCGCATGATAGATCTGGGTCTGTTTACCCAACTTTGGTCCCTTCCCTCCATTTTCCCCTGACCATCTGCCCAATTCTGTGTTCCTCCCCATACAGCCACGTCAGAACCATACCCTAACGTATCCTATGTAACACCACAGATGTCACCTGCAGTCCTATGTAACATCTCAGCTAACACAATGATAACTCTCTGGGTATAGATTATGTAGTAGATGTCATCTGTAGTCCTATGTAACACCTCAGCTAACACAATGATAACTCTCTGGGTATAGATCATGTAGTAGATGTCATCTGCAGTCCTATGTAACACTACAGATAACATAGTGACAACACATTGCAGAAAACGTAGAAGTAACTCCAGCAAGGCCTGTGCCTTGTGACCCAGTGCTGGGTGAGTAAGGTCATAAGGAGGAAGTTGTTTTCTTTGGGGTTCAGGCTAGCGCCACCTCCTCCTTCTTGCTGTGCTGCTGTGAACCTGGCCGAAAGAGGAGGAGGACAAAGCAGAAGTGTGGTAAGAGGGAGGAAGTATGAAAGTTGGGCCTGTGGCAGTGAGCGGGGGACTAAAGAAGCTCAGCAACTGGAAACACTGCTGCTGAGGCTGTGCATTGTGTAATGTGGGCATTTTAGGTAGCAATGGGCCGCACAGGGACATCGGGCCTGGGGCTACCGTCCCCTATTATGATCATCCATTGTTGAGGTCCTGAGGATAGTTCATTAATATTCTACTCCAGTAAAACCCCTTTAACATTTTATTAAGGATGCATTTCTCCCTTTAAACACCTGTGTGAACCAGTTTGCTCAGTAATACCAGCAACAGAGTCACCAAACTATCAGAGACAATGCCTTGTTATAATATCATCCTTAAAGAGGACCTTTCACCACTCCTGACATGCCTATTTTAATAGCTTCATGCATTCCCCATGTAATAACAATTCTGGAGCATCTATTCTTATGTCTCTATGTTGTACCATTCCTTTATTATTAGCACTAGAAGTTATGAATGAATTGCTATTTGCCTTTAGTAAAGGAACAGAGGGGAGGTAACAAGTTGGGGGTGTGTACCTGCACAGACTGACTCTATCCAATCAGTGCTGCCATGTTCAGACTATGCGGGAACACCCCCCCAACTGGTTACCTCCCCTCTGTTCCTTTACTGAAGGTAAATAGCAATCCATTCATAACTTCTAGTGCAAATAATAAAGGAATGGTACAACATACAGACATAAGAATAGATGTTCCAGACTTGTTATTACATGGGGAATGCATGAAGCTATTAAAACAGAAATGTCAGGAGTGGTGAAAGGTCCTCTTTAAAAGGGCTGTACAGCCCTTACTAACTGAAGGCCATCACTAGCTGATCAATGGGTGTCTGACACCCTTCACCCCAGCCGATCCACTGTTCGGTTGGCGGAGCTGTGTAGTTCCAGTGCCAATGCTATAATCAAACAGCTGATTGGTGGGGTTCAGAGTGTTGGACCCACGCCAATCAGGTAGTGATGGCCTATCCGAAGGTTGTAACGTTTATGGCCATGACAACAAACAGGTCTCTCAAAGTGAAATTTCAGTCCAACTCTAAAACAAACAGAAGATCAAGGAATCCTATCCCCTTACAAATCACTGTGGCCTGTTCTTTCTTCTCATGTCTCAGAGCTAATGTCCTCGTCCATCTTCTGATGAGTCATGTGTTTTCGGATTTGCTAAGACCCATAACACTACTTTGCACAATATTACTTTCAAACAATAGGGTCAATGCTGAGAGTGTATGAGTAATTACATAGCGTCTTCTATGGGGCTCCACAACTCCTCTCTTAAAGGGGTTCTTCAGGAATGAAGAAAATGAAAATACTTCAATATTACTATATTATATGTATATTCTGAAATACCTTTCATTAGTTATAATGACTTGTTTTGTCTAGAGAGCAATCATTAGGAGAAATAAAATGGCCGTCTTCCTATTAGTACACACAAAACCATGTCCTAATCACACAGAAGGACAAGTTACTTCACATCACTGAGGTAAAGAGCTGCCTCATCCTCCTCTCTGCTCCACTTGTCAGGGATTATGATCCTGAATACAGATGATAAGATCTTCAGCTGAACATCTGTAGTAATGGAGTTCATGAGGAGACATGAAGTACAGAGAGGAGGTGGGGATGTGGCTGATGAGCAGCAGCACTTGTATGTCTCTCCTGTCTGTCCTCTCTGTACTTCATGTCTCCTCATGAACTCCATTCCTACAGAGATTCAGTTGAAGATCTTATCAACTGTATTCAGAGTCATAATCCCTGAGAAGCAGAGCAGAGAGGAGGATGAAGCTCTTTACCTCAGTGTTCTGAAGTAACTTGTCCTCCTGTCCTGTGTGATTAGGACAGGTTTTGTGTGTATTAATAGGACGGCGGCTATTTTATTTCTCCTAATCATTGCTCCCCAGACAAAACAAGCCATTATAACTAATGCAAGGTATTTGTGAATACATTTATAATAAAGTAATATTTAAGTATTTTCATTTTTTTAATTCCTGGAGAACCCCTTTAAGGTGCTGTTAGCAGTGATGACTATGGATGATGGAAAATGGAATCTGGCCCCATTCTGAGTTTTACTAAAGAGCCCCATGATTATTCCTGCTTCGTGTATTATCCCTTCTCTGCAGCAATACCTTTTATCATGTGATATCATGTATATATTGTGCCTCTATGGTTTTTCCTATTCTGTCACACCATACATGTGCACTTATTCCAGTGCTGATACTACAGTGTGCATAAAGGCACATCTCACCCACTCCTAAAACATGCGTATAACAATACTATTAAATAAATAACAGACCCCAACTCATTATTGAATAAAAATGGCTGCAATGCTTTATTATGGGTTACTAATAAATAATTTAAAATACAGCACAATAAACTTCATTAATAATTAATTAGTAATTAAAACCATAAATAAATCATTAATTAAAAACCCCATGTCAATTTCTGAATTAAGATACTGAAATCCACCCAGCTGTAGCTGAGCGATACAGCCCCATTAATAAAGCTAAGTGACAAGTGACGATGATCCGGTCGTCTTCAAACTGGCCCCGAAGCTCTGGAAAGATCTGCAATATAAAATGCTAGCCTTCCAGCCATAAGCAACAGCAGCAAATCCATGACCAGGATTTCCCCCTCAGCAATGCATGGCAACCAATCAGGATGGACCTTGACATAGCACAAGCCTTCAGCCAGAAGCTTCCAAAAACCAGTTCCAGCCGGACTCTGCTGACCCTCAGATAACCTTTTCTGGTGAGTACTGTGGATGAACAACATTGTCCCTGTACTGTGACATCACTGTGTACATTATCTCTGTACTGTGACATCACTGTGTGCATTGTCCCTGTACTGTGACATCACTGTGTACACTGTCCCTGTACTGTGACATCACTGTGTACATTATCTCTGTACTGTGACATCACTGTGTACTTATCCCTGTACTGTGACATCACTGTGTGCATTGTCCCTGTACTGTGACATCACTGTGTACATTGTCCCTGTACTGTGACATCACTGTGTACATTATCTCTGTACTGTGACATCACTGTGTACTTATCCCTGTACTGTGACATCACTATGTATTATCAGTGTGCTGTCACTTCACTGTGCACTGTATTCCTCCACTGCGTGCATTATCCTTGCATTAAATATCACTGTGTACCAAGGTAATCTTTTTATGTTCTGAGCTTGCATATGGTCATGGTGTTGGGCCCAAATCCAAGTTTTGATATGAGACCCCATGGTTACTTGTTACACCCCTGGCTGAGTGAAGCTTCAGGGTCCCAATGTCTACCCGCTACTTCTTGCACACACTCTTGTTATTGTCACCACCTTCATGAAGTGCAGAAGACATGGACATATCATTACTGTATATTCTCTGTCAGGCTGCTGTACAGTGGAGACTGGTGCTGTGTACATGGCTGACTAACGCTCAGTTTAAGCTGTTGTTGAAAAGACGGCTCTTGTGCTTGGCAGTGCTTTGTACTAATGGACAGACATTTCTCAGAAATGCTTCCCACAGCAAGTGAGTAATCCCAGGACATGAACATCCCGGAACAAGGAATGAAGTGACAGGCTTAGAAAGGGGGTAATTATCTGAGGTGACCTTCAGAAGAAGACAGACAATACCCTAAAATGTCCCAGGTTCTAGAACATGTACTATACACCGCACCTTCACCCACACAGCAATTGGAAACTGTAACATGAAGCTGAAAAATTAGCTGAGAATTGGTGAGAAGACCCCCTTAAAGAATACCCATGTGTACCGCATACGTGACAGTCCTCCCAGATTGTTCAGACATCTACAGATAAATGCAAGCACTCTCCTACAAATACGTAGTACCTGCTCTATCTACTTCCTCACACCACTGCTTTTTGGCTGTTAGGCCTTGAAGCAAGAGGTGAATTTAGGCACTGTTCATGTGGGCACTGTTCATGTGGGCACTGTCTTGCTGACACTGGTATGAGGCCCTCTCGTACTGCATATGAGGGTACTCCTGCTCTGATTAGGCCTCTGGATGGGAAATGTATGTGAAGATGGGACTTATTGTAAATATGGCAATTAGAATCTATCCCTAGACTGGCACCAGCAACCACCATGTGTCATGGTACTGTATCTAATTTTTTATTTTTTGTTTTACCAAACATGACCCTTCTCATGACACAACCAAAAAAATAAGTGGCAAAAATATTTTTGTACAAAAAAAATAGGTCTGTGTAGTTAAAAAAAAATCAACATCTTTACAGGAGTTTAAAACTTATCAGAAATAAAAGCAAAAAACAGAGGTGTGTAGAACTGCAAAACCAGAACTGCAGTAACACCCAGACCTGGAATAGCTGGTGTCCATCTGGGCATTGTAGATGTACAGATGTGCATCCAACTCTTCTGCCAATAACTGTTGCTTCGTTTTTCTGCCTGCTTCCCATTCTCGGCCCTGACTTCCTTCCCTGACGCCTCTTCTGATTCCGCCACCCACACCAAACCCTGTGGGCTCTTGTGGTCACTTCATATCACCCCTACTCTCACTGTACAGGTCTTCTTTTCTCACTTCTTAGGGCTCATGCACACGGCCGTGGCCCAGCCGTGGCTGTATTGTGGACCCGCATACTGCGGGCAGGGGCGGATTGGCCATAAACCTTACAGGGAAATTTCCCGGTGGGCTGATGCCCTGGGGGCCGCCTGAGCCCTCCTCACGACTGGCCAATAAAAGTTTTTTGGGATGTGGGATGGTGTGCTTCCATGGTGTTTCTTGCCGTGCCTTCGCACCTCAAAAAAAGTAGTGCATGTACTACTTTTTTGCGGTGGGGACCATGGGATGCAGATCGCGGACGCCATTCAAGTGAATGGGTCTGCAATCCGAATGCGGTGGCCCCGCGGTCAGTGCCCGTGCATTGCAGACCGCAGACTGCGGTCCACAGCACAGACACTGACGGCACGCTGACTGTGAAGTGACCAACTGAATGTTCATGGGGCAACCATGTAACAGCACATCGTTGTACTGTTTTATCGCCTTCAATGCATTCACTTTCCTTTCAAAGTGCACATCGTCGGTACCTAAACTTCTGCCAGATCGGTTGTAGTGAACTGCTGCCTTCTTCAGGAGGCCAAACTCTGCAAACAGCTCCTGAATGCACTTGTCTAAAACCTCAAAATCCACTCAAGCAGCTTGCCACCGGTCTCCATTCTGGCACCAAACCCGCTTGTCCGGGAGCTGTTTGGGCCTGCTGTAAGGTGCAAGTCGGTTCCTGCCACCTCTGTTTAGCAGCAGGTGAATGTCTTTAAATCTTAGACTCTTAGACTATGACCCATTTTTGGTTAAAGAACACATTGACTGGAAATATTTTTGTTCTGGTTCATATACAGATGTGTTGACCCTTACACTAGCTCAAAAAGGATTCCAATTTCCCATGAAAAAAATTCAATACAATTTTTTTTTATGTGCAGAGACGCATTCCAAGATGCACACAAGTCCCACTTTGAGCAGCTGATCAAAGATCAAATCAAATTATTTGACACGCCATAAAAGTGACTAGTGCGGATATGGCACTTGTACTCCTTCTACAATGCCTAACTGCTGCAGTACTGCGGTAAAACCATAGGCCAGGCCAGATTTACTAAGACTGGTGTAACATATGCCAGCCTCAGCAGAAAGTGCTGTCTCATCTGCAAACTGTCCATATGTATCTAGCCACAGGGGAGGAGGAGGCTATAGGCGGAGCTGTACTCACGGTAGCAGTTCTCACTATGTCCCTCCATGCAGTGTTAGGAAGGTTGCACCTTTTCTTCCCTTCTGGGAACACTCTGGTTTCAGGGGCCCCTGTTTGATGTTAGGTGGGGTGTTATTGGTATAGATAAGTTTTGAGGCGCAAGGTAGTCTCTGAACAGGGGGCCCTTCTGTACTTTTGATACGATGGGGAACCTGAAGCTTACTGCTCCCAACAGTATGCCGAGAAGTCTGTAGCCACAATGTAGATGCGTTACCTTTCGCTGACAAAATTTCTCCACTTTCCCTTACTTTCTGTAAAATCCAGCAGTTTCTCCTCTCTAGCACTGGCCCATATGGTGTCACTTTGCTTCTTTTTAATCTACAGGGTGAAGCATTCCCTGGTAAGCGCTGGTCTGCGGCTGCACACACATCCACTGCTTACACTGGACTGACTTACTTCCTTCTAGAGAGGAAGAGGTGGTACCAGCCCATCCTAGCAACTCCTTCCATGTACAGCCTTAAGAACAAACAGTATACAAAATACAGTGACATTAAAGTGTAACTGTCATTCTTTTTTTTAATTTGTGAATATGATGTGTATATAATATGATATGTGTATATAATGTATACGGGCAGTGATGCTGACCATTTTTGTAATATACTTTAATTACTGAAATCGTACATTTCTATTAGAAAAATTGCTCTAAAGTGTCCCATTTTTAGCCTTAGCAACGCTCCTGTGTCTTCTATTTACATAAAAATGGAGACTTCCTCAACACTGACTGTGTTATGTAAACAGAAGACAGAGGAGCGTTGCTAAGGCTCAAAATGGGACACTTTAGAGCTATTTTTCTAATAGAAATGTACGATTTCAGTAATTAAAGTATATTACAAAAATGGTCAGTATCACTGCCCCTACACATTACAAAAATAAAAAAAGAATGAGAGTTACACATTAATTCTTGCAGTGGGACACTGCATGTGCACCCAAACTAAAATCCCATAGCCCCCAGCTTCGGTAGATTTCAGGTATAATTTATGGTAATTCTCAGGTGTAAATTATGACAAGTGTGCCCCACCACTGCTCAAAGCTTCATCCACTTTTTTTTTTTTTAAGTGCCATGCAAGTTGGAAAATTGCAAAACGTCATTTTTATGCAATGCCAAAAGTGTACATTGTTTTTTTTTTGTATAAGCTTCATAAATTGTGTTTTTGCCGCCTTATTGTAATAGTTATGTCATTGCCAGGGAAACAGCTCTTGGAAATTGTATGGAAATCTGCAGTTTTTACACAAATTTTTAAAATCTGGTTAATAGTATAAGCTAAGACGGAAGATATTAAAACCTCAGTAGTCTCACGATGCCAGACGACAGAAAACTGGAGAGAAAAAAGGTGCGGATTTGCAACTTTTTCATTTGTGCAAAACTTTTTGTGCAAACGCCCATGTTTGGAATACACGGTGAAGAGAATATTCCCATGCTTTGTGCTATCGGTACCATAGTCGTTCCATTGTCACCCGGACTGATGAAGTCACTGCTGGCAAATATCTAATTGTCAGGAATTTATGTGACGTCTCTTGCTCCAAGTCATAGACACATATACGTCCGGTACAGATATTACCTTTGTTTGCAGCTTATTGAGCGCATTACACAATGTGTGCTCCATTGTCCTGGAGCATTTGATATTTCATGGTATAATAAGCTTCCATGCTCACATACTTCTAATGATTTCACTTAACCTTTATGATTCTTCCTTGGCCCGCGTTCGCATTCGATGTGACTGTGCCATAAACCTTTGGGTCAGTCGGTTTGGCAGTGAAAGGGTGAACGGAATGGCCTTCGGCTTCACGCAGCTGGACCGGGCTATTCTGAGCGCTCCATAAACAGCGAAGAAAAAAAAAAAGGAAAAACAGATTTATAAATACCCGGTCAAGAATGTGAATTATGTTCTGTATTCTTCATGATCCCTTTGTCTTCTTTAAGCAATTACATCATGGTGCAAGGACCCCGAATGCTGTATTGTCTTGAGGCTCAGCTGTGCTGCAGAAGAACTCAGGTGCAGGGCGAATCGCTGCGCAAGCGTAGTCAACTACATTGCAATGTCTCAATATTACCGTATGAGTGTGTTCACATGCTGCAGAAATTTCTAAAACAAATCCATTACGTGCCTCTAAATCAGCGATGCCTATCCTGCGTCCCTCCAGCTTTTGTCAAACTACAATTCCCAGCATGCCTGGACAGCCTACAGCTATTAGGGCATGCTGGGAGTTGTAGTTTTGCATCAGCTGGAAGGCCGCAGGTTGAGCATCCCTGTTCTAAATGCAAACAGGGAGAAACCTTTCAATAAAGGCAAGCTGGGTGGGGAGACGTTGCCCCATCATTTTTTTTCTCATCTCTAATCTCCCACGGCAATTCATAGTAAGGCTACATTCACACAAGTGCATACCTCCCAACTTTGTAAACGAATAAAGAGGGACACATTGTGTGGCGCTGAAATTTTTTTCCACGCTAGGCCATGCCTCTAACTCCAGCCAAAACATAACAATACACCCAATCCCATCCAGTCCCCTTCATGCCACCACACAGTATTTATGCCCACATTGTGTCTTCACAGAATTACGAGAATATATAGTAGTAATCCGCAGCACTCCATTTGTTGAAGCAAAACTTGATTTTATTGTAAATCCATAATAGCAAATCACAGCATAGTGGCGACGTTTTGGCTCAACTGAGCCTTTTTCAAGGCTTGAAAAGGCTCAGTTGAGCCGAAACGTCGCCACTGTGCTGTAACTTGCTATTATGGATTTACAATAAAATCAAGTTTTGCTTCAACTAATGGAGTGCTGCGGATTACTACTATATTTCTGATGATGCGGGACCTTGAAGCCAGGACCTGATATCTGCTTGCACCCAACATCCCTATTTGAGGATACAAGTTTCTACACTGGATATTAGAAACCTCTATGCAGGTAGTGCTGCTTCTATCTACTTCTTGAACTTCACAGAATTATGCCCACATTGTGCCCCCAGTAATGTGCCTAGCTGTGCCCCTAGTAATATGACCACATTGTGCCCCCAGTAATATGCCCATCTGTGCCCACAGTAATATGCCCACATTGTGCCCCCAGTAATATGCCCAGCTGTGCCCTCAGTAATATGCCCCCAGTAATATGCCCACATTGTACCCCCAGTAACATGCCCAGCTGTTCCACCAGTAATATGCACACATTGTTCCCCCCAGTAATATGCCCACATTGTGCCCCACAGTAATATGCCCACATTGTGCCCCCAGTAATATGCCCACATTGTGCTCCCAATAATATGCCCACATTCTGATCACAACATACTTACCTTCTTCCCAGCAGCAGCAGCAGGATATCGGCTGCTATAGTTTGTGAAGGAGGTGGAGCCTAGGCTGACTGCAGGCTGTCCCCGCCCCCCACACAGACCAGAAGTGTGGAGAGCTGGCAGGGAGGAGGAATAATGAAGCAGGGAGCCGATGCCGGCTCTCTGCTTCATCATAATACACAGACAGCTGTCTCTGCTTTCTATGGACGCAGGGTTGCCAGAAAGTGGGACACACCTCCCCCGTACCAGGACAGTGCCACTTCAATCCAGGACTGTCCCGCCGGATCGGGGGCGGTTGGGAGGTATGCAAGTGTATCTGTCTTGTGGTCCGCAAATTATGTGCATGCAACATCTTTTTGTGGGCCCCATTGTAAAAATGCCTATTCTTGTCTTCTATGTGTCCAGCAACCTTCGGCACTCCAGCTGTTGTGAAACTACAATTCCCAGCATGCTTCATTCATTTCTATGTGGGTTCTTAGAAGAGCAGAGCAAGTATGCTGGGAGTTGTAGATTCACAACATACCTCCCAACCGTCCTGGATCCAGTGGGACAGTCCCGGATTGTAGTGGCTGTCCCGCTGTCCCGGTACGGGGGAGGTATGTCCCGGTCTCCGGCAGCTGTCTCTGCGTCCATAGGACGCAGAGACAGTTGCCTGTTACATGAAGAAGCAGCCAGCCGGGATCGGCTGGCTGCTTCTTCCATCCTCCCTCCCGTACCCCTCCGCAGCTCTCCATACCTCTGGTCTGGGAAGGGGGCAGGGCCGGCCGTCAGTCAGCCTTGGCTCTGCCCCCTCCAGACAAGAGAAGCCAATGTCCTGCTGGTGATGCTGCTGCTAGGAAGAAGGTAAGTATATAGTTTTTTTTTTTTTTTTTTACTTTCTGTGAGGGGCACAATGTGGGCACAACATATTACTGGGGGGCACAATGTGGGCATATCACAGGGGGGCACAATGTGGGCATATTACAGTGGGGCACAATGTGGGCATATTACAGTGGGGCACAATGTGGGCATATTACAAGGGGGCACAAAGTGGGCATATTACTGGGGGGCACAGCTGGTCATATTACTGGGGGCACATAACTGGGCATATTCATGGGGGGCACAGCTGGTCATATTACTGGGGGCACTTAACTGGGCATATTCCTGGGGGGCACAGCTGGTCATATGACTGGGGGCACATAACAGGGCATATTACTGGGGGCACAGCTAGGCATATCAATGGGGGCACATAACTGGGGAATATTTACTATGTGGAGCAGTAAGGGGACTGGGTGGGATTAGGTGTATAGTGGGCAGAGTTAGGGGCATGGCCTAGTGCTGAAAAAATTTGCCACGCTGCACAATGTGTCCCTCATTGCCCCTTTACAAAGTTGGGAGGTATGTCACAACAGCTGGTGTGCCGGAGGTTGCCTACCCCTGTTGTATAATTTGTAGCACAGCTGCATGGAATATTTTTAGGCCCCAAAGAAATGAATGGATTTGAGATTTGTATGTGATCTACAGGAAATGGAGATCAGACACGGACCAAAAATACGGTCGTCTGACTGTAGTCTAAGACTATGTGCATTTTTTGCTGTGCAGTTCATGGATGTTCAGCAAGAACCATGGCACATAATACATCAGTAATAAAGAACATCTGACCGCTAACTCAGTAAGTGTATTCCATAGGACGCAGCTTCAGCCTGTCTCCACTGCCTCCTGCTTGTGATAGTTCACAGGAAGTCAGCCACACAGGAGAGACTGACCCCCGTCTACATAGGAGAACATGCTCTGGACTGGTAGTCGGGGTGGGGGGGGATTACATGACAAAGCTGATCATAATGAAAGGGTTCAAAATGTATGAATGCAACTGAGTTGGAGTGAAATATATGATGTTGGTAGATTATTGCTGATGAGTTAGTACCAAAAATGGCTGGAGTGTTTCTTTAAAGGGGTTCTTCAGGATTTTCATATTGATCGTCTGGGGTCTGACTTCAGGCACCCCTGACGACCAGCTGTTTGAAGAGGCATTGGAACTCTGAGCGCTGCGGCCTTTTTCTAGGCCATGTGATATCACGTTCATCGGTCACATTTCATCGGTCACATGACCTAGACGCAGCTTAGTCCAATTCATGGACAGCGCTGTGCTTGGTAAGCAGCGAGGAGGCCGCAGGGCTCACCAGAGTTCCAATGAGTGCCGTGGCTTCTTCAAACAGCAGATCGGCAGGAGTGCCAGCAGTCGGACCTCCGCTGATCTCATATTAAAGATCTATCCTGAGGATAGGCTATCAATATGAAAATCCCAGAAAAGGGGTATTCCGGTTACCATAAATATAACTTATGTTTTAGACTAATTCATCATCAATAATTACCTAATACAATGTCAATTTCACATATTTACCATTCAGTAATTAGAAAAGTAGTTTTCTTCCTCTGCTACCCACTGTGTTTCCTCATAAATTACCATGACATCAACCTGTAGTTCTGAGCCATTGTTAGGTCGAGCATGCTCAGTGTGTTGCTATCAATTCTCTAGCTAAATAGGGGATTATTGTCTACTGATTCTTTTGGATCTCTCTGCAGCATTTGACACAGTAGACCATAAACTCCTCCTCACCATGATCCACTCGATTGGCCTTAAAGACAATGCTCTCTCTTGGTTCTCTTCCTATCTCTCTGGCCGCTCCTTTAATGTATCCTTCGCTGGCTCTTCTTCTTCTCCTCTCCTTCTTGATGTTGGCGTTCCTCAGGGCTCAGTACTAGGTCCTCTACTCTTCTCCCTCTATACAGCCCCCATTGGACAGACTATCAGTAGATTCGGCTTTCAGTACCGTCTCTATGCTGATGACACCCAACTATACACTTTGTCCCCTGAAATCACCCTTGCTTTATTCCAAAACACCAGTAATTGCCTGGCAGCAGTCTCTAACATCATGTCCTCTCTGTATCTAAAACTAAACCTCTCCAAAACTGAACTTCTTGTCTTTCCCCCATCTACTAACCCACCTAATCTTGATATTTCAATCTTGGTCTGTGGTACTATCATAACTCCAGTGCAACGTGCCCGCTGTCTTGGGGCCACATTTGACTCTGATCTTTCCTTTGTTCCTCATATTCAATCACTTACACGCTCTTGTCGTCTGCACCTCAAGAACATTGCCAGAATCCGCTCTTTTCTTACGGTGGAAACGGCAAAAACTCTTGTTGTTGCCTTGATTCACTCTCGTCTTGACTACTGCAACGCATTACTAATCGGTCTCCCTCTCCCCCCTTCAGTCTGTCCTAAATGCTGCAGCCAGGCTCATCAATCTGTCCTCCCGTTACAGTGATGCTACAGTACTATTCTATGCCAGTCACTTCACTGGTTGCCCATCCACCACAGAATACAGTTCAAACTTCTCCAGCTCACCCACAAAGCTCTCCACAGTGTTGCCCCTCCATACATCTCTTCCCTCATCTCCGTCTACCACCCTACTCGTGCTCTCCGTTCTGTTAGTGACCTAAGATTAATATCCTCCATAATTCATACCTCTCACTCCCGTCTTCAAGACTTTTCTCGAGCTGCACCTAATCTCTGGAATACTCTGCCCCTGAATATTAGGTCAATGCACAACTTCCCTACCTTCAAACGTGCCCTAAAAACACATCTTTTCAAGCAGGCTTATCAAGCTTCCTAAAATGACCTTTCCCCAACTAAACCTCTCCCCCACCAACTCCTCTGGCCTAAACTCGATCCTCTAATAGTCCCAAATCCAAAGCAGATCGGCCGGCACCACTCCTTTGACTACAATTATGGCTCGAATCCTACTTATCACAATCAACTACCTTATGTGTCACCCCCTATTCCTCATAGATTGTAAGCTCTTGCGAGCAGGGCCGTCACTCCTAGTGTTTCAGTTGTATATTAGCCAGCCATTTTTGTATTGTACAAGAACCCTATGATTTTGTAAAGCGCTGCGGAATATGGTGGCGCTATATAAATAAATATTATTATTATTATTATTAAAGGACTCCCGCAAAAATTTTTATTCTCTGACCTGTTAGAAAGGTGCATGATATAATCTGTAGTGATTGTCATTTTCTTATCAGTGATTGTTTCTGTGAGTAAAAACCTCTCTTCTTATTGTAGCTGGGTCATGTGACCAACTCCCTGACCTCCAACTGACCCAGGACAGAAAGCCAGTAACTGCTCTATTCATTCCTATGGGAGCCTCACTTTCAGTCTCATAGGAATACTTAGAGAATTAGACTTCCTGTCCACACATAAGTCTATGTGTGAGTTGGTGGGTCTAATTGCTGGTCACATGACACAGATAAGAAACTTCAGGATGATATCAGTCAAAAATTCAGACACTGGTAAGAAAATGACATTCACTACAGACTATATCATGTACATTTCTAGCAGGACATGGAATAAAATTTTTGTCGGGAGTTCTTCTTTAAATGTCAGTGTGCTGGTGATTACTGACCGGTCTGTATATCAGGCAGCCAATCAGTAATCATCAATACTCATGAACAAGCACAAACTCACAGCAGGACAGCTAGGCATTCTGGGGATTGTAGTTTTGTGAGGGAAGATCAGGAGCCGTGATGCTCTGTGTGTTACAGGCTCACACAGGAGCTAGACAAATGGATTGAAAGGTAAATTGAAGCTCTGGTTATATGTACAGGTATAGGTTCTGGTGGGGTCACAGCTTGCAGCCTTAATACAGTTTTTCAAAAATTAAGTTACTTTACTGGAATACCCCTTTAAGGACATGTTTGTAATGCACAACAGAGAGAGCTAGAACTGCAGAAGTGGTGTTTGGGGAAGGAGTTTTGGCCCAGACCAGATATGAGCGGTTTCTGTGTGAACTCAGCAGTTTAGGGCACGTGTGAGCTGAATGCGGCTGATCGGCCCTGTCAGAGTCTATACAGGAACTGCCTGACCATAAAAGTAGTCACCAGAGTAGGGGTCACAGAAGTGAAGGGCCGAGTGTCAGAATGGACGAGACCAGTGTCAGTATGGCAGTGTCAGGGGATGAATGGAGATGAGTAGAGTTTATTATTTTTAACCCCCTCTGACCCATATTCTTAAAAAAAATATCCAAGGATATCCCTTTTAAAGTCTCATTTCAATCTGGAACATTATGGCATATCCACAGTCATGATATCATGTACGGCACAAGACCGGTGATTTGGTGCATATGACATCACTACTACACGACAAGTGAGCACTGGAACATCCATGCTGCAGCAGCAGGGAATTGTCACCTGTCACCTCTCCAGACATGTCTACTACCTGCATTCCCCATGTAATAACAATTCTGCAGCATCTATTCTTATACCTCTATGTTGTGCCATTCCTTTATTATTCCTACTAGAAGCTTATACCAGTTGGGAGTATGTCCATGCACAGTGTGACACAATCCAATCAGGGCTGCCAGTGGCAGACTATGGAGGTAACACCCAGCTGGACCTTCATAGCAAACTGCTATAAATTTATTCATAAACTTCTGGTAGGAGTAATAGAGGAACGACGCAACATAGAGCCATAAAAATAGATTTTCCAGAATTGTTATCACATGGGGGATGCAAGTATCTGCTAATACAGACATGTCGGGAGAGGAGAGTAGTATTTGGTTGTTTTTTTTTTATTTCCTGTAGTTAGACAGCCCCTTAAATACTTTTATGATTAACAAACATTGAGCTGCGGGACATTCGGACACGGCTATGTGGGACAAGCAGGGTGCCTGGCATTAAAAGTTAGTTTTGCATCGCGATGAAGAATTTGCAGACCAAACATGGCATGGGAATTACCAAACCACATTCTCTGGCTGCTGGTGGGGGAGGGAGTGTACTACTACTCCTCCTGTCCTGTCCTACTGATGTCCAGCATATCTACTGCTTTTCATTTTGGGCCGCAGTACGGTAAAGACGCTTAACCTAGGGTTGCGACCTTTTCCAACAAAAAATACCGGCCAAGATAAGCCACACCCCGAAGAAAGTGTGGTTGTGGGGGCGTGGCTTAACACTGGGTGTTAAGTCGCTATGTCATAATGTGGCTCACAGTATTGATAATGCCCCCATTAGTGATCTCCAGTATTATTAATGCCTCCATTAGTACCCCCAGAATTGATAATACCCCCGAGTCATAGTTATGCCCCCATTAGTGTCCCAGGAATGCCTCCATTAGTGCACCCCAGAATTAATGATTCCATTAATGCCCCCCAAAATTAATCATGCCCATAATATCGCCCCTCAGTAATATTAATGCCCCAATTAGGGCCCCCAGAATTAATAATGTCCCGATTAAAGCCCCCCAGATGTAATAATACCCCCATTAGCGCCCTCCAGAATTGATAGTGCCCCCATTAGTGCCCCTCAGTAATAGTAATGCCCCCATTAGTGCCCCCACTAATAGTAATGCCCCCATTAGTGCCCCCAGTAATAGTAATGCCCCCATTATCACCCCCAGAATTAATATTACCCCAATTAGTGGCCCCCAGTAATATTAATGCCCCCATTAGCGCCCCCCAGAATTAATAATGCCCCCATTAGTGACCCCCAGAATTAACAGTGCCCCCATTAGTGCCCCCACTAATAGTAATGCCCCCATTAGTGCCCCCAGTAATAGTAATACCCCCATTATCACCCCCAGAATTAATATTACCCCAATTAGTGGCCCCCAGTAATATTAATGCCCCCATTAGCACCCCCAGAATTAATAATGTCCCCATTAGTGCCCCCCAGAATTAATAATGTCCCCTTCTCTGCTTGTGAACACTCGCTGCTCACTGGAAGCTTGCGACAGGACGTGCGCTCCGGCGTGATGACGTCTCGCAGGTCCTGTCCTGCACATCCAGTTAGCAGCGAGTGTTCACAGTGGCGCCATGAAATGGGACTTGCTGCGCCTAGACCATGTGACCAATGACCTAGGAAGAGGTTTAAGCGCTCACGGCCTCTTCAAACTCCCGCGAGGCGGACCCGATATTGATGACCTATCCTAGGGATAGGTCATCAGTATCAGATTCCCAGATAACCCCTTTAGGGCTCATGCACACAAATGTCTTTTTTTTTCCGTGTCAGTTCCGTTTTTTTGCGGCCCATATGCGGAACCATTCACTTCAATGGGACTGTAAAAAAAAAAAAAAACCACATGGCCGTAACCCGGTCCACACTCCATGGTAGGATTTAGATCTGAGTGCTTGCTGCTTTGGACACATGAGACTCCTTTGCGTCTCACTGCTCAGGTTCATCCACCTGCACATGTAGATGTAGCAGAGCTGGGTTTGCCATGTGGTGCACTAATAGGAAGCAGCACTTTTAAATAGGACTGTAAGGAAACCAACTCATGACCCAACACTGAGGAGCTCACTGACAGAATCAGCTCTGCTATATCTGTACCCTTACCTGGTGTGACGTAACCTGTTTTTACCTTACATACGCAATCAGTCGACGGCCTTTAGCCTCAGGCTTCTATTTGGCGGACGGTGAGCACACCCCTGACACGTCTGTCCTGATGAGTCATCACTTTCACTGGCATGTGAAGTATGTGTGACATCACCAATCCTGGATTTTCATTGAAAGCACCACTCTATATATACCGTATCCACACACTGTAATGTGAATTCTAGATGTCCCAGAGGGGAGTGGGAAACAACATCCTTATGATACAGATATAGCAGGGCCCAGTTTGTAATTTGCCGTTTTTCATAGGGCCTTGCGTTCTCTTTGCAGAGGATGCAGCTTTAAATGGGTTAGAGAAACATGCTAGCTTTCATCCAGAAATAGCGCCACCCCTTGTCCATGGGTTGTCTTTGGTATTGCAGCTCTGTGCCATTGAAGTGAATGGAGCAGAGCTGCAAGCAATTTGTGGACAGGTGTGGCGCTATATTTTGTTTAAAATAAAGCGCCTGTGATTTTATAACCTTGACAACCCCTCTGCACAAAGTCAGCACTGCTACATCTGCTTAGACTGGAGCAGCAACAGCAGCACAGGCTCCATGCACACAGCAGTGCACCAAATAATTACACTTGTAAACCCTGTTTACAAAGTTTTTTTGTTCTGCTTCATTCAAGGTGCTGGACCGGACACATAACTGAGCTAAACAGACTCTATTGACTCCAATGGAGTCCATTCATTTTCCATTAGGATTTTTTTCTTCTCCCTTTTTTGTCCAGTCTTTACCAAAGTGAATAAGGGCTACCGGTTATTAGGTCTTTTTTATTTTGAACCCCTGAATGACTGGTCACCATCTCCTTTCAGGCTCAGAGGACACGCACCCTCATGTTAAAATGCACTTTGAAAAAACCCAATTGGACGGTCAGGATGAAGTATATAGGAATTGCATTGGGAGGTACGTATGCAACTACAAACCCCAGCATGTCCAGAAGAACATGTTGGGAGCAGTAGTTCCCCAACACCTTAGGCAGAGGATGCAGGTGTGCACTGGTTGGTGAATAACCCATTGATTACCATTAAAAATAAAACCACAGAAGAGGTAAAATGTCAAATTATAGATGAATTTATTAACAAAAATATAAATGTATAAAATCAATAATAGCTTAAATATGACATAGCCAGCACCAATAAAAGTCATGTTCTCGCTCACCGCTCCTCAGCTTCCCCTCCACCCCCCATAGTCCTGCTAGGGAGAATTTACTGAACAGTCTCTTGGCACAGCCGGGTGCGCCCCACGTAGTCCGTGTATCTCAGCTTCTCCTTCAGTCACCCCGGAGACATGCACCGTCTCCTTTCTCTGGAGGGAACACTCAGTCCTATGAAAACAGTCTCTTTTGGAGCACATGCTTCCAACTCAGTAGGACAGCATCTTGAGGTTAGATTGCAAACTCTGCAGAACAGTCTCTTACTTCATCTTGAGATCATTTTAGGCAGAGATGCACAGGCTTGCTGAACCATCAAGTTTTTCTCCAGACTAGACTTCTGCACTTAGATTGTAAGCTCTCCGGCCAAGGCACTCAGATCACCTTGATGGGAAGTTTGCGGAGCTTGAGGAACTGCAGGATTTTGTCCCTGGTCCTCTGCTTTAGCGCCAGCAGCGCCCTGGCTTTCTCCTCGTTGTCCTGGTCAATGCAGAAGATGATCCTGGCTCTGTCCTCCGCTTTCTTATCGCCAGTCTTTTTAAAGAGCTTCTGCAGCGACTCCTGGTCGACCCCTTCAAAGATGTTGGCGGTGGCTTTCTTCCGGGAAGCGGTGTCAAACCGGTAGCCATGGACAGAGGGGCTGACTCTCAGTGAGGTGGACATGGTGGTTGTAGTAGTGTCTAGGCAGTGAGATCACTGTAGCTTATTGGCAGTAGCTGGGATTGCCACAACTGGTGCTGTGTGAGCCGGCTGAGCCGCCTTTTATCCTGAGCTCTCACATTGCTCTGCTGACATCATCCACCCACGGGGAGGGACCGGAATTAAGAATTAACTCTTTCCTCTGGCAGCAAATCCTCTGGCGTGGACACAATATGCAGAAATTCCATCCGAAAATCTTTTCTTATCTTATGAACATTTCCTCCTATTGTCTAAATCTATAGTAAATGTAGCAGTGCCGAGTTTGTCATTTGTGGACTGCAGGCAAACCTAAGGATACCTGCACACGGATATTGGTTTACAGAAAATCCATGCCGTTTTCTGTGCGTTTCTGCAACAAATCTGCAGCAAAAAACACGTTATGGGATTTTTTTTGTGTGGATTTAATGCGGTTTTGCCTGCATTGCAAATGGTGAAATCCACACAAAAATATCGCACAAACAGTTGACATGCTGCAATTTTCAAAATCTGCAAAGTGTGCATGACGTTTGTCTAATCTTATATACTTTGCTGGTGCTGTATTATGCTGCAGTTTTTCCGGATAAAAATGCCCGCAAAAAACGTGCATAATCCAGCCTAAGGTCTCATGCACACAAATGTATTTTCTTTCCATGTCCATTTGTTTTTTTTTGCAGACCATATGCGGAACCATTTATTTCAATGGGTCCGCAAAATAAAAACGGAAGGTACTCCGTGTGCAGTCCATTTCTGTATGTCCGTATTTCCGTTCCGCGAAAAAATAGAACATGTCCTATTATTGTCCGCATTACAGACAAGGATAGGACTGTTCTATTAGGGGCCAGCTGTTCTGTTTTGCAAAATATGGAATGAACATGGACATCATCTGTATTTTTTGCATAACGTTCATGTGCATGAGCCCTAATGTAGTTTTAGTCATGCTGCTCCAAAGTGTTTAATGACAAATTCAGCTCTGCTACATCAGTGCATCAGACGGTTTTCTTTCCTATTGCATATATAGGATTGTGTTTGCTCCATGGATGTGCGCCCAAGGATGAAGCTCCATGTGACACGTGAAAAGATATTCTTCTATTCACTGTATACTTATTGGGCTCCACCTGCGTTCAGGCAGCCTGTGTGACTGGGCACACCTGGCATAATCCCTGGGAGGGGGAGCAGCATTAGGAAATTATTAGATTGTATTATCAGCAAGGATTTAATACATTTATAGTGAGCACCTAATTCACCGTTCAGCCGGATCTGTCACACAATAGACCTCAAAGGTGCCTTGCGAACCCCGCTTACCTATGATGGGGTTCACCATTTTACTGGAAAAAGTAGTACTGTACGCTGCACTGTTTTCTACCATCAAATGTGACGGAATCTGTTCTTACTTATCTACTTTATAGACTCCAAAAGAAAAGAATGGAGAGCGCTGTGCATGCGCAGCCAAAAGGTATGGCTTTAGGGAGGGTGGGGGGGGCTGTGAACGTGCCATAATTGCCGAGATGGGAAGAGCCATACTACTCCATAACACCAGTCTAGGGGACATTCACACATTGCAGTTGAGGTGCAGTTAGGGACTACATAGGGCTCATGCACATGACTGTATGTATTTTGCAGCCCGCAATATGGATGAATATGGATGACGTCAGTGTGTATTCCGTATTTTGCGGAATAGAACAGTCCTATCCTTGTCCGTAATACAGACAATAATAGGACATGTTCTATTTTTTGGAGGAATTGATATACGGAAACGGAATGCACACAGAGTCATTTCCGTTTTTTTTTTTTTTGGCAGCCCCGTTGAACTGAATAGTTCCGCATATGGGATGCAAAAAACAAAACAAAACAACAACGACCGGACATGGAAACACAATATGTTTGTGTGCATGAGCCCTAAAACTATATGTGGTTTTACCGCCATTCGTTAAACCAAATCTCGGCATATTTAAGTCGATGAGCCCAGCGGGCATTCCAGTAACATTTGGCAATGCCGGATCCAGGAAGCTCCGACAGGCTGTTCTCTGCTGGAACTCCTGCCACAAATGTGAAACAGGCCTGAGGCCCCTTTCACACGGGCGTCACGGATTCAGTCCGGATGCGTTCCGGAAAATCGGCACGCACCCGCACCAATCCGCACACAATCGCAGTCAGTTTTGACTGCGATTGCGTACGTTCGTTCAGTTTTTTCCGCGCGTGTGCGAAGCGTTTTGATGCGTTTTTCACGCGTGTGACAAAAAACTGAATGTTTACAAACAACATCTCTTAGCAACCATCAGTGAATCACGCATTGCATCTGCACTTGCATGCGGATGCAATGCGTTATTCACGCAGCCCTATTCACTTCAATGGGGCCAGGGCTGCGTGAAAAACGCAGAATATAGAACATGCTGCGATTTTCGGCGAACTGATGCGTGAAAAAATTCACCCATGTGAAAAGCCCCATTGAAATGAATGGGTCAGGATTCAGTGCTGGTGCAATGCATTCGCATCACGAATTGCACCCGCACGGAAATCTCGCCCGTGTGAAAGGGGCCTAAGGCTAGGACTACAAAGCGACATTTGTCGCAGAAAAGTCACGCAACTTTTCTGTTAATGATAGCCAATGTTAAATACAGTCACAAAAGATCCGTTCAAATTGGATTTTTGTGCAACTGTCGCATCGCAGATCAACAACATTGACTATCATTACAAAAATGTCGCCGTGTAGCCCTAGCCTAAGAGAGCGACCACTGCTCTTAGGATGCCGCGTACCACGTGGATGTATGAGCCGTAGCCGCATCCTATTAACTATCATCCTATTAACCTCATCCTCCGTGATTGTGAGCCAAAACCAGGCACAGGTCAGAAACACAGAACAGGAGCAGATCTTTCCCGTATACCTTACGGTGGAGGCTCCAATCCTACTTTTGGCTCACAAGCACTGATGGAAATCACTGACCAAACACTGACGTGTGAATAAGGTCTTACCCGTAAAATAAACAATTACATTGTAATTAGTCAGTAGGACACAGTTGCGGCTCGTATGGCTGCATGGAACTCAACATTCCGGGCATCGCGGAAGCTGCGTACCCTTACGGTTCTAATATTTGTGGGACACTCCCACAAAGAGGGACATAAAAGTGGTGGTTTTATGCAAATTTTTATTACAAACTGGTATTTCCAGGTTACAACTTTTGGTATTTAGGATTCACACGTTGAGTATGTACACGACCATCACATCCCGACACAACGTCTGATTTGGGCCAGAACCCCGTAGAGATTTTTCATGCTGACATCCAACTGCGGTAGACAGCGCCATGATCTTGCACGATATCACCTCTGATATTAACGTAAGGGGGCATGCCATAGGTCCCTGCGATTCATGGTTCCGGTCCAGGGATTTTGCAATTGCAGAGGATCTAAACCGCGGTGCATGAATCAGCGTATCCACGTTGTAATACACCACTATAGGGTCACAGAGAAGACCGCAGGTGAACTGTATGCACTCCACCCATGGGAAATGACCCCATATAGTGTATACAGGTCACCTCCCCCGCCCTGCGTAATACAGGGATGTTTGTTTCTAGTAGTTTCCCTGAGCTATTTTAGATTTCATTCCGTTTATTTTCGTGTAAATCCATGCGAGGAGTCATCGGCCTGTTTATATCTCCAGTATATTGCAGGATAATAAGAGATTACACTGTTTATGGGTTATCCGTGTGTTTGCAATCCACAATATGAGACTGTCTTCTCCAGAGTTCTGCTGCCCTATCTGTTGTAGACAGAAACTTCTGTTGGGATAGCAGTGCACCCGGGGGGTAGAGGGGGAACGCTCCCCCATGGGTTCTTTTGCGCGGTGAGGAAATGAGGCTGGTGGAGGCATGTGAATTCTTTTGCAGCACATAAGTAAATGCCACATTATTATTTATACAGTACTACCGTATATACTATACATATACTATACTATACTGCACCGTATATACTATATATATATATATATATACGGTATTTGTGCAGTCTTTGCGTCAATGTGTTAATTTTTTTCACTAAAGGCGCAGTGCACTTATTAGTTGCAGTCTCTCAAGTGAGGGCACATACACTTTGTGGTTACATGCCTGTATTCTAGTGTAATGGTACTCATCCCGAAGCACCTTCCTTGCAACTATAGAAGGGTTACACCAGGTATCGAACTTTCAATACCCAATTAATACTTTTGCACTCGGATTGATACGATACTGGGTTTTGCTGTTTTCCGATACTAGGCTACGCTACTGCGCCGCCTAGATCTTTTAGAAAACATGGCGTACCGCCCTCAGCTAAGGTGGCTAATAGTTATTAAATAAAACCCACCAAAATATTAAAAGTTTAAATCACCCCCTTTCCTAATTTTACATATAAAAATATATAAACAATAAGAAAGTAAACATATTAGGTATCGCCGCGTTCGAAAAAGTCAGAACTATTAAAATATTTTTAAAAATCTCCTATTCGGTGAACACCGTAACAGAGAAAATAAATAAAAAAACACGAGATTCGCCATTTTTATTGTTTGTCACCGTAGCTCCCCCCCCCCCCCCAAAAAAAAAGGATAGGACTGTTCTATTATGGGCCGGACGTTCCATAAAATGCTGAATGAACACAACTTTTTTGGTGTTTTATTTTTCTTTTGCATGGTATCACAATTAGAGATGAGCGAACGTGCTCGAAACGAGCACTGTACCGCTCGGCTCCCTGCACGTTCGCTCATCTCTAATCACAATACATTTTTATGGTATCGAAATCGAATCAAAATTTTGGGATCATGACAACCCTATTGCATAGTCCATATACTAACAATGACCTCCCACAGGGACAACATTAGGCCTACCAGTCCCAGGTGTCAGGCTTGGTTGGTCTTGCCTAATTTGCAGGTGTCCAAATCTGTCTCTGGGGCGAAATTGACTACTCAAAAACAACCCAACCACGGTCAATCTTGGTCACATCAAAATGCAAAGATAGGTCGCGAATAGAGATGAGCGAACGTGCTTGTAACGAGCACTCTACCGCTCGGCTCCCCTGCGCTCGCATGGGCGCAGGCAGCCGCTTCCGTCCTCCTCTCCCGACGGAAGCGGCTGCCTGCGCCCATGCGAGCGCAGGGGAGCCGAGCGGTACAGTGCTCGTTACGAGCACGTTCGCTCATCTCTAGTCGCGAATAATCATTACAAACTAGGCAGAACACCTACATAGTGTACCTTGGCAAAATTAAGACTTCATTTTTTAGTCAGAATAATTTTTAGTTTACCCCCTAGCTCCCATACACTGAGTCACATAAACTGAGTCATGAGATGGTACCACCTGTGGTAGGGTGCTTGTAGGGTGTCCTAGTGAGTGTTGAGGGACGGTCCAGAGGGGTCTCTCTTGTCAGGGCAGGTACTCTGCTTAGGGTGCATTCACATCACCATTTAGCTTGATGTTCTTCTGATCCGT
The DNA here is from genome assembly GCA_900303285.1 of Rhinella marina. NCBI lineage: Eukaryota > Metazoa > Chordata > Amphibia > Anura > Bufonidae > Rhinella > Rhinella marina. The sequence goes on along the minus strand of ONZH01013009.1, from coordinate 82,212 downwards.
CAGAAGAAGAGAGACAGTATTCTGTAAAAAGACGGATCCTGTTGCATCAGTCGTCATCCGTTTGCGTCATTTGCCTGCATGAAGTACTTTTGTTTCCATTTAAAAAAACGGATCTCAGACGGGAATGGCTGAAACGGATGACAACTGATGCAACAGGATCCATTTTTTTTACTGGTTCCTGTAAAAAAAACAGATCCTATGCAATCCTATACATAACTGATGCAATAGGATACGCTTTTTTAAAGGATCCTATTTTTTTTTCTCTCTCTCTTCTTCTGGCGGATCAGAAGAACGGAAAGCTAAACGGTGATGTGAACGCACCCTTAGGGCTCATGCACACTACCGTATGTATTTTGTGGTCCGCAAAAAAACAGATCCGGAAAAAATACAGATGACGTCCGTGTGCATTCCATATTTTGCTAGCCTCTAATAGAACAGTACTATACTTGTGCATAATGAGGACAATAATAGGACATATTCTATTTTTTGGCGGAACGGAGATACAGAAACGGAATGCACAAGGAGTACCTTCCGTTTTTTGGGGGAAACCATTGAAATGAATGGTTCCGCATACGGTCCGCAAAAAAATTTCTTTAAAAAATGGAACGGACACGGAAAAAAAATACGGTCATGTGCATGAACACTTACTTGGAGGTAAAAGTCAGGCCAGGCCAAGTAGAGGCCCCTTAGGGAAAGTAAGCAAGCCCTGCTCAGACCACTCTGGTGGAGTCACCGTTCCTGCCTTTTATGCCACTACGTGATTGACCGTTTTTTTGTGTATACTTGTATCTATAAGGCTACTTTCACACGAACGTTGTGTTTTGCGGTCCGCAAATTGCGGATCTGCAAAAAAAAAAACGGATGGCGTCCATATGGCATCCGTATTTTTTGCGGATCTATTGTAACAATGCCTATCTTGTCCGCAAAACGGACAAGAATAGGACATGTTCAATTTTTTTTTGCGGGGCTGCGGAATGGGCAAACAGATGCGGACAGCACACATTATGTTCTCAGTATTTTTTGCGGACCCATAGAAATGAATGGGTCCGCATTTTTCACATCGGAGCCCGCAAAAAATACTGTCGTGTGAAAGAGGCCTAATACTAACACACTACATCAAGGTACTTTTCCTATTATTCTATTGTTTATGCTTGTCAGCATATTTTTAATTATTCTGATTAAAAGCTAAGTCTTAATTTTTCCGAGGTACGCTACGTAGGTGTTCTGCCTAATTCAGTTTTGGATCCGAGTCAAGTGTTTCCAGCATTGACGCATGGGACAGGGTGTTGGCTCCTCTTCTGTCCAGCGGCACTTATCGTTTCTCTCTCTAGGGGCCCCAGCTCTTTACACCCGGCACTTGGTCACTCTCTGCACTGCTGCAGTCAGTCACATCCGTAGCCGTCTCATCCCTGGTCACGTCGCTGGTCACCAACGCTACGTCCGTGGCAGGGATTCTCTCAGGCTTAGCCTTTTGGGGGGATCGATTCATCACCTACACAGAAACAGCAGAGCAGTGCTTGTCAGCTGTAGCAAAGCTGAGTTTGTCATTTGGCATGGCTCATTGTAAACTGCTAAATAAATTCAGCTAGAGTGAATTTCACTGTAATCAAACCATGCACCCTAATGCGTTAAACTACAATTGACTTAATTAACTCTGCTACATCTCTGAGAGGAAAGCCGTTACATGGGCCCTGCAGCAGCGAGAATAGCTGTGAGTTTCTGTTGCGTTGGTAGTAAAGTGTTCCTCAAATGAAATCTGGCTTTTTAGAAACGAGCGTGACAAATTACGCTGGCCAAAATTTGCAGTACAGTGCGAAAATCAGTGTGCTGCTGCACAAAAGTGTTCACTAGGGCGCCCACTAGTGAGGCAACACCAGAACTGCGGCTTCATGTTGATGTAAGGAATTCATTACAGTTGCATTGTTTTCCATGGAAATTATTGTAAAAAGAAAATCCAGTGGGGGTAATTCAGAAAGACCGGCTTTGTTTCCCCTTTGCGCTGACAGAGGATGCCAATAATTTATGGCAAGGCACAGGCCTGGTCATATATTAGGCGCACCTCCGGCAGTCTGTGTGCCTAGTATAAAAACTACTCCAGCCCCTGATTGGAGTTGTTCTTCGCCAACATTTACACGGAAATGTTAGTAAATTTGCCAGACACGACCCAACTACTAAAAAAGCTGCAAGTCCCTTAATAAATGACCCCCAATATGTTTTTTTATATCTTGTAATATTACGCAGGCCATTTAAAATATATGACTTCAGTCATACAGTAGAAAGTGGGTTTGAGTGTGACATCCATCTTAGAATGAAGCTTTGGGTGAGATCAGGGGTGCACCACCAATGAGGCCAGGTGAGGCGATCGCCTCAGGCAGCACCAGGTAGGGGCAAGAGAGGGGCAGCCGAAGGGCCATGGGCTGAAGGGAAGGGGTGAGGTTAAGAAATTGGCATTGGGGAGGGAGGGGCGCCATTTCAGTTATTAGATCAGCCATACAACTGGCACTATGGTAAGAAGCTAGTAGCTGCGGGTTCAGGGCATCACCATATAGCCCTATAGACATGGCAAAATGGCAGCACACAAGTCACAGACCCTCGGAAGGAAATTCTGGTTTGGTCCCAAACCCTTTTTCCCTTCAAGAACCTGTGCAGGACTCCCCTCATGACAGGAACTGCATCAGTGGCAAACCCAGCACCATAATGAGGGCCTAGTTTGATCTATGCTATGGGGCCCTGTTCCTTCGGTGAACGAAATTGACATGTACCACTGTAAAATATCTCCATAGTCACACGTGTGATGGAATATATATCATGGCGCCATGTTATACAATGGATCTATAATAAATGGTAAGGGAGTCTAAGAAGCAAGGGTACACCTAGCCTTTCTGCTGCCTGAGGCGAAAACTGAAACAGCGTCACCCCCCCCATGCCAATTTCCTAACCTAACCCCTTTGCCACAATGAAATCGCTCATTGCCCATGGCCCTTTGGCTGCCCCCCTCTTGCCCCTACCTGGTGCTGCCTGAGGCGATCGCCTCACCTGGCCTCATTGGTGGTGCACCCCTGCTGAGGAGGTAAAAAAATACCCATAGGGTCCACACTGGTAAACACACCATCATAAAGCGAGTGGCAGGGAGAAGGGGCGCCTTGTTCTGCTCCTCGTGACTGCGGTTTGCAAATGACTTTTTAATAGTAATTTAGGAACGTGAAAAACATCTAGGGAAATGCGATCAGTGGATAAATAAGTCCGGACCTCCTAAAATGCTGCATTTATTTTATAATGAAGATTTTCACACACCAAATGCCTTATGTTTCATACACTTTAGGTTTTACTATGAGATATAATGTTTTATAGGGTGGAGGGCTATAATGCAGACATTCTGTCCATATAGGAAAAATCTGTGAGCAGCCCTCTACAAGGGGTCTCTGTATGTAGCCCCCCCAGGGGACGCCTGACTCCGGCAGAACATCATCCATGTAACAGGGGTGGGAACATTTATTTTAAGTGGATGTGCTAAATAAAGAACAAAGACTTGTAACAGGAAACCGCCCGTATATAATGTTTACTGAGAGCAATAACACCGCCATCAGCGGCGCTCATGTACCGGCCCTGTAATCCTTGGAATGCAATGTTAAAGATCTATATCATACCACACGGGGGACAGACAGATATAACTGGGACTAATAAAACAATGCTGTGAACCCTTACAGACCCCATCATGCCACCAAGGTCCATCAGTCACTGCTTGTATACATTGTATGTTCATACTGGAAGCCACCAAGCCAGTGGGAATAGGGCCTAAGTACACGAAAATATTATGTCCAATCAGGCCATTGCCCTCTGGGGATCGGTGCAATAAAATTATGGAACTGAAGAAGGAGGCCAGAGTTGAACGTAACAAAGTCCTTTTTAATAAGTGTACCGTAGAACGTCAGATACATTCAATAGCAGCAGTTTCCAAGTGCAAGTCTTTCTCTGGCACCAACAAGGAATGGATGGCTACAGTTAAGCACTGAGGTTGTTCTGGCCTTGTAATGTTCTGGTTGATGGGTGTCTTAGCCGTAGTCCCTCACCTTACAGCAGTGTCGGTAGATGCTGGTCAGAGCTGCTCACTCTGCTGTGGAGCTTCTCAAGACTTTACTTGAGGCTGAAGAATACATGCTCATTATCGAGGATCAGGAACAGAAGCTTTGCAGGTAGTTTCCTCTGCTCTCGGTCCAGGAACTCCCCCTACTAGTAGCCCACTCCTTCCAAGAGCTGAGGAACAGGGTGGTTAGCCCACCTTTGTTATTCTTTCCTTACTGGATACTACAGTCAGAAGTAAAACAATGAAATACATTATACATAACAATATATATTTTGGAGTACCCGCAGGTCTGGGGTACCATTCACAGGTTGGTCCAGGAAATGCAGGTGCCACATAGACTGTGTGGCCCTAAGGCGGCCAATTTGCTGTTTTTAGCAAGACAGGTTAACCATTTAACATGTATAGGGATGCCCCAAGCTTCCCACAACAGCAGATGCCAGGGAAAAGAAGGGTCAGGTTGTTGAATTTCAACATACCCAATCTTTACGTTCTCAGGTGCCAAAGATGCCTTGCAGCTCACTCAATCATTGAGAACACATGCATACTTGGCTGAGCTGAGCTTGCATGCAGACAGCTATTTAAAGTGGAGGTGCAGCTTGACTCCTAGCAATCATCTTCATGAATGAGCATGCTTTTTTTTTCCAGAGACAGCGCCACTCTTGCCCATGGGCTGTGTCTGGTATTGGAGCACACCCAGATTCTCCTGATGACAGGTCTAAATGTGGGACATCTTAGAATCTGCTGCAAATTATGCAACTTGATATTTTTTCCACGGATTAGTTTTCTCATAGTCACAATTTCCATTCTGTCTTAATGCGTGATGTAATAGTTATACGTCGCCTACATATTCAACAGGACTGCACAGGTACCTCGTCTCATCAATCCCGGGTGAGGCCATCGGTATCATTTCCCCGTCACACCTGCAGTGGAAGTCATTTCATCATATACCTATTTGCATAGGGTCTTTTAGGAGTGAAGAACATGCAAACTCCACGCGGACAAAACCACGGTCCAGACTCAGGACCCGATGCGACATGTCAGCAGTGCCAACTGATGAGCCCCCCATGCTGCCCACTGTAAAGGGCAGAGCCCCTGAGAGGCCGCTGGCACCAGAAGCAAGAGGTGATATTAAAGTTTTATCATAATGGGGGCACATACTATTTGACCAGGAGACCCAGTTTGACTGGTATGGGAGAGTGGTTAGCATTATGTGATGGGCACAGCACTGGCAAGAATAAGGGCAGCACTTTCTTTCTGGAACTGCTGAATCGGCAGTACTTCTGTCTGCTTTGGGTGTTGTCTGAGTTATATCTTAATGTCTTAAAGGGATTGTCCAGGTTGGCCTATCCTCAGCTCTATCAACTACACAATGGACAGAGTGATGTAGTTCCAGCACTGACTTCTGCTGCTGGCACTACTGCAGAAAAGCTGAGTGTAGGGCGCCAATCTGATAGTGATTGTCTATCCTTGTAAAATCATGGACAACCCCTTTAAGATAAATTTTACAGGGTTGTATGAAATTAGGAAAACATAGCCATAAACAGCACCACCCTCATCCATAGGCGACGTGTGGTATTGCAGCGCAGCGTGAATTTATGCGATTAGGGCTAAGCTGTAGTACTGTACACACTCTTCTACTATCCCTTGAAAGGGGTTATCCCATGACTAAAGTAAACAATGAAAATCGGACATCATATAGTACATGCCAATCTCTTTCTAACAAAGCTAGGACCAGCCCTGTACCTCACAAGGATACAGAGATCTCCCCATTCATTGCTCTGCTAGATTTATATCAAGCTGACAGCTCAAGGGGGAGTGTCTTTTCTGCTGCAGCTCAGGGGGCATGTCTCAGCTCTCCCTATCACAACTCAGGAGGCGTGTCTCAGCTCTCCCTATCACTGCTCGGGGGGGGGTCCATGCTCTCCCTATCACAGCTCAGAAGGCAGTAGAAGGATGAAACTGAGCATGTGCGGCCTTCTCAGTGAGCAGGATAAAGAAATAAGAAAAAAAACAAACAGCAGGTGGCGCTATACAGATACATTTTATTGAATAACCCTGTAGCTCTGCTAAATTTTTAATTTCATACAATTACAAAAGTATTCAGATCCAGGTGCTGGCTTGAAAACTGTAACATTTTACATGGGGCAACCCCTCTAAGTTATTTTGTGTCGAATGGGCACTAAACTGGAAAAAAAAGTCTAGTCTCATTCCTGATCAGGGGTAATTCAGTCATTTTGACTGAGGCAAAAAAAAAAAAAATTAAATGGAAAAACTGGAGATAAAATGGTGTGGGGATATGTCAGTATACTGCCCCCTGTAGTCAGGGAGGAATGCTGACTGAAGTTCCCAGGAGTGTAACTGTAGGGGGTGCAGAGCCAGCGATAGCACCGAGGTCTTGCTGCCTGAGGGGCCCAGATGCACTTCCGCAACCTAAGAATATAATAGTATTATGGTCTGTGGGGGCCCAGGAGCTTTACATTACGCCTCTGGGTGATCAGTCGCCCATGTTTCCATTGACCCCCCCCCCCTGCCTCTATAACATGTTATGAGTACAGTGTGTTACACATGTCGTGGCGAGGACAAGTGAGAGTACAGATCCCCGCGTCTCTGCGCTCACGCCCTGGGGGCACTTCTGTGAACGAAGCTGTCCTTTCAGTAACAGGAATTTGGTTCCGGTCAGTAGCTGTGTTAATGAAAGCCTTGCACAGAACATTATGCTGCGTACCTGAGGAATGCATAACACGGGGGGATGATAGGGACCAGCTGAATAGGAAGCTTCTACCCGCCCGCATCCCCAATCTAAATACAATTAAACCCAGGATATTAATAGAGTGAGGCAAGTCTGGAAAATGCCTGGAATACCTCCGTGACGTCTCCACAGCTCAGATTTTATATTATAGTATTAGACGTACGCTTTAATAATAGCGTTGTAAGAAGTACGCAGCAAAAACGGCGCCATAAAAGTAGTGCAACTTGATTTGTTAGGGCCCTTCAACATGAATATTAAAGGGGTTGTCCAGGTTCAGAGCTGAACCCGGACATACCCTTAATTTCACCCAGCCAGCTCCTATGCTCCGATGCCCTCCTTTGCCCTGCGCTAATTAGCGCAGGGCAAAGGCATTTTGCCTGGTTCCGGTGACAAACCAGGCTCTGCCAGGCAGAGGCTTTGCCCAGCAGTGAGCCCGGTGACGTCATCGGTGCTGATGGGCGGGCTTTAGTGCTGCCCTAGCCAGTAAAACGGCTAGGGCAGCGCTAAAGCCAGCCCATTACAGCCGGTGACGTCACCGAACAAATTGCTGGGCGGAAGCCTCTGCCCGGCAGTGTGTTATTGTAAACAGAGGAGCCCTTTCCCTGCGCGATCCAGCGCAGGGCAAGGGAGGGCATCGGAGCATGAAATGGGTGTCTGGGTGAATTTAAGGGTATGTCCGGGTTCAGCTCTGAACACGGACAACCCCTTTAAGGGTGCATTCACATGACCATATTTCTGGGTCCGCATCCATTCCGCAACGGATTGGTTTGGGCCCCATTTGTTTCAATGGGGCCTCAAAAGGTGCATCCGTAGCTACGTTCCGCGGCCCCACAAAAAATATAGAGCATGTCCTATTCTTGTCCGCAATTGCGGACAAGAACAGCTGTTTCTATCATAGGGCTGGCCGTGTGCGTTCTTCAAGATGCTGAACGCACACGGCCTGTATACGTGTTTTACGAATCCCCAATTTGCTGACCGCAAAACACTTACGGAATGTAGCCTTAATTATATGTAGTTCGGTCGATCATTGGCCCCCACTGATCGTTCAGGGGCTGGTCAGATCTTTTATGTGAAAACAGGTAGTGGGCAGCACATCACAGGGTGGGTCAGATGAGCCGCAGACATCACTTGGACCATTATCCCGCCAAGCACACAGCTGTCTAACTTTGGCCTTTGACAAGCCAAGTGTGCATGTGTATGGGGGAGTTGGGAGTAGAGATGAGCTAAATGATCAAAAATTTAATTCTGGTTGGGCCAAATGAATCGACCGATTCTTGACCCCCCATCAAAATTGCTCCAACTGTGTGTATGACACCCAGGGGCGTAGCTAAAGGCTCATGGGCCCTGGTGCAAGAGTTCAGCTTGGGCCCCCCTTCCCTTATTGCTCTGTGTGTCTTCTTATCCGGGACAAGAGTCTTTGGGCCCCCTCAGGCTCCTGGGCCCGGCAGCGACTGCTACCTCTGCACCCCCTATAGCTACGCCCCTGATGACACCCTGAGGTCTCTTAGGACTTTTAGTTTTTCTCCCTAGGTTACTTTCACACTGGCGGCAGCAGGGTCTGGCAGGCTGCAGCATGTTGTAGTTTTTATCTGACCGCCTCTTGCCACGTTTGCCATGCTGTGACCGGACCTCCAGCCCACCCCCCATTATGGTGAATGGGGCCGGACCCTGCTGCTGCCAGTGTGAGAGTAGCCTTAGTCTCTCATTTTTAATACATTCTTTTTTGCTCTCCCTATGGATTGACAGCAAGCAGAGTTCTAAAAAAAGCATGCAAAATTGATAAAGAAACTATATTTTGCAAAAAAGTAAATTTTTTATCATTATATAATTAATATGCTTTATTTGCTAAACCTAAAATATCCCTTTAAGAGGTTTAATATATTTGGGATCAGGGAGTCGTGTCCTAGAACAGTCTGTCCCCCTGCCTCCCAATATACAAGTCCGTCTGGAGCATTGCTTGTCTATGTGTACGTGCATGTATATCTGTATGCATCGCCCGGTTCTGAGCAGGTTACGCTGGATACTACTGAGTGACGGGCATATTCTGGCATCTGCGTGCTCAGGAAGGGCAGAGCAGGGCTCCAGCAGACAGACCTTGGACAGATAGGGCTTCCTGTATTGTAGTCGGAAAGGCTTGGAAGAAGGATGAGGTGGGGGACAGGCTGTAAACAGAGGTACTTCTGCATTTATCCTCTGTAGTTCTGACTGTTCCAAAATCCAGAAAGCCTTATAATAATGCGCTGAATGGGAGGTCAGGAGGGCCGCCGGGACATTGTTATACATCTGTAAGGAGACTACTCTAAAATATGAGAAGCTCAGGGGGCAGGATGCCCTGATGGAGGAGAGGTCACTCATTATAAGAATAATGGCATCCTCAGGATACAATTATTGCCAAGCAGAACATAGGTTAAAGGGGTTGTGTCACTTCAGCAAATGGCATTCATCATGTAGAGAAAGTTAATACAAGGCACTTACTAATGTATTGTGATTGTTCATATTGCTTCCTTTGCCGGCTGGATTCATTTTTCCATCACATTATACACTGCTTGTATCCACCCTGCAATCCAGCAGTGGTGGTCGTGCTTATGCAGAGACAGAGAAGAGAGGAAGCACACTGCAGAGCTCCAGCTCCTGTAAGAGGTTCTCCAGAGAGATCAACTTGATTGTGCCTCAAGTGAATTCTTGAGAAGACAGACAGCAGTGTGAACCGCTACAACCAGCATTAAAGATGCTGCTGTGAGGTGAGGGACTATGGCTAAGACACCCATCACCCAGGATACTACTAGGTCAGTACTACTTTAGTGCCAAATTGCAGCCATCCAACCTGCCTCCATAAACCTTACTGGTGCCAGAGAAATACTGCTAATGAATGGACCTGAAGTTCCATTTTTCACTTAGTAAAAGTACTGTTTTAAAGCCACATTTCCACTTCACCAATCCCCTGGAAGCAACGGCCTGAGGGAGTACACAGTGACACATCTCATCAGGGCCACTACCACTCCCATCCTCTGCCCTGGCTCACTGAACTAGCACACTGCCGAACTTTCTGGATGTCGGGACAGTGCGTGCATCCATAGCAGCTCCCGTCCTGGCCACCTCGTATCTGGAAACATGCTAGAGCTGTACAAAACTTCTGAGCAACTTAACAAGGGATAATGATGAGTTTTAAAGGCTTCATTTACACAGCCATGTCCATATTATGGTCCTCAAAAGTATCCGCAAAATACCGATACCTTCCACGTGAATTCCACATTTTTCTCATTCCCATCAGTAGAAAGTGCTATTTTTTATTCTCATGCACAATATGGACAAGAATAGGACATGTTGTATAATTTGCAAAACAGCTATACGGATCTGCCAAAAATATGGATGTGTGCATGGCCTCAGAGAAATCAAGGAATCAGTGTGCTATCTGCAAAAAAATGCACATAGGTCACCAATGAAAAATATGGTCATGTGCATGAAGCCTAAATTTCTTAAGGCTATGGACACCTATGAGGCAATTTTTTATGACTGAATTTTACTAATTTCAGGTTTAAAAAAATTTCAATTGGTCTTTATTAAAATGTTCAGCCGTTTTTGAGATATAGGGGTTAAAAAATCAGTTTATTCACTGGCTGTCACTCCAGAGTTCAGTCAGCTGAGGGCTCTTGTGAACCTGATAAGAATATGGCTTAAATGAGTGTTTATGAGGTCAGGCGACCAGAGATAAGAGCCACACATGAGCTGTCAGCTGACAGGACAGAGAAATGATACTCTGAACATTTATAAAAGACATGAAAACATTATTTTAGTCCTAAATGAGTAAAATAAATTTGCATCGAAGGTGTCCATAGCCTTTAAGCTCTTCCCCGATGGTGTTAGATGTGCCACAATTATTAAGAGACATGCGCCAGGACTCAAATCTACTCCAGCAAGAGAACTGGTGCAAATATCGGGTACTCTAGGTTTTTTCCTATAGTACAATGCACAATGCAAAACTGTATACGAACTGCCATTCCATGCATGCAGAGAACTGTGCCTGCTGTATCTGAACTTTATCTGCAAGTAAAGAATCGTTCAGCTGTTAAACCTGTCTCATCATGACCTCACACTTCTGGGAACCCTGCCTTGCATCAGGGGTGCACCACCAATGAGGCCAGTTGAGGCGATCACCTCAGGCAGCATCAGGTAGGGGCAAGAGGGGGACAGCAGGAGGGCCATGGGCAATGAGTGCTTTCATTGTGGCAAAGCGTTTAAGTTAAGAAATTGGCATGGGGAGGGGTGCCATTTCAGTTTTCGCCTCAGGCAGCAGAAAGGCTAGGTGCACCCCTGCCTTGCACATCAAAATTTGGCACCACCAAGTGCACCCAGATCCACCACTGAATAGGAGAGCCCAAATCCAGAGTGTGCCCCGAAAGAAAGAAAAGGTGCACCTTTCCCATCACTGCACAGCCCAGGGGAGCTACAGAGAGAGGACTGCTACCATGAATAACTACTACCCCTAATATTGCTACTACCAATCCTATTCTCTACACGCTGTCACGATGCATTAACCCTTTACTGGGAATGGAAAATTCTGCTCTGATGCATCCGGTATCTTGAGTACTGAGCCCTGTCTTCTGCATCTTTGTACTTTCTCTATATTATCATATTACGTATTACATACCAGAATTTATGAGCATTAATTTATTTATTGCATTTTACCGTCAGCCACAATAAGCGGTAAACAGAATTTACCCACATGAAGGACCCTCTGTAGCACGTAGTCTGTCTGGCCCAGTGTACAGTATGAAGCGATGGCTTTCATGTCCCATTATCACAATCCATTTACTGCACTCTATTTCTTAGAATTGTTCCCCTCCATCGGGACGCTGTAGCTGTTCCCGTCACGTACATCTGTCCTCTGCCGACTATTCCGGGACTGACTTGGAGTTGACTTGGAGGGAAATAACAATCAGAAGATGGTGATGATGGACTCGGGAATAGGGGGCGGGTGTACATGTAACACAACAAAATTGGCACGGGCACTGCCAGCAATGTTTCTGTGCAGAACATATTATCTATTACATGAGTTGCCTATAAACAGTTTGGTAGACATAATACTGGCTGGAGGACAACCAGTCTTCTAGAGCCACGGGATCCTGTAAGATAACACTGGTGCTGGATGAAAGGAAACAGCATGAGCCTTCAGCAGTCAGTATGAGGAAATAATATCTTTCATTTTCCTATAGAAAGTTGTAAAAGAGCTGAGCTTTTCATTTGCTATCATAAATGTGTTGTTCACAGGACTGGAGAACTTGACAAGAAAATGACCTATTGTTAAAATGACGTTTTTACGTTTAATATATCTTTAAAGAATTTTTATTGATTATTGTTGTGTTATGTTATTTTTAATTTTCCACGTCACTATCTATTAAACAAAAAACATAAAATCCTGTAGTTTTCACACTGGCCACTAAGGCTACTTTCACACTAGCGTTTTATAATTCCGGTATTGAGTTCCGTCATAGGGGCTTAATACCGGAATAAAACGCTTCAGTTTTGTCCCCATTCATTGTCAATGGGGGCAAAACTGAACTGAAGACAACGGAATGCTCCTAGAAGCATTCCGTTCCGTCTTCAGACCGGAGAGCAAACCGCAACATGCTGCAGTTTGCTCTCCAGTCCAGGCATCCGCACCAAGACGGATCCGTCATGAAAGTCCGATGAAAGTCAATGGGGACGGATCCGTTTGGTGTGCCACAATAGTGAATGGATCCGTCCTCCATTGACTTTCAATGGAGTTCATGAAGGATCCGTCACCTGCACACATACATACATACACACATTTACAGACATACACATAAACATACACAGACATATACACATACATACTAACATGCTCCTGGCAGGTCACCATAGCGCAGGAGGCGCAGGACGGCGCACACATAGGATGATTCCACCCGGCGCCCAGCTCCTGCTCCTGTACTGTGCTGTGGAGACCTGCCGGGAGCATGTAAGTATGTATGTGTATTTGTATGTGTATATGACTGTGTGTGTGTGCATGTGTGTATGTACTGTGTGACATGTGTGGGGCCAGAGCGCGGCTCCGGCCCCACACATGTCCCTGCGGCAGCACAGATTCGGCAGCACCCTTCACCTGCCGGATCCCTGCTGCCGCTAATGTGAAAGAGGCCTAAGTCTAAAGCCTCATTCACACGTCCGTGTCCAAATCCGTAAGAAGATGGTCAGTGATGCATCCATGAAGCTGTCCGTGAAGGATCCGTGTTGGGTCTGTGTGTGTGTTTTTGCCGTCCGTGTTGCATCCGTGTTTCACTGACACTGAACAGCTGAAAAATATTTTTCATTTCAAGTTTCAAAGCATCTCTTCCTAATGATCCGTGAAAGACGGATGGCATCCGTGTTCCATCTGTGGTTTTCCCGGACCCATAGACTATAATGGGCTTGATGGATGCGTGAACATGGACAAAATAGAGCCTGCATCCATGCTAAAAACACGGACCCACGGATCGTGTTAAAACACTGATGTCTAAATACACACATTAATAATTAATAATGGGCAACACTTTTTGGTCTGTACAGAGCACTTCACTGCAGTATACGATTCGCGTATCAAATTGACAGGCAACACATACAGAATAGTAAACTCAGCTATTTATGATAAAAACTGGCTGAGAATGGCAATAGATAAGAAAGATGGAGTCTGGCAAAGGAATAGAAGGCAGATGAAAATGGCGTACAGGTTGTTCATGCTGCGGTTTGTTCTCCGGTCTGAAGACGGAACGGAATGCTTTCAGGAGCATTCCGTTGTCTTCAGTTCAGTTTTGTCCCCATTGACAATGAATGGGGACAAAACTGAAGCGTTTTTTTCTGGTATTGAGCCCCTATGACGGAACTCAATACCGGAAATTAAAAACGCTAGTGTGAAAGTAGCCTAAGTGAAAGAGACATTTGTCCTGCTACATCCGGCCTGGTTTTCTGACTCTTGCACATTACGCCAACCATTGCACTCCACACGCCCTGCCTTGCACCTATACAGACACTTAAAGGGGTTTTCCCATTTCAGACAATGGCGGCATATCGCTAGGATATGCCCCCATTGTCTGATAGGTGCAAGTCCCACCTCTGGGACCCGCACCTACACTGAGAACGGAGCCCTAAGTGGTGGAGGACGCACTGCACATACGCAGCCGCCCTCCATTCATTTCTATGGGGCCGCCAAAAATAGCCGACTGGCTTGGCTTTATCTGTCGGCTCTATAGAAATGAATGGGAGCGGTGGGTGCGCAAGCAGTGTGCTGCCATACACTTCTATGGGGAGAGCGCTTGGTGGTTGCCGGACCCAGGGAAACCCGCGGTCCTCCAGCCACCATCTTCCCTGCTCCTTTCTCGATATAGGTGCAGGTCCCATGGAAACAAGCAGTGTATAATGTCATGGAAAAATTAATCCACCCAGCAAAGGAAGTAAGATGGATAATCACAATACATTAGTAAGTGCTTTGTATTCACCTCCTCTACATAATAAATGCTATTTGCTGAAGTGAGACAATCTCTTTAACTTAAAGAGATCAATCTAACAGAAGATAACTCAAAAAGACAGGCTGGTTTGGATTACCAATAGTAGTGTAAACTTTAGCCTTGTTCAGCCTGTGAGAGAAACAAAACTAACCCTCAAACAATAAATAGGAGTCGAAAAAAGGGGGCAAAAAGAGGTGGGAGGGGGTACTCTAATCGCATGCAATAGCATGAAATAGTCCGACGTATGCACTTTAAGTCTAGTTGCATAAATCTTAGGCTACTTTCACACAGTCAGTATTTGGTCAGTGATTTCCATCAGTGATTCTGTGCCAAAGCCAGTTGTCGGCCAAAAACACAGAACAGGGACAAATCTTTCCATTATACCTTATCTGTGCGTAGGCTCCACTTCTGGTTTTGGCTCACAATCACTGATGGAAATCACTGATCAATCACCAACCAAAAACTGACTATGGGAAAGCAGTGTTAGTGTGAAAAAGGTTTATTTTTTTACCCAAGGGTAGTCAGATCTTTCGAAACATATCAGTGGATCTATATTCCCAACGAGCCAGTTCCTCTAATCCAGTGGTTCTTAACCTTGTGACGTCAAGTACACCCTAGTGCAAAGAAGTTCAAACCAAGGAAATGAACAGTTATAAATATTAAAATAAGGCTTTTCTCACGCCGCTGTCATAAGAGCTTCTAAGCCTACATCAGTGGTTCCTTCAGATTGCACATAGCGCACCACAAAACCACATTAGCACCCATAATGGATGACTATTACTTTTTATATTACATTCCTCATAACCAAACATACAGGAGAATACAAAACCGTATACATATTACATCTAATGATGACTTCTCTGATATAGATGGTCATCTTATCCATTCGGACCAGACCGCCATGATGACTTCTTTCAGCCAGGTCATATAGAGCTTACAACACAGACATCTTAGGGTCCCACTTTTCCATCATCCTCCCCACCTTCTGAACTCCCCATACTGTGCTCCCCAATACTATGTTAAGCTGATACTGTGCCAGGGTGCTCCCACAGTAATAGTGCTCCCAAAGGTCCCATAATTAGTAATAATTCTCTCCCATAGTGCCCTTAGTAGTACTAGTGCCCCTACAGTGTCCCCAATAGTAATAATGTCCCCGATTGTACCCCAGAAGTAATAAAACCACCAAAGTGCCCATACTTGTAATCATGACCCCCAGTAGTAATAAAGCCCCCACAGAATGCCCTAGAAGTAATAATGCTCACCTATAGTGCCCCCCAGTAATAATAAAGCCCTAATAATCAGGGGTGTACTTAACCTTTGTGCTGCCTGAGGCGAAAACTGAAACAGCGCCTCCCAGTATGCCAATTTCTTAACCTAACCCCTTTGCCACAATGAAAGCGCTCATTGCCCATGGCCCTTCCACCTCTCTCTCTTGTCCCTGTCTGGTGCTTCCTGAGGAGATTGCTTCACCTGGCCTCATTGGTGGTGCACCCCTGCTAATAATGTGCCCTATTAGAAAATATGTCCCCGGCCTCAAGGTGCCAAAGGAAAATAAATTCAGATGCTCAGCTCCATGCCGCTGTCTGCAATGTGGAGAAGGACACAGGCCTTTCAAGACTTTTTCATAACTTCTAGCAGGAATAATACAGGAATGGCTCAACATAGAGTCATAAGTCATAGAGTCATACTACATTGGGTATGCAAGTAGCTACTAAAACAGACATTTCATAAGAAGTGACAGGTCCTCCTTAAAGGGGTTATCTCGGAATACATTGCTAGGGAAGGCCACCAATGTCTGAATGATGGAAGTCCAACTGTTCTCACCCCTTGTGCTTGCTAAAATGAAGTAGCAGTGGAACTAGAAATTCACTCCTCCTTTTTTAATTTTCTAATGATCGACAGTGGTCAGGGGTATTGGATTACAATGTTTACCCCAGTTTCAAAGTGTTGACATTTCCAGTGTTGGGGAAGGGGGGGCTCAAACTGGGCATGAAGAGGCAGATCTGGGTTTGTATAAAGTTGGGGGCTGATCTGGGATCTGTATTCATTTTTGGGTCTGTATTAATTTGGGGGTTGTCTGGAGGTCAATATACTAATTTTGGGGTCTCATCTGGGGACTGTATTAAGAAGTGGTTGTTCAGCCATGTAAAATTTATTTTTGAAAACTAATTAGAATGTCATAAAATAATACAAGTAGTGATATCTTTCTGATTTCCTATCTCTCTCCTTCCACTGCTTCCAGTGTCCTTTCTGGTCTCTGCTCTTCCAAGTTCCGCTCAACTCGAGAAATGTGACGACTACAGCGGGGATCAGTAACGTATCACTACTTTTATAACTTTCTTTTAATGCCTGTTAATTTAGAGTTCAGACCCCGGGTTTGAGTCTACTTTGAGGTCTGGTCCGGGGCTTAATGCCTAAAGTTTGCTTTGTGTCCAATCATTTTGTAGTTCTGTAGCCGTGTTACTTTGGCACTTCTATTTTGTAAGTACAGTATTTGGGCTCATTGGGCAGCACTGTCGGTACAGCAATGTGGGCACATGGGGCAGAAGCAGGCACAGTATTGATGGAAGCAACAGAATGGCTGTGTTAAAGGGGTTAAAACTGATGGGACTATGCAAACACTCGGTTGTTGGCTGATGGGCATCTTTCATGCCCGATTATCGGCAGCACATCTCCCTGTGTAATCAGGGGTATGCTACCAAAAATGAACAGAACAGAATGATGGAGGAACAACTGCAGTGGCGATACTTCCTCCCATTCACTTTGAAGTCACTGTTCATAATCAAGAGAACTTAAACAGGTACAAAGGACCTAACAGTGACCGTCCAGTTTTAAGAACATTTTACTATAGCCTGAGGGAAACATAAAAGCGACATACAAGTGAATTCAAATAACCTGCGTTTCCCAGTGCCACACAAATTACACTGTAATTGAGTTCCTTTTTGGTGACAGACAAGTATGTGGCAACATCTAAATTCCTGACTATTTCCCTTACTGTAAACCAAGGACGACAGGATTGAAGTCTGGCTTCGATGGGTTAGGTAACAACCGTGTTGTAACAAAGACAGGATACGGTTGTAGCTTTTCCTTGTTTGCAGAATTTGGTGATCTTTTACAGCGATATAGTGGGAAATTCAGTGTATGTGCAACAGGCCTGGGAAGGTAGTGTGGTGGCAATGATGGTGGTAGTAGTTATGAATGGTGGCGATACTCACTCTGATGATCCCTCGGATGGTGCACCCTTTCTTCCCTCAGGCTTGTGGGAAGTCTACTGCCTGATGGTGGTTCGGGGTGCCCTTGGCATTGGTGGGTGTTGTGGGCTGCAAGCCAGTTGCTGCATCCACAGTGTAACGAAGGTATTTGTTGACTTGTGAGCATCTGCAATTGTTATAGTTTTATCTCTTATATTATGCCCTGTACCCCAGCAGAGGAGGTATGGTTGGGAGGAACAGGGTTAACCACCCTGTTCCTCCCACTCTTGGTGAGAGTGGCCTGGCCTTGCTTCCCTTTGCAGGAGGGGGGAGTTTGAGCCCAGACAGAGAAGGTAGCTTGAGCTCCTTTTTTAAGGTACCTGATGTAGTTCTCCTGTGAGACCACTACTCCACAGAGATTCCTAGAAATGAGACTTTTTCCATTATCAAAGCTACAGTGCGTTTAGTGAGCAGAATGACCAGCAACCTCAGCTTTACATTCCCTGCTGCAGGTGAGGGAATACAGATCAAACAACCATAACCTAACAAACATTCAGGCCAGTCTAGCTTCAGGCCTGTATCATGCAGTTGACACCTATACCCACAAGTGCCTGCAAATGTCATTTAATTACCACATAACCAGCCACCATACCTCTTAATTTGGTGACTGAAATTGCACTTTGTACTTACTACTGCTGGATGTGCCACAACTTATATTTTGCACCAAGTAAAGAGAGACTGTTATACTTTTACTTCTGGCCTGATTCTTTGAACAACCTTTCCACTGCACCCATCCCCAGGGAGTAATGGCCTGAGAAAGCACACAACACCTCATCGAGGCCACTACCGCTCCCATCCTCGGCACTGGCTCCTCAGGGGCTTGCTGCACATGTAATGATGAGGCCAGTTTAACAGTAGAACAGTTCTTTACTGGCAAATAAAGATAGAGCACTTCAGTTAGGCCCCATTCACACAACTGTATGAATGGAGCTGTATCTATTCCGCAATATTGTGGAATAGATGCTGCCCCATTCACCTCTATGGAGCAAAGAGCTAGCTCCGTGCCGCAGCTCCGATGAAGCATGTCCTATACTTGTTTGCACGCACGGACAAGTATAGGCATTTTGAATGGGGTCGCCCAGCGTGTGTTCTGAGCGTGCAGAACACACGCCAGGTGACCCCCGTATTATTACGGGTGCGGACCCGCAAAAATATGGTCGTGTGAATGGGGCCTTACGGTTCTCAGCGTGCACGGACTGGCAAATCTTACTCAGTTTTGAAAATTTCACAGTTCTTACAATTTCACCCAGTCAGCCCCTCTGACATAAGCATTGGAGCATTTCATGCTCTGATGCTCTCCTTTGTCCTACACTGAACTGCACGGTGCAAAGGCTTTTTTGGGGTTTTATTTTTACTGCTAGGTGAAGGCTTCTTAATTATTCCCTCCTTGCAGGTGTTACGGACACTCTTTAAGAAGGTCATCACTTGTGAGCCACCAGTACCCCTTCCTGCTGCTCTTGACTCAGAATCTCCGTTTGGTTCTTCTTCATCCTGGTGCGGGCCCCAGCTGTAACGATATAGGTGGTGACAATGTGGATATGGAGGGAACGGAGCTCTGTGAGTGCAGAGACGCACTGATTGAAAGTTGACAGGAGAGTTGGATCCTCAGATCTGGCCTACGTATTCCAACAAGTTGGGGGCTTCTCTAACCCAATTAATAAATTGATTGTGGGCTGGAGGCATGTAACCGTGCATTCTCAGGGGAAATCAGCTGCAGGAGAAGAACACAAGACATAGGTCAGTATCCTGCACTCCTTGATGGCCACTGGTTTGGAAGTAAATTTTTTTTTTTAGATTTTTTGAAAATGAAAAACGATAATTCCCAATTCTACATGCAAAACATATGCAAAGAAAACATCCTCCAAGGAAGCGTACCTAACCTTTGGTGCATATTCAGTCCCTCACATGATCCATATACAGTAAGTGACGTATAGGTCTACTGTATATACAAAGTAAACAATAAGGGGGAATTTATAGAGCTCCATATCCCACAATTGTGACAGAATTTATACATATTGGAGCACTGTTTTGTTTTTTGTACACCAAAATCTGGTTTTTTACTTTTTACACTGTTGGGGTCATTTATCAAATTGGTATAAAAGTAGAACTGGCTTAGTTGCCCATAGCAACCAATCAGATTCCACCTTTGAAGGAGCTGTCAAAAATGAAAGGTGTAATCTGATTGGTTGTTATGGGCAACTAAGCAAGTTCTACTTCAGTGTTCCTGGTGATGTCTAATAGGCACTAGTAGGAGGGCTTTAGTGCTGCCCTAGCCTGTAAAACGGCTAGGGCAGCGCTAAGCCCACCCATGAGAACCGGTGATGTCACCAGCAACACTGCTAGGCAGAAGCCTTCTCCTAGCAGTGTAAAAATATATAAACAAAAAAGCCCTTGAAATGCTCCGATGCTTATGTCAGGGGAGCTGCCTGGATGACAATGGGGATATGTCCAGGTTCAGAGCTTTGAGCTTGACTGGTCAAGTAGTTGTCTCTCTGAGCTACTCTTCCCCAAACTGCACTTTTCTCTGAAGCTCAAGCCTCCAGACATAGGGGTCCAACTCTTATCTTGTAGCATTCTGCACTCACTTTCTTTCTCTTATTTTAACTTTGTACTCACAATACAGTGCTACAAATTTACACCGGGCAGTCATGAGAAATAAGCATTATTAGGACTGCTCCTTTCCAATAATTGCCCCGATCATCAGTAAAGGGGGCCTTTACTAAATACAGAAACTTTTACCCTGACAGTTTTTTCACAAGGCCTCATCATATGGTATTTGCCAATCTTCTGGTATTGTCCCAGAAGAGTGGACAAGTATTCTTCTAAATGGAGAAATAGATAAAAAGTTTTCTTCTGTTCTGCTGGATAAATAGTTGGACATCAAGAAGCATAATTCGAAGCTGCCGGGCCCCAATACAAAATCTGTGTCCAGGACCATAAGAACCATTGCACGGCATAAACTGAAAAAAAAAAAAAAAATAAAAACAACAATTTGCAACTTTTTGCCCCACTTTTTTCTGGCTCAGAGAACATGACAAATTCCCACCCCCATGTTTTAAATTTATAAAAACATGAGTTTGTTATTTTTGTAGTAATCTCTCTGGGAATCTCGCAACCTTGACAAGTTCATGGAGAATTATTTTGCACAACATCCAGTCTGAGGAAACCAAGCATTGCCTGAAGCTACAAGACATTACTGTCCTAATGAGAAATGCCATTCATAGTTTCTGGAAAACCCACAAACAATTATCAGTCCATTTCTTGATCGCTTCCACATGGTGACATTCACTATAGACTGGCTATGGCGATTATGCACACACATGCCATGAAAAGTGCTGTTATTTCCTCAAAAACACCCCCGTTTATGGGAATAGTACATTCCATCGCTCAACTATTATTAGAGCAAACACCTAAAACTTGACCAAAATCCGGGAATGACGTGGTGAGAAAACAGCCATAATAATCGCATGGGACGGAAATAGTGGCAGGTTACAGAAAGCCTATAAACTACAAGCCTGAGAAATGATGTTAATAGACAGAGGTGTAAACTTTGGACGTCTATATACAACATGTCAGGAAGGAACACGAAACGCCATTCATAATTTAAGACAATCCAAACCGATGAACTGTATGACCTGTCAACTCATATTTTCCCATCCTGGTATATAAGACTGGATCCTGAACTGAGTGACATTATAAAACATGGGACGTAACATGGACATAATAAAATTCAAAAATATTACTTCCAGGGACCAAAGCAAATACATTTTATATACCTATATAGTTATAGGTCGGGGGCGACACAATGTAATAGGGAAAGGACTGTGATAACCTTATTTTATGAAGACTGCAGTGGTTGTCACCATTACTTGATTTCTCTCATAATTACAGTGGCACATGTTCAAACAAGGATAAACTAACAAGCAAAATTTTTCTCTCATGAAGACAACCCCATTTTGAAATGAAGCTGGTTCCAGATCAGTCAATCAATTTGATCGCTGACTTCTAAAAGTACCGGCAATCACTTGAGGAAGTTGTTGCTAGCTACACATCTCCGACACAGTGACCACTGCAGGACAAATGTGGTATTACATGGTGGTGATTCAAAGGAATGTAATGTGGGATCATGGACCAATACTACTCTCTAGCTCTTTGGTCTGGTTCACCATGGGGAGTCCTAAGCAGCGAGATACTGTGGGAGTGGGCCTCTTCCAACGACACGTTAAGAATCTCCTTATCATCCATGCTTATATGTGGTATCAAGGTCATAATTAAAGGCAAAGCAAAGTTTGAGGTTGCACCCTCCATGAAGGGGCCCAAAATGTCTCGGTCCCGTGTAAGGAGACAAGTACTGCAAATGATGCATGCTGTTTGGGAGCCCTCTTATAGATGTTACATTAGAGCACTTGAGCTGCACCTCTTAATCCTTATGTCAAGCAACTGTACCTTTGCTTATATGTTATGGTATGGAAAATGTAGCTTTCCAGTGGGTTTAGAACTAGAAATGTCAGGGTCCCAAACTAGAAAACTTTAGTTCAAAAGCCAGAAGCTTTGTGTCTGACACAGAGACTCAGCTCCATTGAAATGAAAGGGGGGGGGTGAGCTCCAATACCCTGCACAGCCTGTGGACTGATGTGATGCTGTTTTCGGTAGACTGGAGCCATGTTCTTCTAATTCTGGAAAATGCATTTAGCACCAATCCCTGAAGTTCCTACCTCCTAGTATCCATTATCTGAACCTTTCTCCAAGTCAGCCGGTCATGACCTGTCCAGGCGACAATATCCTCTGTCTTCTCTCCCACGTTGTAAGCCCTTGAAAAATGCATGGTGCCCTTAGCCTAGAGTTGCCACATACATGGCGTTCCTTCATACATGTATGTTCATTAATGCATATGTGCATCTTTAAAATGTAAAAAAAAAAATGCAAATGCCCATAAAAGAAGTTAATGTATTTATTATGAGGATTACTGTAAAAAAGACTGATTAAAAAAGAAGACAATGAACATTTAGGAAAACTCCTTTAAGAACATTCAGGGGACTAGAGACCATGGTGCACTAAAATCTTTAAAACCATGGTCTTCTGGTCAGTAAACACCCTGAATGTGGAGATCTAATCATAGTCCAAACCAAACTAGGTTTTCAGTTTAGGTCAGTTTAGGTGGAATTGTCCTTTTATCATGAGTTCTGGTGTCTATCTGGAAAACAAATTCATGGTGGAGAATGACATCAGTGATCTCCTGGAGTATTGTGCTTGATTATTCCCTCCTTGCAGGTGTCACGGACACTCTTTAAGAAGGTCATCACTTGTGAGCCACCAGTACCCCTCTCCTGCTGCTCTTGAGCCCGAATCTCCGTTTGGTTCTTCTTCATCCTGGCGCGGGCCCCAGCTGTAACGATATAGGTGGTGACAATGCGGATATGGAGGGAACGGAGCTCTGTGAGTGCAGAGACGCACTGATTGAAAGTTGACAGGAGAGTTGGATCCTCCGATCTGGCTACGTATTCCGACAAGTTGGGGGCTTCTCTAACCCAATTAATAAATTGATTGTGGGCTGGAGGCATGTAACTGCGCATCCTCAGGAGAAAATCAGCTGCAGGAGAAGAACACAAGACATAGGTCAGTACCCTGCACACCTTGATGGCCACTGGTTTGGAAATAGTGTTTATAATTTTTGAAAATGAAAAATGAAATACGATAATTCCCAATTCTACATGCAAAATATATGGAAAGAAAACACCCTCCAAGGAATATGTACCTTTGGTGCATATTCAGTCCCTCACATGATCCATATACAGTATGTGATGTATAGGTCTACTGTATATACAAAGTAAACAATAAGGGGGAATTTATGGAGCTCCATGTCCCACAATTGTGACAGAATTGATACATATTGGAGCACGATTTTGTTTTTTGCACACCAAAATCTGGTTTTTGCTTTTTACACTATTGGGGTCATCTATCAAATTGGTATAAAGTAGAACTGGCTTAGTTGCCCACAGCAACCAATCACATTCCACCTTTGAAGGAGCTGTCAAAAATGAAAGGTGTAATCTGATTGGTTGCTATGGGCAACTAAGCCAGTTCTACTGTACAACAGTTTAATAAATGACCCATATGTCTGACATAATGGGCTTAGTTAGCATGTGATTGGCATATTTATTAATTGCACCTTTTAAAAATGTGCCGAATATTTGCACACTAGTCCAGCTAGGTGGAATTTATCATCAGAGGTATTTTTAATACCATTTTTCTGTTGTGTTTGGTGTGTTCTTCCATTTTCTGGGGCAAAATTCACCAAATATATTCCAAAACTACATATACTAAGCCTACCTTACCCATATGCAAGAGGCCACACTGCATATACATATTTCCTACACAACACACATCATATAAACAAATATGGGGTCATTTTTTTCAAAGACCGGCTTTTTATGCCCCTGCGGTGTTGGAGGAGGCACCAAATAAAGTCAGGTGCCTCTGTCAGTCCATGCGGCTGGCAAATTTACTAACATTTATGCCTGAAAACAGGTGTAAAAGAAGAACGAAAACTACTCCAGTCAGGAGTTGGCGTAATTTTCACTCCTCATTAAGGCCTCGTCCACATTTCCGTTTTTCACTGACGTGTGCTGTCCGCATTTTTCACGGACAGCACACGTACCCATTGATTTAAATGTATGTTCACATTTCAGTAATTGTTTACTGACCGTGGGTCAGTAAAAAAATCACGGGGACATGCACTACTTTGATCCGTGATGCGGACCAAGCACGCCCATTGAAGTCTACGGGTCCGTGAAAATCACTGACATACATCCGTGTTGTGTCCGTGATGCGTCTGTTTTTCACTGATGACTAATAGGAGATTCTTTGGAAATCAATTTTCAGCTGAGCAACGTCAGTGAAATACGGATGCCACACAGATGGTAAAAACGGACACACGGACACACGGATCCTTCACAGACAGCTTCACGGATGAAACACGTACGCTTTTTTTCACGGATGCGTCACTGACATGGAAATGTGAACAAGGCCTTACTCCTCTTTCAGGAGTAAATGTTAATAAATTTGCCGGGGCTGATCTCCAGGCTCTGACTCAACCCCCAACACTCCCTCGCCTTTCTATGATAAAATATTGTCATACTGACTTTTAAAAAGTCACAAAAAGGGGTTTTGCGACTTTTTTTACACCAAAATTCAGCATAGCAATGTTAGTGAATGACCCCCATAATCTTTTTTCTAAACTTAGAAGTTAATAAAACCAGGTAAAATTGGAGTGAACAGAGAAAATGGAATCACAAATAGTGTTCAAGTATATAGGTATGCCAAATGACATGTTCTCCTAATACAGCAAACAATCCCCTAAGGGAGTATCAGGCTATAGGGTGTACAACCAAAATAGAGTCAAGTGTTTTTTTAGGCTAGTCCCAACAAGATGGAATATGGAATAAAATTCTTTAAGCAATGTAAAAACAAGCATATAGACCAGCATGTGCCTCTGCATCCCAAAGTGAAATTCACTGATGTTTCTTCTGGGGGATACATTTTTTTCACACCTGTGTTCTGCCTTTTCTGTGTTCACTTCGATTTTTACATGGTTTTATATTCATTTCTTAATAAATTATATATTTTATTAATATTTGGGACCTTGTATGTTTTTTGTAGGAAATACAATTCAATGTGGTGCCAAAGAGGGGAAAAAACGCACGCCAGAAGAAAGGACATAAAACTACCTGATGATCATTTCTCCCTTAAGAATTCACTTTTCCATGCTGTAGTCAAAAACACAACTTAGGCCTCATGCAAACGACCGTATGAAAAAAAACGGATCCTCAAAAAATACGGATGACATCCGTGTGCATTCCATATTTTTCAGAACGGAACAGCTGGCCCCTAATAGAACAGTACTATCCTTGTCCGTAATGCGGACTATCTTTTTGCCGAACGGAAATACGGAAACGGAATGCACACGGAGTACCTTCCGTTTTTTTTGGCGGACCCATTGAAATGAATGGTTCCGCATACAGTCCACAAAAAAAAACAAAAAAACAAAAAAAAAAAAAAACACACAAACACGGAACGGACACAGAAAGAAAATACGTTCGTGTGCATGAGCCCTTAACCATACTGTGTGAATTTTAGGCTACTTTCACACTAGCGTTTTTTGCTGGATCCGGCAGGGCTCAGCAAAAACACTTCCGTTACTGATAATACAACCATCTGCATCAGTTATGAATGGATCCGGTTGCATTATCTCTAACATAGCCAAGACGGATCCATCATGAATTCCATTGAAAGTCAACGGGAGACAAAACAGTTTTCTATTGTGTCCCCATTGACTTGCATTGTGAGTGATGATGGATCCGTTTTGCTCTGCAGCCCAGGACACATACCAGCATGCTGTGGTTTGCTCTCCGGTATGAGAACGGAACGCATTTTGGTGCACTCTGTTCTGCTCAGTTACTTTTGACCCTATTGACAACGAATGGGGACAAAACGGAAGCGTTTTCACCCGGTATTGAGACCCTATGACGAATCTCAATACTGGAAAATATTGACCCTAGTGTGAAAGTAGCCCAAGGCATCATTGTGAAGTCAGGATATTTCATGGCAGTAATGTACAGGGTGGGCCATTTATATGGATACACCTAAATAAAATGGGAATGGTTTGTGATATTAACTTCCTGTTTGTGGCATATTAGTATATGGGAGGGGGGAAACTTTTCAAGATGGGTGGTGACCATGGTGGCTATGTGGTGGCCATTCATTTAGGAAACCCATAATGTGGTGGTGCACCATCTTGCTGGAAAAATTCAGGGAACGTGCCAGTTTCAGTGCATAAAGAGGGAACCACATCATCATGTAGCAATTTCACATATCCAGTGGCCTTGAGGTTTGCATTGATGAAGAATGGCCCCACTATCTTTGTACCCCATATACCACATTATGGGTGAGCATTCCTAGATGAACAGTTTCCTGGAAAGTGGATTGGTCGTCGTGGGCCAGTTGAATGGCCCCCAAGGTCTCCCGATCCTACCCCCTTAGACTTTTATCTTTGGGGTCATCTGAAGGCAATTGTCTATGCTGTGAAGATACGAGATGTGCAGCACCCGAAACTACGGATACTGGAAGCCTGTGCTAGCATTTCTTCTGCGGTGTTGCTATCAGTGTGAGGAGTGGGAGAAGAGGGTTGCATTGACAATCCAACACAATGGGCAGCACTTTGAACACATTTTATATGTGGTCAGAAACTTGTAAATAACTCATGAAAGAATAAAGTTACGTTAAAACCAAGCACACCATTGTTTTTCTTGTGAAATTCTCAATAAGTGATGTGTCACATGACCCTCTTCCCATTGAAAAAACTAAAGCTGGATCCAAAATGGCCGACTTCAAAATGGCAGCCATGGTCACCACCCATCTTGAAAAGTTTCCCCCCTCCCATAAACTAATATGCCACAAACAGGAAGTTGATATCACCAACCATTCCCATTTTATTTAGGTGTATTCCATACAAGTGGCCCACTCTGTATTTCTGTCCCAAGATGGGTTATGTTTAGTGATGAGTGGAGCGAACTTCGGATCTTAGATCCAAAGTCGCGTCACTCAAAACTTTTGTTTAATGCTGTACAGAGATCCGTCTCTGTACAGCATTAAAATGTACGGCCTCCGACGAGAAGAAATGAGTTACTCCCGAAGTCTTGAGAGACTTCAGTGAATAACTTCAGTATTTGATTTTTAAACTGAAAACCCATTTTAAAACTTAGATCCGAACTCAGCTTCTGTTACGATTGGTACCTCGGAACTGAAGCAGAGTTCAGATCCAGTAGATCAGAGGTTTCTCAGTAGAAAAAAAAAAAAAAATTATATCACACCGATTACACTTAACTCACTTCGCCTCGTCGGAGGCCACACATTTTAATGCAGTAGAGAGAGATCTCCACACAACATTAAACCGAAGTTTTGAGCAAAGCGACTTCTAGGATCCGAAATTCACTTCACTCATCCTTAGTTATGTTCCTTACTGCTATAATCCTTGTCGCTACACCTCCCCAGTTGTAGTGTCTAACAGTATATGGAGCATTTTTAGAGTTTTTTTCTATTTAAAGGGGTTATCCAGGAAAAGATATTTATGACTTATCCTCAGGATAGGACATCAGTATCAGATCTGTGGGGGTGCGATACCAGGAACCCAGCCGATCAGTTGTTAGAGGAGACCTTGAGTGCCACAGCCTCTTCCTAGGCCGGTGACATCACTGTACATCGGTCACATGACCTAGCTGCATGACTTGAATGGGGCTGAGCTGCAATACCAAGCACTACCACTATACAATGTACAGCGCTGTCCTTGAAAAGCTTCAGGGAGCTTGCATCGCTCACCAGAGCTTCATTGAGGACAGTGGCTCCCTGATACAGCTGATCGGCAGGGATGCCAGGACTTGGACCTGTGATAACGATGACCTATCTTGAGGATAAGTCATCATTGTCTTTTCGAAGATAACCCCTTTAATTCTGCTTCTACTGGATTGCTCACTGCCCATTGATTGCACCCATACTTACCACTGTCAGGTTTGTGCTGAATTCCCAGCAGTTCGTCCAAAGCATGGTACACCGAGCTCTGAGCAGCACTACCTCCTGAGAAATGGAGGGGTTCTTCTGAGACTCCTTCATATAGCATACCTTCTGGCATATTCGGGTTATCCTTCCATCTACGAGGTAAAAGAACAAGATTAAAAAAATAAATAAAAAATAAATCCATCCATCACGATAAATTCCATGTAAACAATCTGAGACTATGGGGAAGATTTATCAAACTGGTCTAAAGTAGACCTGGCTTAGTTGCCTATAGCATCAGATTTCCACCTTTCATTACTCACAGCTCCTTTGGAAAACGAAAGGTGGAATCTGATTGGTTGCTATGGGCAACTATGCCAGTTCTGCTTTACCAGTTTGATAAATCTCCCCCTATGACTAAATCAGGGCCGCAACATACCTGTAGACAGGAGCTGGCCCAGCAAGAGGGAAAACTGTAGTAGGGTAGTACAATATCCTATCCATAAAAGGGGAAGGTTGTGGATTGGACAAGGCTAACAGGTGAGTGCCTAGAGGTCCAGCCTTGTCCTGGACACAGGAATGCAAAATGAACTTTCTGCTGGTTGCTGTCCCTATACTTACAGAGCATACATTGAGAACAGCCTGATTACTTTCACGGTGAACTGGTAACTGTACAAATTTGTACACAATTAACACTTAACTTCCAAGATTTCACTTTGTCCTGATTCCTAGCTCTAAGGGTACAACCACATGGCTCAGTCATACCGCGGTTGCGACACAGCCGTGCTGTGCTCAAGTGCAACCGTGACAAGACTGCAGCATGTGGTCGTACCCTAATGGTAACCCTGAATCCCACCCATCCCTCTCCAGTACCCTCTATACCAGGTAATGTCCAATAAGGTTGTTTTTGGACAGTTTTTTTTTTGCAGTACCTGCTCAATTCTGATTCCATGACTTACAGGCTGTCTTCTCTGAAATAACAGTCCCCACCCTATCAACCTCCGCAAAGCTGGGGTCACGTGTGCTGCAGCCAATCACTGGCCTCAGTGATAATGTGTCTACAAGCGGAAAGTCAACGTTGGGTCACATGGCACATGAAGACATGTCACCACTGAGGCCATTCATTGGTTGCAGTAGTGCATGTGAAACTGGCCATGCACAAGTTGACAGGCAGGCTGAGGACTGCTAGTCCAGTGAAGACAGCCTGGGAGCCACAGAATCGGAAAGGAGCAGTGGAGTTGGTCAGTATAGATCCCTTCACAACTACTCCAGGACAATCCCTTTAAAGGAATTTTTCAAGAATTAAAAATGGGGAGCCAAAACAAAAAAATAACAGTTTTAGTATACTGGCCTACCTTACGGATTCTTCGAGCCCCCTGCTACCATTGTCCTACATCTTCCACCATGTTCCTTATGAGCATACTGACTTGTTATTCTTAGTAACATGAGCCTACAAATTAATAGCTAGGTACATCTGCAACCTCACTATGGATGAAACACCATGCCACTTTTTAAGGCGTGTATATATACGGGGGGCAAGGAGGTCCCAAGGAATAGCTGCCGGTTGAAATCTCATTCATAGGTGTATGGCCACCTTTAGTAAGTAAACCTCCCAATCTGTACCCATGTTGTACTGTGACTAGGAATAAATCCAGAACTTGACACTGCAAAATCTCATCTCTGCTCATCTCACAGAGATGACTTCTAGGAAAACTCCAAGCTAAGGGAAAAAAAAAAACGAAGCTATTCTGGGAAATAGAGGACAATGGTAAATGTGTGCTGTAAAAATCACAGCATGGAGTTGAATGGGGGCTTAGTATTCATTTCTGGCCTTCTACATACCAATAGATTTTCTTTTGAGGTTACATTTTTTAGGTCCCCTGGGAATATTTAGGAAGTTTCTAAAAATAATCTCATTTTCCGGGGAGCTTGAGAAAAGGAGGAGGTAGCTAAATTTATCTACACAAACAGTCTTAAAATTGAAGCCAAGGGCAAAGGGGCCGGAAAAAGCAGAGAAGAGGGTGGGTTGGGATAATGAGATAAAGACATGTTAGAATGAGTACCAGAGCCATTCTGGAAAGGTAGTAAGCAGCTCTTGACAATTACAGTTTCAAAGTAACCTTTTTACTAAACCTCTTCACCACTACAGTTCAGTAGGCCTTATTCTGGAGGCCCGACTTATCTGACAGACTGGTTTCTAAGGAAATAATGCTTAGCAACCAATCATGTTTGTAGCTGGTGTGGTTGTATATCCCCAGCAACCAGTCTGCCTGAAATAATTAGATTGGCACTTTCTCCTTGTAGGACATGCATGGTTAATCTTGGTCTTTGATTGTACTGTTAGCTCGGTGGTGGCAATGCGGTGACCATGCTTTCTAAGGCTTTTGATTACATCTATGCTATGGCTTCCTTTTATACTGGAAGCCATGATGCCATCCAGAATCTGTTATACAATGCGCCCCGTGGACCCTTATAATTGACACTGTATTCCAGTTGTTGCACTGGCGTCCCATGCAAGAGGTAGCAGCCTGGTGGCTCCCCTGCAGCAAAGACCAGATCCCTTTATAGAGGTTAATGGGTAAAAACCAGGGGACTGCCAGGATACCATCATTAGAGCCAAAAGCAAAACCAGTTAGTTGGTACAGTGAGTCCACACCCACTGCCTGTTACAGTGAGCTCAGGCCATGGACCTTCTGGCCCGCCCCATATAGGTCTACCATAAGTTAGAGCTGTTTCAAGAAGTGCTCAGAAACATGATAGCCATGAGCAAAACTGTACAGGGTCTCAACCCACCCAAGTACTCTAACAGTTACCGCAGCCACCACGAGCAGCTGCAGCATCCATAATACCTCCTCAAGCTACACCCACAAGAGGTTCCGGTCTTCACCTGTTACCCACCCTCAGGCCATGAAGGTGATCTCCAGCCATGTCATGGGTTCATAAACCAATGCACAATTCACTTTGCTGTTGTCCTACCAGTTTTCTCCTGACCGGGTCAAGGTGGCATTTATGGTCTCGCATCTGTCTGGTGATGCCCTAGCCTGCAGGAGTTCCTAGAGACATTTTGGAAAGTTTTTGAAGAGCCCAGGCAAACTTCTTCTGTGGCCTCCTCTATACTAGGTCTATGTCTGGGAAATCTCACAGTAGGGCAGTACGCCATCCAGTTCCATAACTTGGCCTCAGAGCTGGCTTGGAATAATGATGCTTTGGTGGCAGCTTTTAGGTAAGGTCTGTCATGGTGAATTAAGGATGAACTGGTGGGTTGTGACCTACCATCCATGTTGGAGGCCTTGACATTTCTAGCCACTCCCATTGTCCTGCGATTGCATTTTTCCAGGATAAGTTTAGATATCTTCAATAATACAGTTAAAAAGTAGTTCCTTCAACTGCATTGATGAGAATGAAGATGGTGAAGGAATTCAAAAATTCATTTAAAGTTCATGATATGGGTTCATGACTGGATGCAGACCCAATGATTACAAGCTTTCATTTTGGTATTTCTGCAGCATCTTGCTCCTGTGTCGCAGTACAGTGCAAAGCACAACAATGTACTTTTGCTGTAATATAAAATACCTGCATATATATGTATTTGCACAAGGTAATAAGCCATATCCACTGCCACCACTAGATGGGGCTTGTCTGCAGGGCTTGGCCCCCCTTCTTCCAAGAGTCCTATAACAGCTGCATGGTCTT
This sequence comes from Rhinella marina, assembly GCA_900303285.1. Taxonomy (NCBI): domain Eukaryota; kingdom Metazoa; phylum Chordata; class Amphibia; order Anura; family Bufonidae; genus Rhinella; species Rhinella marina. The sequence continues at coordinate 50,388 of ONZH01013009.1, read as the reverse complement.
CCTCTATTAGAGGTATGCCACTGCTTGTTAAGCGTCACTCAGTCACCGTTGAGATCTCATCACATGTTGCTGATCTCCAGAGGGGATGGTTAAATGTGGTGCACCCTAGTGGTAGATAGGCCCAGAGAATCAAGGTTTGCAGTAAACCAGTGTGCTTCTTTAGTGGAGGAACCCAAGTGCAAAACAAGGCAGGTGATGCATTGAGCTGGCTTCTCCAGTCTCCTCTCTGGTAGCAGAGGAAATGCCTAAACTAGCTGTCTCTATTAGAAGGTTGGTTCTCTGGCCAAAGGGTTAGTGGCCAAGGATCTGTGACAGATTATCCCCCATCTCAGCATCTTCTACTGGTCACTCATGCAGTCTGGCAGAGTCTCTCCAACTAAGCCCCCATTCACACGACCGTATTATTGCGGGTCCTCATTATTGCGAACCCGCAATAATACGGGGGCTGCCCGGCGTGTGTTCCACACCGCTCGGAACACACGCCGGGCGGTCCCATTCAAAATGCCTATACTTGTCCGTGCATGCAGACAAATATAGGACATGCTTCATATTTTTCAGCGGAACTGCGGCATGGAGCTAGCTCTGTGCGGCGGCTCCACACTCCCATAGAGGTGAATGGAGCTGCATCCATTCCGCAATATTGCGGAATAGATACGGCCCTATTCACACGGTCATGTGAATGGGGCCTAAATACTGGTCTTTAAACTAGGGACTAACTACTCTCCTTTTATACAGTTTAATATAGAACCTTCTGGGATGGATTAAGCTAGAGAAACAATGTTACAGTTCAAGACTTCCATATCAGGGCCTCAATACAATTCCATGGGAATGACTTTACAACCAAAAATTGCTTACAGTCAGCTAGAGCTAAAACAGACAGTTCACTGTCTCTGGCCTTTCCCTCCAAAACTCACCTCTGCACAGTCCCTTATGACACCAATGGAAAATTACTAGCTTCAGTGTACAGGCTGAAAATTCCCAAAGTCAAATGTTCACAAATGTCCAGACTCTAAAGTACCCTTGGCACTACACAGGCACCTCACTTTGCTGTACAACATATCCTTTCATTGGCAAATAAAATGTCTCCACTTTGACAAATAACCAAGACAGATATAAACAACTTGGTTTGACAACTTTATGCAAGACCCTTTGATAAAACCACCACTTTTAAGAAGCCCACACCTACTAAACATCTTGGACCACATTCACATCACTGTTTTGTTCCCACTCTTCTGATCCAAAAGAGGAATTGGAAAAAGAAAATGCTTTATTTTGAACATCCATTGGCTCATTTTGCCAGAACTGATAAAAAAGCCCCAAATGAGCCAAATGGATACTCAAAATCAAGGATTCATGTTTTTTATTATTTTTCTGCTCTTCTGATGGATCAGAAGAACAAAACAAAAACAGTGATGTGAATGGGTCTAACTCAAACTTACAAAAAAAATATGGAAAATAAAAATATAGATACCGATGCCAAACCAAAAATAAGTTTCAGGAATTCTCCCAGCCAAATCAGTATGCAGGGTTCCGCTGGGAGGGTTGCCATTTCAACCAGACAAGTCATGGCTGGTCCACCTGTCAGTGTGACTCAAAGCTGAGCCAATCAGGTTTCTGACTGTCCATCCAATCCTAGAGCTAGGCAGGGGATTTAAGACTGTTGATCCCTAATAGACTTGCCTGTTAATTTGTTTGTATCAGGTCTTCATATTATGCAACTTCCTATTGCTTTTTCTGGTGAACCGACTTCTGGCTTGTTTTTGGATTTACCTTGTGGTTGCTGTTCTCCTTGTAACGGACCTTGGCCTGCCTCAGAATTTACCTCTTGTTAAATGCATTGTCTGTCTATCCTAATTTTCTCCTACATGCCGACTCCCCTTTGCACCTCCCTGGCCATTCTGGAAAGTCTGCCACTAGTGTGCCCTGAACCAGTTTTCTGCAGACATAACCCAGGTCCCTAGAGGCAAAATCCATCCGGCCTCGTGGTGGGCACCGGTGAAGAACCTAGGGATATCCTTAGCTTTATACCACCCGGACTGATTATAGAAGGCTGGTAGCAGTTTAGGGGTTCGTTGGCTGTGTTTTGGATGGTGACCTTAGTCTCTCCAACAAGTTTCCCATTGACATTTCATTTTTCTAAGAATTATGGGCAAAATAAGGCTGAAAAAAAAAAAATGTGGAGAGTTGATGAAAAGTATTGCTGAGGTTTCACAAACTCAAGACTTCTATATTATACTTTATTATAGGGAGCCATTTTTTAAAGCATCCAAAAAGATGTAATTGAATAAAGGACTAAACAAAACCAGACACTGGCCTCCAGCTGTAGTCAGTACAGCAAATTCCTGGGAACTAAAGTGATTAAAAACTATAACCACTTATTAATGTTGAATGAAAATCTTAACCTTTCAGAATACATAACCTTTAAAAGGTCAACCAACATGTTTTTCTATTTGTAGTCAAACTAGAAAGCAAAAATGGGAATACCACATTATCCCGCACAATAGTGATTATACAAGACTATGAGCAGGGTGCCAGAATGGAACTGTGCTAGCCAGACACAATTAGGATTGGCGACAAAGGGTAGGCTCCAACTGAGAAGCGGTAAGTATGTAAGAATGAGTGGAGTAAAGAGTCAACGATGATGAAGATCATATGTTCTATGGGTCCAGAGAGTGAACCAGTGGGAAAGAAGGCTGAATGGAAGAAAAAGTGAAAACTGTAATTGGAAGTGCAGGGGATTATTAATTACGCAGGGCACCCACCATTTTTTCACTCTACTCTGCCTATCGGCCATTAATTGTTTAACATTATGGCCATATTGAATGTCCCACCATCTACACAGCAGAGGACTCGTATGTGGGGTTGTGGGGAGTAGAAGCTTTATAGCAGAACTCTGGTATGAGTTTGTTCTGGGCATGTTGGATCAAGAGAACCATCGGCTACCTGTTGCACAGCCTGTCCTTTGAAGGAAGGTGCTGGTTCCTGGAATGGTATTGGTCAGGCACCAGTCTTCTCTTTGCATTGGGGAATGTCTAGAGATTAGCAAGTACACACCTTACTACATTACTGGGAATGGCACCATCTGCTTCAACAGACATACAGTATACTGTTGACTAAAGTGCATTTGCGCAAAAAAGTCAGGAGTCACACCTTACCCTTTGCAACTAAGAACTTTAAAATGATTTTCTGAGACTTTAACTGATGAACCATCCTCAGGATAAGTCATCAGTATCTGATTGGTGGGGTCCGACACTTAGGACCCTAAACAAACAATCAGGTGTTTGAGAAGGCACAGACGCTCCTGTTAGCCATACTTTGTGCAGCAGCTATGATTAGTATTGCAGCTCTACTCCATTGAATGAGGCCGAGCTGTGGCTAGGCCATGTGACCAATGAACATGTCACCTGCCTAGGGAAAGCTTTGAGAAGACCACGGCATTTACAGGAGCGCCAACTGATTGACGAGGGTCCCAGGTGTTGAACCCCCACCAAACAGAAACAAGACTGGGGATATCAGCCAAACAGGTCTTCTTTTTGAAGGATAGCTGACTTACACAACATGTGCATCTGGACAGAAGGAAGGGAAAGTGTGGCTGTGGGGGGACAATCCAAGGTTGGAACACTGGGTGCCTTCTGGATGTTTGCAGCTGAAACGGGGGACACCTTTGTGTGACATTGGGGCATCTGTGGCAGGAATGAGAGAATTTTGGAATTCATAGAAGCATTGTGGCAGGCGTCGGTTCCATGTGTGCGTGGCATGCGGGGGGGGGGGTGGGGGTGTCACCGGTGGTACAGTATTGTCACTGGCATATGGGACTTCTGTGGCATAAAAACTCAACAGGAAAAAAATGAAAAAAAGTGTTCCACGCCTGCTCACAGTTTCCCATCATATCTTTGATCCATTATAAAATGGAGTAAAATACTGTAACATCCGAGTCCAATACAATCAAGAAAAGTCGAGGTTCTATAGAAATCCTGGAGTCTGGGACATATTTAAAGGGAACCTGTCATCTCCGAAACACCCCCTGAACTAGAGTAAACGGTGTATAGTGTAAGTGATGCTGAATCCGAATATGTAAGTTTTATCTTCATACTCACTTCCATTCTGACGCTGTGCTCCCACAAACCTGCAGGAGAATGCACTCACTGGACTCTTCTTTGAGTCCTCTCCATTATGTGAGTGAGCACCGGAGTCCAGTAAGTGTATTTTACTGCAGGTTTGTGGGAGCACAGCGTCGGAATGGAAGTGAGTATGAAGATAAAACTTACATATTCGGATTCAGCATCACTTACACTATACATCTCTTACTCTAGTTCAGGGGGTGTTTTGGAGATGACAGGTTCCCTTTAAATTATCTATAGAAATATCCAGTAAAATCCATTTCCCTCAGGAAAAGGACTGAATCAAACCAGACATCATTTTAGAGCATTGTGGATAATTCCTGGGAAAGAAAAGGCTTATTGTAAAACGTAACCACAGACGCTAGAACGTCTAATTACCACCAAATATATGAACGCGGTGGTCTCAGCTGAGTCCGGCTGTGCATGGACAATGCCACATATCTATCACTGTACAATATAACAAAACTTCCCTACTCTTTATGATGAGACAAAAATATGAATTCACTGGAACCGAGGAGGAAGACACTAAAAACAAGTCTACGACAACTAAATAACGGTCTGAAGGAAAGGACACCACCAGATAATTTCTACATACACAGAAAACCAATGGGACTAAACCATGTAAAAAGTATTACGTTTCATTAATCAGAAATAATGAATGAAAATATTGTGTAAGGGACACTACTAAAGGATTCCAATACTAATAAATATGGTTGTATAAAAATCTGCTAATCCCTAATGACTCACAGAAGGGGCGCAGATTAAATAAATACACCATAGCACCACAAACATCAAAGATTTATACCGTAATACAAATAGCAGATGAACTGACTGTCGCATTAGTGGTGTCGCTGAACCACGTAATGGTTAGGAAAAAATTCCCAAAATATAACAAAATTGATTATATTGCAAGGGGTAACCATTTTACATAAATTGGGGCGGTTCATCCAGGGAATTATTCCGATTCAGTCATCACTGAGGAAAAAACGTTATTAGTTTTGAAACGTGTCTGGTGTGAATATTGCGGTTTTTCTTGAAGCATTGAAAAACATCAAGTGGTTTCACAAAGTACTTATACACAGGATATAAACGCTACCAGCCTTGGGTAATTGTGATACCGGCCTCTACAAGAGGGCGAGAGCACGAGCGAGGCACTGATTGTGCGGAGGCAAGCAGCGGAGTTTGGCGTCTGAATCCATCTAGGGCGCATATGCCAAGTTGATATGAGCGCGCATACAAACAGCCAGGAGCCCCACAAGACAGAACATCTTTGTCTGCATAGACTGCATTCCCCACCACCATGGAATCCATTTAATACCAGATTTGGGGTATCGGCAAGAAGCACATAAGCGCTGAATATTATATATCGCGCTATCGGTAAGGAGAGCAAAAGTATCAGCAATCACAAACTGTGTGACTATATAAGATAGATAACATATGACTAAATTAATATAAAAACACAATTTATTACGTGGCTCCAAGGAATATTGTGGATTAATAAAAGGAAGATTTAAAACCGCAGCATACTATCATATGGTTTTAAGTTGTGCGTGAGCTCCGCATTTGAAACCATTAAGAGGACTGTGATTATAGGCCAAGATTATGTATGTGACTTTATGTATTGGTTTTTATAATGATGTTTTATTACGTTTTATTTTGTAATAAATGCCAAACTAGTTACATTAGAGCCGAGCACATTGGTACTTTGTATAACTATTATAGCTAATCTGCCTTTAGTGGGTCGAGCTCGGTCCAGTTGAGCAACTTTATATATTTTGTACAAATTATTCTGATTGCCTGATTAGGGGAAAAAATTCCTTCCTGACTCCAAAGTGGGGAAAATTGGCTTCTACCTCACAGGGTTTTTTTTGCCTTCCTCTGGATCAACTTGCAGGATAACAGGTCGAACTGGAGGGACAGAAGGCTTTTATGACCTTATAAACTATGCTACTATACTAAATATCCAGGATTATACAGCACCACCGCAAAAGCAAAATAGCACAGGTATTAGTGACAAGTCAGGCACCTACAGATAATAGAATACAGTATGTCCTAAAATAAAACACTATAATTATATATAATATATATATATATATATATATATATATATATATATATATATATACACACACACACACACACACACACACACATATACATACACTCTGTGTGTGTATATATATATATATATATATATATATATATATATATATATCCCTAATAGGACATACCCTGTGACATGGTTCACTGAAGAACTGGAATGCCACCCCAAGCACAGACACCTCACAGATAAGGCTACTTTCACACTGAACAGCAGGGTTCAGCAAAAACGCCTCAGTTACTGATAATACAACCGTCTGAATCTTTTATGAACGGATCTGGTTGTATCATCTTTAACATAGCCAAGACGTATCCGTCATGAACTCCATTGAAAGTCAATGGGGGGGGACAGATCAGTTTTCTATTGAGTTACATTGTGGGTCATGACTGATCCGTTTTGCTCCGCACCACAGTGTGGACTGAAAAACGCTGCTTGTAGCATTATTCTATCTGCAATGGGGATGCAACCAAACGGAACAGAGTTTTCCCCCGCTATTGAGATCCTATGACAGATCTCAATAGCGGAAAGGGAAAGCACAAGTGTGAAAGTGGCCCAACTACAAGTACTATCTGTACGGTTTCAGGTTGTCAAGATCTATTTTCTTCATTTTTTTCCTTGCCTGAATGGAGAGGGATTTTTTTTTGCATGCCTTAGGTTGTCTAATATCCGTGGGCATGTTAATATCTTTGTATGGGAATGGTCGAGAAAAGATAAGTAAAACAGAAAAAAAAAAAAAAAATTTAATGGAGCCGCACAGGTGAAAATCTCTTCTGTATCGAATATTGAATATCACAAATACGCAATTGCATGATCCAAAGGTATATAAAAAATTTGTCTCATACTCAAAAGCAATGAATCCAGTAATCTAAGTCCAGAAAAGTCTTGTATTCATCCACGACAGCAGTGGCTTGGGCAAAAATTCATGAAGGAGGGGAATGAAGGCAAACATTTTAGGAGTCACAGCTCTTTCTCAAGCATATAATAAGTAAAAATCAGCTCAAGAAAAAAGTAAAATAACTGCTAAGTAACTCGAGGAAATATAAGATGTTGCATTTTCCTTTAACAACTTCCCGACCCAACGATTTTCAGTTTTTTTCGATTGTTGTCGTTTACTCCTTGCCTACCTGGAGCCATAACTTTTATTTTTCCATTTGCAAAGCTGTATGGGGGCTTGTTTTTTTTACAGGACAAGTTTTACTTTGTAATGGCACCATTTAATTTTGGATACAATGTAGCAAGATGCAATGTCACCTGTAAGCATAATTTAAAAAAAAAAAAAAAAACAATGCAACTCCACCAGTTTTTAGGGTCTCATTTTTATCACATTCCATATACAATAAACTGGCCAGTTACCGTCATACTCCAGGTAAGTACAATACCACATTTTTGTAGTTTTTTTGTGTGTTAATACTTACTTTGAAAAAACTTTTTTTTTGCCTCATGATATTCTCACCCCTATAACTTTTTTATTTTTTTGTCTAAGGAGCTGTAGGGGGCCTTATTTTTTGGGTCGTAATCAGTAGGAAGCTGAAATGTTGAAAAAAAAAAATAAATAATAAAAATCTACAAAATTTAATTCCAAAATTACACCATTCCCTGTGCAAGATAAATACTATTATATTTTAATAGTATAGGCGTTTTGGGATTATCCATTTCTAAGAAAAGTCCCACAATAAGGGCTCAGGCATGCGAACGCAAGGGCTCTGACTGTATTGTGGACCGCAAATGGTGGGTCCACAAAAAGGGGAACTGGCTGTGTACACTCTGTGCTGCGGATGTGGACCCATTGGCTTGAATGGGTCTGCAATCTACAAGGCATGGATCAGAAGCCCACAGAAACACTAGAAGAGCTTCTGTGGGCTTTTGGGTCCATGCCTCCGCACCGCCAAAGATAAGACATGTCCTATCTTTTGCTGTATCTTGCGGATCACGTACGCATTCAAGTCACACTTTTGCGTTCCGCAGCATGGGCATGGAGCCCTAATAAGGTAATCACAGGGAATCTCTCATGCTGCGACTTGCATCTGTAATCTGCTTGGAATCCTGGCAGCAAGTATTCTATTTCCCTGCAGTGCCACCACAGGACAAACTAAGAATTACACAGGTCCCGCTGAAGTTAATTGGGTGTCCATAGAATGGATAGGGAGCCAGGTGCTTTATAGCCATCCTTTTCTCTGACCCTTAAAGCAGTAATCCACCAGAAGTGTTGTCAAAAATGGGTTTCCTATACTTGGCTATATTTAAACGAACAGATGAATTTTACAGGAAGATTTTATAACAAGAAAAAAAAAAAAAATCTATAGGTAGTTATAAGTGTTACTAGGAACAATTTTTGAATTAGTGTACTTTCACACTGCTATTGAAAAGTTTCCAGTGTGTACAAACATATCCATGTGCCCCTATTCACCCTGTGGAGGCCAAAGAGTGTCTTCTTCAGGCCACATTGTGTTATTTCATACAGAGGTTTCCAGAAATAAAAAAATAAATAAATACTGTAGTGCATACAATTTTTTTTTACAATAGGAGTCTACAGGCAACAGATGCCACAGTATGACTATGGGAAATCCTACTGGTATATACCCCAATTAAGAAAAACACTGTATTGAAATTCCCTTAGTTTTCTACAGCTGCATAGCTCCACCTATGTAATAAATGGGAAAAAAAAAAAAAAAAAAAGATACAATCACAATTTCAGTTGACTGTCACAGTGCAACCAACTGGTAACACCCATCTGGACCTTCATTGCAAACTGCTAATAACTCATGAATAACTTCTAGTAGAGATAAAGCAATGTTACAACATAGAGCCATAAGAATAGATGCTCCAGAATTATTACATAGAGAATGCAAGTAGTTACTAAAACAGACATGTTAGGAGAGGTGAAAGGTCCTCTTTAAAAATAGTGATTAGCTATTCCTACTAAATTAGAGAGGACAAAAGTAAGATGCGTATGGTACAATGCATTTACGTTTAATTGTGAAATGTTTGTTCTCGTTACTTTCGTATTCCGAGTAACTGATGAGGAATGAGTAACTCGAACCCAAAAGGTCTCCAGAATACATTCCCAATATCTAAACACAACATGCAAGACATGACCTATAATCTCTGGTTGTCCCATGGAATGATCTGTCCATGAGTAACTGTAGTGGAGTAGAATATCCCACATTTTACCAGGAAGTAGAGAATTTCCATTTATAGAACTGAAATGAAGACTAGATGGAGTTCAATATCCTGGATGGAGACTAAGAGACAATGGATGGAATTCTTGAAAAAACTTTCCCCAAAAAAAAAAAATAAATTATATAAATATATACACACATATACATATATACACACACACCAAAGATACCATTACTTCCATATATCAGATTAATAAAATGCATCTTCCTATTACACGCATTAGTCAAAAACTACATGTCATATCTCTGAAATCTAAAAAGCTACAAACAAGGGTTGGATTACAGCGAGGGCACCAGGGGCGATTGTCACTAACTGCTTACAGCCCTCCAAATACTCCCATCAGCAAGGTCATCATTACCAGGCATACCCAGACAAATGCCAGGGCCCACTGCTCCTGGTGGGGTTCCAGGGAGGTCAGGCGAAGCAGCCCTGGAGATAAGTGGGAGGTTTCCATTGTGGAAACGCTCATCTGTCTACATTCATCTGTATTGCTGTGATACAGTTAGATTATGCGGCGGGGCAGGGGAGAGGCGTTTCCCTTCCTCATTCCTCTGATAGGCTGCAGGCACTAGACCTTAAAAGGGGTTGTCACATGACTGATGTAAAAATTGAAAAATCAGACATTTTATAGCACTTGACAATCTATGCCCAACAAAGTTAGAACCAGCCCTGTACCTCACATGGATCCAGAGATATCCCCAGTCATTGCTCTGCTAGATTTATATCAAGCTGACAGCTCAAGGGGAGTGCCTTTTCTGCTGCAGCTCAGGGGGAGTGTCTCAGCTCTCCCTATCACAACCCAGGAGGCGTGTCTCAGCTCTACCTATCACAGCTCAGGAGGCGTGTCTCAGCACTCCCTATCACAGCTCAGGAGGCAGTTGAAGGATGAAATTGAGCATGTGCGGCCTTCTCAGTGAGCAGGTCAAAGAAATAAAAAAAACAGGAGGTGGAACTATACAGATAGGGTTTATTGAATAACTCACTGCCTATGCAAATTTTTTAATTACATGCAACTACAAAAGTATTCAGATCCAGGTGCTGGTTTGAAACCTGTAGAATGTTTTTTGTGGGGCAACCCCTTTAAGCCTATCAGAGGCCAGTGGATATTACTGTTGTGTACTTTTACAGTTGTATTATATGAATGCCGATGTCACAGTGGGCGGTGCAGTGTTGGAGGACCTTGCCCTGCCCAAAGCTTTGTTCCCTCGTGATCAAGAGTCACCTTACAAACCCAATGGCATGTTGTGGGTGCAGTAACTATCTCAGGGTCATTCATTCTTCATCACAGTTGACATTATTTCACATACAAAATATATGAGACTTACCCAGAGAGGAATGTGCGGATCAGGTTGTAATACACATCAGAGTTCACATAATCTAATGGAAAGCAGAATGTACATTGAGTGCAAGCACAGCAGAAGAATAGGCATGAACGGGTATTAGTGGCATACTCCACACTTGATTTATAGTGTGAAAGATCCATATTTTTTGTGCTTTATGACTTCTCATTTATACAGTACACAACCATTAACTCAATACAGACATTTTAAGGTCCAAATTGAATCTGATCATGATATTATAATTAGAAACCACTTTCTGAAGCAGCATACTGAATTACTTATGTCAGAGTACACGCTGACGTCATCGGCGCAGGCGCAGTGAGGTAGCCGGGAGCCCGCGGCCAGCGCCGCTCACTGCGCCTGCGCCGATTTTATTCCACACGGCGCAGGCGCGGGATTTGAATCGCGCACAGGGCCGGCAGAGGATCGAACAAGCTGCCTGGCCCTGTCAATCAAGACAAGGTAGGCGTGACCGCAGGTGGGCAAACAGAGCTTACTAGGTGCAAGGTAACCGCCCCTTGCACCTAGTAAGCCTAATTAGCATAAAATAAAACATCATTTTTATCAAAAACGGGGGCACCACTAGAAAAATTAATACCAGATTGGGCATCAGGTGACATTTGCACATTGCAAATGTCATCCTGTTTAATATGCCCAGATCTGGTGACAGAAACCCTTTAAAGGGGTTGGCCACTTTCTGATTATCAGTGACCAATGGCACTTACCAATATAGTATTGGCACTAGTATTTGTTCAAATTCTGCATCATTTTCTACATTTCATAAGATATGTTTACAAAATCATTTGTGCTCTGAGGTCCTGTCCATAAAATGGATGCTGATGGAGGGTCATGTAATCAGGCAAATCAACCCCATGTGATGCCTCCTCCATTCAAACACACTGCACCGGCACTAAACTGCAAAGTGCAATACAGATGGTGGGTGCAGTGTATCGGAATGGAGGAGACGTCACATGGAGGTGATCTGCCTGGTCACATGACCCTCCATTAGCGCCCATCTTATGGACTGGTCCTCTGTGTGGACAGCGCAAAGAACTTTGTAAACAGGGGGCATACCTTATAAAATATAGAAAATGGAGCAGAATTTCAACAACTTGCCATGTAATCATCTCACAAACACATTGGTCAACAGTAATGAGAAAGTGGGCCCCCCTTTAATAAAAATTAATGAGGTTGTTTTGCTAGGATTTAAAATCATGTACAAAATGGTATAAAAATGAGAAGTAATACTCACCTCACCGATACCCCACCACTCCTGTTTGAAGGCTTTCCAGATACTCGCTGGTCTGTACTTTCTGGTCCCTCTTAGCACGCAGGCACTGACCTCTCAGCCAATCACTGGATGAGTTGGATCACTACTACGGTCAGTGATTGGTTGAGCAGTCTTTTCCTGTATGTTGAGAGAGTGCAGAACAGCACGGGCCCAGGGAGCCTCGGAATGAAAGCAGAGGAGGGGGGGGGGAAAAAAAAAAAAAAAAAAAAAAAAAAAAAAAAAAAAAAAAATCGGTGAGATTGGCATCACTCTTTGCTTATGCCATAGCTGCTGGACCACCCCAGCAAAGAGGGGCAAAGGGATTTGGGTAACATGGGAGGTATGGTGGAATACAGAGGAACTGAGGATAATCAATGAGGCTGAGGATATGAGAGAAGTTGGAAGAAGAGTAATAGAAAAGACAACGTGGTTGGTTGATGTGGATACTGCAGACAGTAACCAGCTCTGTCTACTATGCAATGGATGCAGCTGTGGCTAGGGTGTCTGGTGTTGGACCCCTGTCGATCGGACATTGATGGCTTATCCAGAAGAAAGGCCATCAATAATAAAATCATCCTGGGCAACCACTTTAAGTCCTTTTGTAGGTAGAAGGATGAAAAACAGTCAGTGCCCTGGTTTTTTGGACATCTTTACAGGCCAAACAAGCAAATAATAAGATCAGAAAATGTGAATCTTCATTCACACAAACATGTATAACGTTGCAACTTCCGCAAACCCTTCTTCAGACACTGCTGAAGCATTGACCATGTTTGTATGATCTGAACATGAAGGAGTAATACAAGTACACCTAGTCACTGACCATACATGAGCTGCAGAGCTGCAGTCATCTTGGTTATGGATTGCTCCAAGTCTTGTAGTGCTGAGAGAAGCTTCTGCTTGTCATCTTCTTGTACGGCACTCACAGTCCTAATGACAGCCTGTAAAATACCGGTAATTATGACTGAACCATACAGTTATAACGTTTGTTAGTCTGATATTTATAATAAGATCTCTGTAGCCGTATCTATTTCTTTATCTACCTGCCTTAATCTAGTCCAGAATACATTACTGCAATTTAAGAAAAACACAGGAAATACAAACAGTTTTACAGACTTGGTGTGGATGGAGCCTTAGGCCTCAATCACACAACTAGAACTTGGTCAGGTCTTAATGATCAAAATAAATGTGCCCATCCACCACAACAAGGTGACCTCTTATAGAGGCCTTAAAATAGGCCTCAAATGAAGTCAGGGAAAGTCATGCCTCCCAATTGTCCCGGATCCAGCAGGACAATCCCAAATTTTGGCCTTTGCCCCATTGTCCCGGGATAGCTGCAGCATGTCCCGACTAACTGTATGTGCATCCTCGGTGGTGAAGCAGAGCCATTAGCTCCCTGCTCCACCATTCCACTGCTGCGGCGGTTTGGTGCAGGCAGGAACAATACATTCACATCATTGTGCCTACTGCGCTGAACCACAGACTGGAGAACTGAACAATCCTGCTCTGCACATCATGAGAACATGGGATAGGGGTGTATTCAGTAGTGCTGAGTGAAAAGAAGTTGATGAAGTGAAGTGTGTTTCGATCTGAATTTCAGGAAAAAATTCAATTCACTGCGAAGCCGAATTTCCTCGTGGTAACAAATCAATTTTCCCTGAAATTTCAGTAAAATCATACTTCCCTCATCCATTTAAGCGTGAAGAGGCCACTGTGGCCATCTCGCTTGAAGATCCCTTGCAAAGTTTCATGGGCGGCGATGTATGAGCGGCAACTGCACCACGCTTGTGTTCAAGCAAGATGTCCACTGCAGCCTCTTCATGCTCAGATGGATGAGGTACCGTAAGTACAATTTAATTTTTTTTTTTAATCACCCCCCTGAAAGGCCTTAATATTGATCTCAAATGCCACGACCAGTGATGAATGGCGCATCTGATGGGTTCAATGACAGGGGGCAGCGCAATCGCAGTTCCCTGTCATTGTACCTGCTATTTAGAAAGAAATGCACTTTGTGACAAAGTAATTCATCACAAAGCAAATTTGTTTGGTAATATTTGGTGAAGAAGTGAATCTAATTTTTGTGAACTTTGGTCATCTCTATTATTCAAATTAGAGGGGCATCGCTGTGTATGAGGCACTTATGGGACCTCATACTGTGTGTAAAGGCTCTTATGGGGCAGGCACATATGGGGGCCTCATACTGTGTGGGTACTCTTATGGGGGCCTCATACTCTGTAGGGGGGGGGGGGGTCACTCATGGGGCCTCATACTCTGTGGGGGGGGTTACCTTATGGGAGACTCATACTCTGTGACAAGCTCATATTCTGGGATGGGGCACTTATGGAGGACTCATTGTGTGGGTAGCTGTTATGGAGGCCTCATACTCCGTGGGGGCATTTATGGGTGCCTCATACTTTTTGGGGGCACTTAGAGGCATCATGCTGAAGGGAGGGGGCTAAGGAGGCATCATGCTGTGTCAGTGCATTATTACTGTCAGAGGGGCACTAAGGGGGCATTGATACAGTGTTGGGGAACTAAGGGGGTGTTCTTACTATGTGTTGGGCACTATTGCTCTGTTGTGGCACTCTTTTATTTTAAGTGCCACGGCAGACACTGGTATATTTTCTTTAGATGAAAAAGTGGTTTAATAAACTATGGTACTTCTCCTTCCTGCTGGAACTGCTTCTGGCTTCTGCTCAGAAAACTGCAGTGGCGTTTGTCCAAAAACATGCTATGTGTGAATAATGACACATTCTTCAAAAAACGTTTGGAAAGGTGGATGTACAGTGTGGCGCATTCCTTGGCTTTATACCAGACCATATCTGTACACATAAGGTCCTGACGGACACGGGGCATGGCTCAGTCGTAGTATAAGCAGTCCTGTAAGCATTAGTAGAAGCAATGACACATAGCGTAGGCTCTTGTGTAATACAAACTGTGGATTTCTCGTGTCGCTGTGTCCTTTCGAAGTGTATAACAGATGACAGACATTATTTCTCTCAGTGTAGGCTTAGAAAACACACAACACAGATAACCGGTATCCAAGCAGCCTACACCTCATACACGTCATCAGAAGATTTTCCCAAGATGTGAACATATTGCAGAACACTAGGATTCTCTCTCCTCATTGTGGAGATGACATTTGGACTTACATTGATCCCTGGAATAGCTGCCACCTCCACAAGCAGTGTGACCAGTATAAAGCCCTGCAGGTTATCACCTCCTGGGAAAGACACAATGGTGGACAGGTTCCTATGGACAGGAAAGATGCAGTCAGTAGTCTTAGAGCACCCCTTTCTACCCACTTCTCTCCCTGTGACCTACTGACCTAGTAGTTTACATATGGCGCCAACCACTGGCCAGAATGATGCACAAAAGGAGATTAATTCAGCCAGTATCAAATCGGCTGATCGCCATGGGTCTGTCTTCACAAACCCTTGGCAGATGAGATCCTGTAGCTTCTGCAGGGTGTGTTACATGCAGGTCATATGCCGTGCTATACCTATATCAAAGACAACATGAGGACATGTCTAACCCTGTGGTACAGATGCCACCGGTGGAGAACCTAGAGCAGTGATGGCTAACCTCTGGTACTCCAGCTGTGGTGAAACTACTAATCCCAGCATGCAAACTTGCTTTCGCTGTTCCCACGACTCCCATAGTGTACGGAGAATGCTGGGAGTTGTAGTTTCACCACAGCTGGAGTGCCGGAGGTTGCCGACCCCTGACCTACAGCATAGCTTCTTAGTCCTTTTCTACTGGGACTTCAACTACCAGAAATGGTGATGCCAGGATCTCAACCTTGGTCAAAGCCAATCATTGGCATGATAGGATGTTACAGAATTATATTCTAGAGGTCAGATGCTACAGACAAAAAGAGGCACAATAAATACATTACGTTACATATCCTATACTAAACCTCATTTACAGCCTGTATAATGCTCCAGAGCAGCTGTCACAATTCTGTTTGTTGCTATTGGAAACAGTCGACACTTGTTGACAGACACACCCATCCCCGTGTAGCTGGACGCAAATTATTCAGGTAGGGTTTACTACTACATCACATTGCG
Source organism: Rhinella marina (assembly GCA_900303285.1). NCBI lineage: Eukaryota > Metazoa > Chordata > Amphibia > Anura > Bufonidae > Rhinella > Rhinella marina. The sequence continues at coordinate 34,309 of ONZH01013009.1, read as the reverse complement.
TTGAAAATACAACACTTTCCAAAATGCAGGGCAGATTTAAGCTCTGAAGAAAATGCAGCTGGAGACCATAACACAGGTTGTAACTCAGGCCCAATACAAGACAAATAATGCAATGTATTTAGAAAGTTACTCAACCTTTATGTACAGCACCGTCCTACCGCTAACAATTATTGTACTTGTAGACACCTGCACTGCAATGACCTGCAGAGTACAGTCCTATAAAATATATAGTGAGCGCGTGAGTTATGGATGTGTCCCGTTCACACCTATGTGCCTGAGATCGGTCATTATTGACCAGCGTATAGTGCATTACTGGGCATGAGAATTTTTTCTTTATAAGAATTCTTTGTACTGAACTATATCATTGCAGCATTCTGCAGAGCATCATTCCATCCACATAGCTTTCACATAATCATTAAGTAATTAGCTTTATTGCCTGTTCTGTCTTACTAAGAAAACACATTAGTCTATATGAGTCCCCAAGTCATAAACCCAGGGACCCTTCATTAACTTCAAAGAGGAGTGGAGAAGTAATGGAGTTTCACTTACTCTATTGTCAGAGGCCTGGCCAAGAATTCCCGGGAGCAGAGAGAGGAAGGAAGCAGACAATTAGTATGGAGGTAGCCAAAGGGTATCCAAGCCCAAGTTTTCCATCTGCCCGAAACGTATTGTGCAAAATACAACAATAGAAGGTATGCCTCTATTCATAGAACAAAGGCCGGCCTATCGTTAGAATTTTTATTGTAATTAACCCCTTACGTGAATGGCCCAGGTTCCAAGCCCATGTCATATGCATATAGACACCAAATAGAAACTTACCCGGTGGGATCCTTCCGTTTCCAGTTAGCCAAAACTAGGTCTGCATGGACAATGATCAGCGGCAACCCAAGGATCTGGGACACATGGTTAAATGGCACAGCCAAGTTACGAGGCAGCACCTGAAAGATATAAAGGAGGTGTTAGTAGATTGTAAGCTCAAAGGCCTCTTTCGCCCAAGCATGTTTGGTCAGGGAAAAATGTGATGGATGCATTTCCTGGACATAAACGCTCTTTGCAGCGCCAAGAAGAACAAGCCTTAAGGTTATGCAAAGCAGTAAAGTGTCGCTTAGAAGTGCAGATCTAAATTTTAAGCACCTAGCTCCAATCTGTGGTATGTGGAAGGGACATGAAAGCCAGATTGAAAGCAAAGGTTTTTAGCCACATGATCTGATCTGATTACGTGGGATGATTGTGTGATGCCTCCTCTTCACCGACATGCCAGTTAGCACCACTTGTTGAACTGAGAGGGACAGAATCCTTGAATTGAGAGACCTTGGTTGATCTCCCCAGCAGATAGCTTTATATAGGCCAAGATATCAGCAATGTTCAGTGTTGTGTGTCCTGTGGTTGAGAGAACGATGAACTGAAATGACAGCAAGAGGTGGACTGAGGAGAACCTCTACATGGATGGATCATCCGATTAGAAGAATGGAAAGCAGTGATCCACTCTGTACTGCAAGTACCTAGGTCAGCAAAAAGATTTAACCCAGACTATCAGAAGGTGTCTGCATGACATTGGAATATGAGCCAGATTTGCAGCTACGAATGTTCCACTGACCTCATGCCATTGCTCTCAAAGGCCATCATGGTGCACAACAAGACGACGATGGAGGATGGAATTAAGGTCTATCCTCTTCAGGGATGAATCCCGCTTTTGTCTTGACAGAATGATAGCTGAATATTAGTCTGGAGACCACGTGGGCAACACCATGAAGAGGCCTTCACAAGGGAACATCACACCAGTCGTACTCCCTGGATTCTGCTGTGGGGTGGCATAATGTATGGTAGCCAGACCCCTCTAGTCTTCATTTCAGTTACACTAACAGTTAAACATTACATTAATTTGGTTACGGAACCAGTGGTACGGCCATTTTTCCAAAGTGTCTCAGGCCGCATGTTGCTCGTGCTACTATGAGAAGCCTGTAAGGCTTAAACTGCTACCTTGGCCTGCAGAGTCTCCAATTATCTCCAAAGCACATGTGGAATGTCATAGTTTGGCCCTTGTAAAGGGAGATCTTGATGATTTGTGTGCCCAAGTGCATTTAGCATGGCAGAACATTCCTCAGAAAACCATTAATAACCTCATTGATCGCATGCCAAGGCGTGTAAATGCAAGTATTTCTGCATGTGGCTTCATACTCAATACTGAATAAGTTGAGATGTTTTAAAATTTGTTTTTTTTATCATTTGCACATTATTACTGTTTGTCCATCCTTTGATTTCCGTAATTCTATAACTTTTCCCTATTGGCACGTCTCATTGTTAAGGAGTGTATATTCTATATTGTGGTATATACGTATAGTCTGTATTGTGGTGTGACTCCTTATATCTATGGTAATAAAATAATTAGTTCTGGCCAATGAAAGTCCAATGTATCAACCAGAATGAGCAGAAATAATTGTAGTTGATGTGAGAAACCCTGTAATCATCCTTGAATATCAAAGTCCACATATAGTACATACATATTTATAGGGGCTATTCCAGTGTGACTGTTATATAATGGTTATATAAGCATGGCTGCAGACATTGGAGTACATAAAGAAGTAAGGGCCCCATAGCACGGATCAAACCAGGCCCCCCACACAGGAACAGAAGGGTTTCTGCCTAAACCCTTTTCAATGACCCTTGGGCCATTTTTCCACTGCCTTATTTGCTAAAAGTTGTTTCTTTAGAGGGTAGAGTCCTGACCAAGTTTTCACCTCCAGTAGAAGAGGAGATAATCCCAACTAAGACTGGGCCCCCTCTTGCCCTGGGCCCCATAGCAGTCACACGGTCTGCTGCTATGGTAGTTACGTCCCTTGCTGCAGTAAAGTTATGGAATTATAATCCTTCACTGCGAGATGTAGATGTATGGATAATGCCTATGTCCAATCCTTTTCTAAAGCCTCTCCTTCATTAAACTCCTGCATGTAGATAAAGGAGCTCTCCATCATCATGGTGGTGATCTGATTGTGAGTAATACATATGACGGCCTCCACATTGACCTGCTGAGACCAGTGTTACAGGTGGCTCACGGCTTCTGCCACCTTCCTCTCTTTATACAGGCCATACCCAATTTTTTTCATTACTCCACCAAAAGCATGCCCATTTGGCCTCGACAACATTTTTTTTTTTTTTTTTTTTAAGTAGACGAGTCAATAAGCGGTTGTCAGATATCCTAGCACTGCTTATCTTGAAGGAAACAAAGGATCAGTAGGGATAAAATGTAACCTGCCAGATCCTTGTTTTATCTGTTTGATATGAGATTGCCTTAGGATCCCATCAAAATTGGCCAGTATGACATATCTGAAATATAGAAATTACTAATCCTGTTGATTTGATATTTTTTTTGTCTCAGTCACCGATCCTCGATCTATCTAATATAAGAATTTTCACTTCCTTTCTGGCATGTTGCAAGACTCCTCTATATGATACAATAATGGGATGAAGGACATGGTTGTTGATCTGGTGTGTAGAGATACAATGGGTGGTACAAAATGGGGTCACTCTGAGCAGTGGCATACATAGAGAAGCTGTTTATACCCTGCATATCACAAAAGGTTATATATGGACAACAAACAGTTAACATGGCAGTGTTATCTTAGATCCCAGGGTGAGGAGCTGGTCTTGTCCCCTGGCTAGTGTGAAGTCTTAGTTGAGCAAAGCTAGACTTGTATGTGCGAGTTCCTGCCAAGCAGGCCCCTTGCCACTTGCAGGGCCGCACCGCCAATTAGGCAAGGTGCGGCGTGGCCCTGCAGAGGGAGATGAGCGCTTCCATTGTGGAAGCGCTCATCTCCATAGTCATCTGTATCGCCGTCCTCAGGACTGCCTGTACTGCGGGGCAGGGGAGGGAGAGGCGTCTCCCCTGCCCGTTCCTCTGATAGGCTGCAGGCACTAGGCCTGCAGCCTATCAGAGGCCGGCTCAGGCGGCGCGATGATGTCATCGCGCCGCCTGAGCCGTACAGCGCGGGACATAGGCCAGAAGAGGCCTGCATCGCATCGCTGCCAGCCTGATGGAGGTAAGTATAAGGGTTTTGTTTTTTGTTTTTTTATTGCTGAAATTGCGGACCGGAGCTTTATTGGGGGCATTTTCACTGGCACATGGGGGCACTGGGCATTTTTACTGGCACTGGGGGGCATTTCTTACTGGCACATAATTTGGGGGGCATCTATGGGGGTGGGACACTTTACTGGCACATTATTTTGGGGGGGAATCAATGGGGGGAACTTATGGTGCATTATTGGGGCGTTTCTTACTGGCACCAGGGGCGGATTGGCCATAGACCTTACAGGGAAATTTCCCGGTGGGCCGATGCCCAGTGGGCCACCCAAGTCCTCCTCATGGCTGGTTAGTGGAAGTTTTTTGGGATGTATTTTGTGCTGCTGGCAGTATTGTGTGATGGACTGCGGTATTTGGCTCTGTTGGGTGGTATAATGTGCCACAATACGGTATTGCTGGCCCTGCCTTCCATCAATTTACACCCGACTACAAAATGGGGCCACTTTCAATATTTTTTCCAGGGCCACTAAGTTCCCAATCCGCCCCTGACTGGCACATTGGGGTGACTGACTGGCACATTGGCCCCCCCCAAGCTGAACTCTTGCACCAGGGCCCATGAGCCTTTAGCTATGCCCCTGCCCATAGTCGCATGATAGTTACGTCCCTGACTCTGTGGGTGGCACTGTATGGGTGCACACTGTGGGTGGCACTGTATGGGTGCACACTGTGGTACATTATTACATTTTGCACCGTTTATACAGATGCAATCCCCTATTGTGGCTTTACTTGGCAGAAATCAACCTGAAGTAAGTCTGAACTGACAGCACACGGTTCACAAGATCCCCTCCATTCGTTACCGTCCTCACCTTGAGTCCCACAGTCTCTCCGTTTTGCCACACGTAACCCATGATTATATGACTGAGGATCACACGGGCCAGGCGCAGTTGTCTGTGGCCCTTGAGGTGCTGTGTGTCCAGTTCTGGCATCTAAAGGAAAGACAAAACCACAGATTGTATTAAAAAAAAGCTGAAATAACTGGACGGCGTGGCAGGGTGCAGGGCATACACCAAGCAGTGACATGAGTAATGTACTACTTATACTTCCATTATAATGAGTGCATTTATAATGTCCTCCTGCCCTCTGGTGGTGAAAGTCAGTACTCAACGTCACGTTTGGTTTATAGTTTGCGTATAATTGCCTTTTTATGTGCCATATAGGGTTTTTATTAATAGGTTTTTTCTTTTTAGTTTTATGGGGGGGGGGGGGATATGGATTTTATTTATTTATTTTTTTTAAGCCAGTTTTCATTTTCACTTCCTGCCTTCCCAGAGCCATAACTTTTTTTCATCACATTATACACTGCTCGTTTCAAGGGGTTACGACCACCCTGCAATCCAGGAGCAGTGGCTGTACTTCCACACTATAGGAAAAAGAACAGCCCATGTGCATTCCAAGCCACCAGAGGGGCCTGAGCTTTTTCCTACATATAGTGTACAAGCATGACCACCGCTGTTAGATTGCTAGGTGGTCGTAACCCCTGAATAGGAGCAATGTATATTGTGATGGAAAAAAATGAATCCAACCAGCAAAGGAGGCAATATGGAAACTCACAATACATTAGTAAGTGCCTTGTATTAACTTTCTCTACATGATAAATATCATTTACTGAAGTGACAACCCTGACATGCAGGACTTGCTGAAGTGAGACAAAGCTTACATGCAGGACTTTTAGTTTACGCTTCTTTCACACTAGCGTTAGGCAGAGGAACAGCCTTCCGGATCTGTACTAACGTTTGCACACGTGTGCTGCCGGAGGTCTGCCCCCATTCACTATAATGGAGGCAGGGTGGGCCGGAGATCTGGCTGCAGCACGGCGAGCATGCCAAGAGGTGGCCGGACAAATACTGCAGCATGCTGCAGTTTTCATGCATGTTGTCATACTTACTGCGTTTTTTTGTCCGACTGCCTCTCGTTTGTAGTGTTGTGGCTGGATCTCCACCCATCCCCATTATAGTGATTGGGGCCTGGGCGGACTTCCGGTAGCACACATGTGCAAACGTTAGTATAGATCCGGCAGGCTATTCCCCTGCCACAACAGCCTGCTGGGCAAGCCTAACGCTAGTGTGAAAGAAGCCTTAGCAAAGCAACCACAGGCAGGAGCCCACTACGCTCAGCTAATCCTGGCATAGCACATGGATACAGGGTACCCATTGTTGCGGCCCCATTCATAATGTATAGAGTCCGTACTCTGCTGAGAAGTTAGCGTTGTGGAGAATAGTCAATTTAATGCATGCAGGAAATCTGTGCTGGGGGTGGGGTGGGGAATATCTATAGTAAAAATACAAAATCCATTGATTACAAATTATAAACAATTTTTAGGGCATTTGGGGGAAAAAAAAAATCATTAAAAGTTTAGTTACTCTTTATAGCAATGTTGTCATGTTCTAGTAACCGTCACATTAGAAACGTGGTATTTCCACCGCAACTGGGTCAGAATCAGTTTTCTTTGCAAGAGGTATATTAATAAATAGTATCCTATACATGACACCTAAATCTTGTAGCGCCACACTCACCTTGGCGACTTCATCCTGCAGCTTCTTTTTTTCGATTAGTTCAGCTAGGCGTTCTGCTATATCCATCCAGGGTTCGTAGTATTCAGGAAGCTTAACCTATAATACAAAAGAATTGGCTTGATTTTGTGGTGGGGGTTGTATCAACATGAGCTCCCAGTATGATCGCGTGGTGAGGTGATCACGCTTGAGCACAGGTCCTTCAGTATCAAGAGATGAGCGACTGCTTCTGCGTGTACAAGTGGATGAGGTTTTTGGTTTTTTTTTTTTTTAAACCCTAAAAGGCCATTTTGCACTAGTGTACACTTTAACTGCTGTTTGATGGGTGCACTCCTAACAGCCGTTAAAAATGGTCCCATTGATTTTAATGGAGTGCATCCATCAGTAAAAATGGCCAAGAATAGAACATGTTTTATTCACTGGCAGTAATAAAAAAAAAAAAAAAAGCCATGTGAATAGCCCCATTGACTGTCTCTTTAAGATAGCTCATCTCTTCTAGATAGTGGGATTTTTGGCCATTCTTCTAGGCAAAATTGATCCTTCTCCTTCAATTTAGGCTACTTTCACTCTGCCGTTTTCATTTTCCGGTATTGAGCGCCGTCATAGGGGCTCAATACCGGAAAAGAAAAAAAAAAGCTTCAGTTTTGTCCCCATTCATTGTCAGTGGGGACAAAACTGAACTGAAGAGAACAGAATGCTCCAAAATGCATTCCGTTCAGTTCTCTTCAGTCTCCAGACCGGAGAGCAAACCACAACATGCTGTGGTTTGCTCTCCGGTCTGGGCATCCGCACCAAGACTGATCCGGAATGACCCCCAATGCAAGTCAATGGGGACGGATCCGTTCGGTGTGACAAGGGTAAACAGATCTGTCCTCCATTGACTTTCAATGGAGTTCATGACTGATCCGTCACCTTGCACTTTCCCCTCCCTCCAGCAGGGGGCGCGGTGGGGAAACTTACCCTTGTGCGCGGTCCTCCTCCTTGTCGCTGGTCAGGTCCGGAGCTGGGACAAGTCGGGAGCTGCTGGGACAGGCAAGTAACCCCCCTCCCCCATCCTCACAGTGTCTGACATGTGGGGCCGGAGTGGGGTTTCCCCTTAAGCCCTACCAATGTAGCTTTACCGTATGTTTAGGGTTAATTTCCTGCTAAAATTTAAACCACCATCCCAATCTCTAATCTCTGGCAGACTGAAGCAGATTTTCCTCAAGAATTGCGCTGTACTTAGTGCCTTCCAACTTCCTTCAATCCTGGCCGGTTTTCCAGTCCCTGATGAAGCCCTAATTTATTATGAGGCCTGTGCATAAAATTATGGCTCAAGATAAATTTCCTCCATAGTGTTTCCAGTGAAGGGCAAAAAGTTTAGTTTCAGATTCATCTGACCGGAGAACCTTCAGCTGAATCTCTGTAGGAATGGACGTCCCTGGACATTTTCCAGGGGGACGCATGGCAATACAAGTATTGCCATTTGTCCTTTGATAAAAGGTCACTGGGCTGTAGTGAATTCTGCCCAGTGACTAGGTGATTAAGGTCCATGGCGGGAAAAAGGTTTCCCGCTTTTTTGGGATCACTAGGCAGAGATTTTATTCTGCCCAGTGATGTCCTTTTAATTGGTCAAATCAGTTGACCTATGGTGTCACTAGGTCAAGGGTAAGTTTACCCGGACCTTAGTGGCACCAATTTCATTGCACCAGCGGCTGGGGCTTTCGCCTTAAATATCCGTGCTCCACGGGTCAGTTTTGCCCTTTGTCCAGAGCTGCCTGTGGAGCCTGGATCCTTCGCGCCCCTCCCTCCCTATAATTTGTATTTGATTAATGTTGTTGGATTTGTTAAGGGTGTTTTCATTGGATACTCATCCCGCTATGGGATGGACTCATTTGTGACTGATGAGTAATTAAAGTCTGAGTTTATGACTAGGCTCTTGGTTATGGTTGATTTTTAAATGAAGTTAAATCATCATTATTGAGTTACTTATCTGGTTAAATAAACAAGTTCATTTTTTACCTCCACTCTCGGGTCTTTGTGATTATAAATTTTTGTTATTTATGCAATAATATACTATGTATTGCCATGGAGTTCATGAGGAGGCATGAAGTACAGAGAGGACACATAGGACAGACTGTGGTAATGTGGAGCTGTGGTAATGGAGACTGCATACAAGTGCTGCTGCTCATTATTCACATCCAAACCTCTTCTCTGTACTTCATGTCTCCTCATGACCTTCGTTCCTTCAGAGATTCATCTGAAGATCTTATCATCTGTATTCAGGATCATAATCCCTGACAAGTAGAGCAGAGAGGAGGATGAGGCAGCTCTTTACCTCAGTGATGTGAAGTAACTTGTCCTCCTGTGTGATTAGGCCAGGATTTGCCTTTACTAGTGGGACGGCGGCCATTTGATTGCTCAATAGACAGAACAAGCCATTATAACTAATGAAAGGTGTTTGGGAATATATTAATAAAGTAATATTTAAGTATTTTCATTATCTTAATTCCCAGTGAACCCCTTTAACCCCCGGAGGTTTTTTCGGTTATGCATTTTCATTTTGCGCTCCCTGCCTTCAAACAGCCATAACAGTTTTATTTTTCCGTTCAGATAGCTGTATGAGGGCTTGTTTTTTGCGGGACAAGTTGTACTTTCCAACGCCACCATTTAATATTGCATATGGTGTAGTGGGAAGCGGTAAAAAAAATTCCAAATCGGGTGAAATTGCAAAAAAAAACGCTATTCCTCTACAGTTCTACGGGTTTCTTATTTACAGCGTTCGATGTGCATTAAAACTGACCAGTTACTTTCATTCTACTGGTCAGTACGAATCCTGAAATACCTAATATGTATAGTTTTTCCTGCGTTTTGATAGTGATAAAATAATTAGAAAGTTGCCCTTTTTTTTTTCCTTGTCATATCTTGACCCCTATAACTTTTTGGTATTTATGTGTACGGAGCTGTATAGGGGCTCATTTTTTGCGGGGCGATCTGAAGTTTTTATTGATACCATTCTGGGGTGTGTATGACTTTTTGATCACTTTTTATTTAATTTTTTTTAGAAAAAAAAAAAAAGTGACAAAAAATGGCGAATCGCCATTTGGACGCTTTTTTCTGCCACACAATTCGCCGTATTGGAATTTTTATTTTTATTTTAAAAGTACGGGCGTTTTCGGTCACGGTGATACCCATGATGTCTATATTTATTGTTATTTAGGTATTGATTTTTTCATTATACGGAAAGGGGGGGTGATTTGAACTTTTATATATTTTTTAACATTTTTTTTTCATTTTTTTCCTGACTATTTTTAAGCTCAAATATGAGCTGATATATAGTGTTTTTTTTTTTTTTCTTTATGAGCAATCAGGGATTTACTAGACTGAGATAAATCCATGAATTGCTCATTTCTTATCCTGGCCTGCCATCTAGTGGCCAGAAGAATTGCACTTTGAAAACTGTAATCCTCACCAGCGAGGATTACAGTTTTCATATGGTGTACAGACACCCCGATTGGCCACTATAATGGCGTACGCTTCCGGGTTCAGACGCATCCTGATGCCGTGATCACGGCATCAGAAGGGCCTAGAAGACGCTGCCGATGGCGGTAAGTAGCGGCAAGTCTCTGCTGTTAGAAACAGCAGAGACTTGCGGCCATGACGCCCGCCGCACCCGCGAGCGGAGGAAGGGGTTAAAGAGGACCTGTAAGTAACCACTTCTGATATGTCTCAGTAACTACTTGCATTCCCCATGTAATATAAGTTATAGAGCATCAATTCTTATGACTGTTTTGTTACATAGTTGTTAGGGTTGGAAAAGGACAAAAGTCCATCAAGTCCAACCTATATTGATCACCGGAACAAATCCCAGGAACAATGTCCATCTTCCTTTTAAAAAAGGGGTTGGGTTAAAGGGAAAGGGTGTGTAGAACATGATTTCTTTACATTGTCATAAGCCTCAATGTTATTTTGAAATAAGTCATCTAAACCTTTTTTGAAGCCATCTACTCTATTTGCTGTGACCAGCTCCTGCAGCTATTCCAGAGATTCACAGCCCTTACTATAAAGAATGCTTGTCGCCTCTTATGACCGAATCTTTTTTTCTCCAAGCGTAGGGAGTGGCCCCTTGTTTTTTGAGGGTGTTTAACCCAGAACAACGCTCCGATATTTTTGTATGGTCCATTTAAATATTTGTACAGGTTAAGCATGCCCCCCCCTCCCTTTGACATCTTTTTCAAGGCTAAACAAATTGAGCTCTTCTAATCTTTGCTGAAGATCTTCCAGGCCCTTTATGAGTTTAGTTGCTCTCCTTTGCACTTTTTCTTACTCCAGAGCATTCTTTTTATGGACTGGTGCCCACAACTGTACAGCATATTCGAGGTGAGGCCATACCAATACTTTGTATAGCAGCAATATTACATCCCTGTCCTGCGAGTCCATACCTCTTACACAAGACAAAATTCTGTTGGCCTTAGAGGCAGCTAACTGGTATTGCATGCTGTTATTTAGTCTATGATTTACTAATACACCCAGATCCTTCTCAACAAGTGACTCCGAGTGTTACTCCCTCTAGGACATATGCTGCATGCAGATTATTTACCCCCAAGTGCATAACTTTACATTTATCTATATCGAACCTCATTTGCCAAGTGGAGGCCCAAACAGTAAGTTTGTCCAAGTCAGCTTGTAACTTATTAACATCTTCCATAGACTGGACTGTATTACAAAGTTTGGCGTCATCTGCAAAAATAGAAACAGCATTACTCCCATCCTCTATGTCATTAATGACTACATTAAACAATAGCAGACCCAGCACAGAACCTTGGGGAACACTACTTATAACCGGGGACCATTCAGAGTAGGAATCATTGACCACAACTCTTTGGATACGATCGTGAAGCCAATTTTCAATCCAATTACAAATTATATTTTCTAAATCAATAGACCTCAATTTACCCATTAGCCGTCCATGTGGATCAGTATCAAACACCTTTGCAAAGTCCAAAAACACAATATCCACAGCCTTCCCTCTGTCCAGGCTCCTACTCTCCTCCTCAAAAATCAGGTTAGTCTGACAGCTTCTGTCCTTAGTAAAACCATGTTGGCTATCACTTATATTATTGGCAGTTACATAATCCTGTGTGCAGTCCCATAGAAAGGCCCTCAAACATTTTTCCCCACTATGGATGTTAAGCTTACTGGTCTATAGTTTCCTGGTGAAGACCTAGCACCCTTTCTGAAAATGGGCACCACACTCGCCTTGTGCCAGTTCCAGTCTATGTTTGGATAGTTATCACTACTGTGCCAGCCTGAGGCATTTGCACATACAGTTGATCTATCTCCTCAGTGATATTGAGGGGGGGGTCTATTGGTTTGTCATTCCTATATTATTTCTGCTAGAAATGCTGGAATCTAGCAGTTGGGGATATGTCCCTGCACAACCTGTAACTATCCAATCATAGTTGCTAGTATCAGATTGTGCAGGGACACTGCCTAACTGGTAACACACACCTGGAACTTCAATACAAACAGCTGGTGCCACAAGCCTAGGAGGAGCAGAGGATGGCAGTAGTAGTGTCTCTGGGTGCAACGGTTATTCACATGAATCACAGACCTCATGTCGGTGCTCCCTGGGGATAGGCAATACCAGGAGTTGCAGTGGCTGGGTTTGGTGTGGCCCCAACACTAGCATACCTTCCAACTTTGTAAAGGGACAAAGAGGGACACATTGTGCGGCACGCTAAGCGCGCCACAGGTTTTCTCAGCACTAGGCCACACCCCTAACTCTTCCCAAAACATAACTAGACACCAAATCCCACCCAGTCTCCTTACTGCTCCACATAGTAAATATTCCCCAGTTATGTGCCCCCAGTAATATTCCCAGCTGTGCCCCCAGTAATATTCCCACATTGTGCCCCTGACAGGTTAAAAGAATAAACACCATATACTTACCTTCTTCCTAGCAGCAGCATCACCAGCAGAACATCGTCTGCTCTAGTCTGGAGGGCACTGAGCCATGGCTGACTGCCGGCTGGCCCCATCACCCGCCCAGACCAGAGATATACATACCTCCCGCCGCCCGGGACAGTGGGACAGCCAATGCAATCCGGGACAGTTGTGAGGTATGCACTATATGCCCCGGAAATAGTTGAGTTCTCACCATGTGTTGTTGCTCTCCGGGAGGGCTGATAAAGCGTGGTGCACCCCAATGGGAAATAAGTCCAGAGAGTCAGGGTCTGCTATAACCTAGTGTGCTTCTTTACTGGAAGGAATTTGGGTGCAAAACAATACAGGCAAGGCATATGGCTGGTTTCTCCAGTCTCCTCCTGGCAAGAAGGGTTTGGTGCTTAGGAAAGGCCTGGGCGAGCTGTCCCACTCTCAGAAGGCTGGTACACTTTGTCTGTGGCTCAATGTCACTCTTGCAGACTGGCGAGTCTTCCTCTCTAAGCACTATTCCCTAGCTACAGAACACTAGGGACTCTGACTACTTCCTTATATACAGTTTTTAGCTGAACTAGAACCTTCTAGTAGGAGGGGTGGAGAGGAGAAACTCAGCACAAACAAATACAATGTTACAACTCTCATCTAGAAGACTTACATTAGAGCTTCAATGATACTCAATGGCAATGAGAGTTTTTCCCAGACAAAAACAGGTTTTCAGACATAACAAAGGTAAACCAGACATTCAAAATCAGTCTGGTTTTGGTGGTAAACAAGTCTGGCTTTTTCCCTCCAAAACAGGCTCTTCTTTAAACCATATGATAGCTATGGAAAAAGCTTATTATTAACTAGAAAGTTCCACAAGCCTCTCAGTGTCCATTAACCCTTTCCACAGTGCTGTGCAAATACAGTGCAAATGAACACTGTATGATAAAATACATATAAAATACAGTTACACAATATTAAGCAGTACAAGTCAGTGTAAGCTAACCCTTTAAAGTGAAATAAAGTAAGGAGTTGATGACTTTGCATAGGGGAAATGGGCAGATGTCCAAAAATGTTCAGACTCTAAAGCACCCCTGCATCAGGGCACTACAGAGGGTGCACCCTTTCTTCCCTCAGGGCACAACCTGATGTTGGGGGCTATTTAAGAATATTTTAATGCCAGCTTTATAGAACGCCTGTGCAACAAGAAATACACACCAGTGTAAAAAGTTGGCCACCTGTGACATCACATCATTATACATGACTTCAAAGGGCATTTAACCCACAGTGGCGCTTACATCACTCAAGTATCACACTGGTGTCTCACAGTGGCATCAGGCAGGCACACATGGTGTATCATGGGTGACATATCAAGGTTCTTCACTTGTACATGAGGCTGCATGTCACAAACAGTACATGACTGGCGTGTTCACAGTAATCAGGTACAGAACAGTCAACACAAGTGGTACTGCCAACCATGAAACCATAGCAATTAAGGCAGTGTGAGCATTTTCCATTTTCCAGCTGGTGGTGGTTATAAGAGGAATATCTGTCAGCCAAATTCTCATTCAGCTATCTAAGGTGTATAGAATCCTAGACTAGATTATCAATCCCCACAACTTCAGGACTGAAATCTCCCCAGCATACCTTACTGGCCCAATGTGTCTAATTCTGATGTATAGCCTTTCTACTAGGTATTGCATTTAAACTAAAATGAGGTTTAAAAGTGGGCAATTAAGTTTGAAGTCTTATTATTAAAGGGGTTTTCCAAAACTTTTATACGCAAGACCTCTGGATAGGTCATTATCTGATTGATGGGGTCCAACACCAGGGACCACCACTGATCAGCTGTTGGATAAGGCACCAAGTGCTCCACAGTAGCGCGCAGGCTTCTATCAGCTCACCAAACACAGCGCTGTATATTGTATAGTGGTTGTGCTTTGTATCACGCTTGGCGCCATTCCATTCAATGGGACTGAGCTGCGCCTAGGTCATGTGACCAATGAACATAGAGTCACATAGCCTAGGCAAAGCTGAGAGAAGGCGGCAGCACCGAGTGCTGGTACCTTCTCAACCAACCGATTGACAGGGGTCCCAGTTGTCAGACCCCCACCGATCAGAATCTGATGCCAGTGATGGCTAACCTCTGTCATGCAAGCTGTGGTGAAACTACGACTCCCAGCATGCTCCATTCATGGAGTCCTTAGAACAGCCAAGCAAGTGTGCATTTTGGGAGTTGTAGTTTTACCGCAGCTGGAATGCCAGAGGTTAGCCATCACAGAATCCTCTGAATAGGTAACCAGTATAAAAGTCTCAGAAAAAAAAAACTTTAATCCTGTGTGCCCTATTGTTACTGCAGCTTTATTTTTCGACATAGATATAAAATATGGATTAGCTGTCAGTGTCTGAAAAATCTACAAAATCTAATCTTATTTATAAAGACCTGCAGCTTGTTACAATGTAGCAGGAAACAATCCTCAAAGCTAAACAGCAGCTGCAGAATACGGGTTACATCATTGTACATTCCGTATTTTGCAGAACGGAACTGCTGGCTCCTAATAGAACAGTCCTATCCGTGTCCATAATGTGGACAATAATAGGACCTGTTCTATTTTTTTGTGATGCAGACAGATCATGGACCCATTCAAGTTGAATGGGACTGGATCAGTCGCAGCAGCCGCACGGATAGTGCCTGTGCATTGGGGATCACAAATTGCGGTCCCCAATGCAGGAAATGGTCGAGCAACGACCAGGTGCACGAGGCCTAATATTGACGATCTATCCTTAGGTCATCATTATCAGATCAGCTATGGGTGAGGAAGGGTCAGACTCCCCAAACCCTTGCCGATCAGAAGTTGGAATAGGTAGCAGCGCTCACGTGGATGCTGCTTTCTCTTCAAAATTACCCATTCTTCATCTCGCTTGTACAGGTGGCGCAGTGTACAATTTCCATTCAGACTAACTTATTATAATTACAGTGAGCCACCGCTACAAGCAAGACGTAGCTAAAAGGTATATTTGAATAGGAGGCAGTGCTCATACAAGCATCGCTACCTCTTCTAAAAGCTAATTAGCAAGGGTGCTGGGAGTTGGGACCCCCCTGTCCCGATCAGATAATGATGACCTGTCCTGAAATCTATATTCAATTATAGATAAATAGGAAGATGTAATAAATTAGGTATTAGTAAGCATATAATAACCAAAATGTGTTTGCATCTCACCAGGGGGTCTGGGAGTATGAAGCCATATTCCTCAGAGACATAGCAGTCTTCCAGTTTTATCTTCTCCATTTCAGTGCCTTGTCTGCTGAGAAGACCTTTACACCAAGTGCTCCTGTTAATCTGTGATCCCCGGTCTCTCTACTTGTCCTTTTAAGAGTGGATTATGCACTGGTGACTATAGGGCAGAGTCTGAACCAATTCACTAAAGAGAAAAAAAGAAAAAAAAAAGAAAAAAAAACACTGCTGACTCACACTACCCATGTCAATATTAATTCAGACAAACTACAAGGACGCGAAAGATCAACAAAACTGAACTAATATAAAACATATCTAAAAAAGCTCAGTCCTTCCCTCATCTCCTCCACATTTAAGTCCTTGCATCATCTACATCTGTCAAAGTGAAAGGTGTATTCCAGGAGAAGGCCACATATGCATGAGCGTTATCATCGGATAGCACACAGACCCATTCATTTCTATGGGGCCATGCACAGACGTATTGGTGTGGCCATTCCACAAATTATAGAACAGGTCCTATTCTGGTCAGGAATAGTCCTTTCTATTGATGTGAGCGAGAAATATGCCGAATTCACGCGCAAGGCATTTGTATTTTGTGGGTCCATGGTTTGCGGAATGTAATAATATATATATAGTTATGTCCATGAGGCCTAAAGCGGTTATTCACGTAAAAGATAATTGTGAAATCGGTGGTGGTGGGAGACTGTTGACCAGCAGGACCCCCACCGACCACGTCTAGGATGAGTTTAAATGGTGGTTGTGCCTTTCACTCCATTCAGAGTCTATGTAAATAGTCAGCCAGCCAACATACATTGCATTCGGAAAGTTTTCAGACCATTTCCCTTTTATCACATTTTGTTGTGTTGCGGCCTTGTGCTAAAAGAAAAATCAAATTTTCCCCATCAATCCTCACTCAACAATACTCCATAATGTGAAAGTGAAACCAGAATTTTAGAAAGGTTTAAAAAATAAAAAAATAAAATTTCACATGGACATAATTATTCAGACCCTTTGCTATGACACATGAAATTTAGCTCTGCTGCCTCCTAATTCTCTTGATCATCTTTGAGATGTTTCTGTACCTTGCTTGGAGTCCACCTGTGGTAAATTCAATTGACTGGACATGTTTTGGAAAGACACAGCCCTGTCTATATGAGGTCTCACAGCTGAGAATGTATATCAGAGCAAAACCAAGCCATGGGGAGGAAAGAACTGCCTGTAGAGCTCAGAGACAGGATTGTGTGGAGACACAGATCAGGAAAAGGGGACAAAGATTTCTGCTGCACTGAAAGTTCCCATGAGCACAATGGCCTCCATAATTTTTAAGTGGTAGATGTTTGGAACAACTGGACTCTTCCTAGAGCTGGCTGCGCAACCAAACTAATAATCAGGATAGAAACACCTTGGTAAGAGACATGACCAAGAATCCAATGCTTGCTCTGGCTGAGCTCCAAAGATCCAGTGTGCAGAAGGGAGAATTTCCAGTATGCAAACCATCACTGCAGCACTCTGGCCTTTATGATCACCAGTAAGAGACACATGAAAGCCCACCTGGGAATTGGAAAAAGTGCAGTTAGAAACAAGATTCTCTGGTCTGATGAAACCAAGATTAACCGTTTTGGCCTCAACACTGACATTGCTCATCATCTGTACAACACCAACCCTACAGTAAATCATTGTTGATATTTTTCAGCAGCTTGGACAGGAAGACTGGTCAGGATTGAAAGAATTGAGCGAAGTACAGAAATATTCTTAATGAAAACCTGATCCTGAGTGCCTTGGACCTCTGACTGGATTAAATGTTCACCTTCTACCAAGACAATGATTTTAAGCACACAGCCAAGACAACACAGGAATGGCTTAGGGACAACTCTGTGGATGTCCTTGAGTGGCCCAGCCAGAGCCCTGACTTGAATCCAATCAAACATCTCTGGGGAGACCTGAAAATGGCTGTCCGACAGTCCCCATCCAACCTGACAGAGCTTTAGAGGATCTGCAAAGAAGAATGGCAGAAAATCCACAAATCCAGGGTGAAAACCTTGTAGCATCATACCCAAGAAGACTGGAGGCTGTAATCACTGCCAAACATGCTTCAACTAAGTCCTGAGTAAAGGGTCTGAATACTGATATCAGTATCAGTATATCAGATATTAGTTTTTTTCTTTTCATTACCAAAGACTTTGAACATTCTTTCTTCACTTTCTCATTATGTGGTATTGGCTGCAGAAGCCCACAACATACCAAAATGTGAACAAACATGAAAGGGTCTGAAGACTGTCTGAATGCAATGTAGTCAGTCACCATTACAGATCCCACAGGGGATTCACTCTTCACATCCCATTTACAGAAAACAGAGTTGGGCAATTCATTAATTCTTTTTGGTTTCAACCTCACTCTCAGGGCTCATGCGCATGACCTTCTGGCCACGGTGCCCACAAACAGCGGGGACGCAATACATGGGCACCATCCTTTTGCACTCGATAGGACTTTGTTTTCCACGGCAACCAGACGGATCCGTTATGCAGAGCCATAGGCTTCTATTATGACGGATCAAAACGGAATGCCTCTTAAAGGTGTCCGTTTTGATGTCCGTCCTAGGGATTCCGTTTCTTTCCGTTATAACGATGTTATAACGGAAAGACTGAACGGAATCCCTAACGGTGATGTGAATGAGCCCTTAGTTAGAAGTGCACGACCGACGTGGTGGAGTCAGCCACGTCTCCTCTCTAAAGTGCAAGAAAAACTGGGGGTCAGTCAGCACATCCAGGTATGCAGGTGCACGTCGCCATGGCTACAAATAGAAAAGTAAAAAAACAAACAAAATGCAACAGCACTCTACAAACACAAACAATAAAATAAGTACATATAATAATGCCATACTCACTAAATACACAATACTAATGCTACGTTGTTAGGGTGCATTCACACGACCGTAAGTGTTTTGTGGTCTGCAATTTGCGGACCGCACACATCCAACACTATATTGAGAATGCCTATTCTTATGTTTGTGTGCTGTCCGCATCTTTTGCGGTCCCATTGAAATTTTGCGGAACGGTTGCCGATCCATTTATACGGTTGTGTGAATGCACCCTATATGTGAGATTCTTGGGGGGGTCTGCACCGCAATACGGAGTGCACACAGCGGGTGCCTGTGCATACAGTTGTTTGCATGAATCCTAAGGTCTCTCTCAAATTCTAACACGCTCCGTGTGATGGCCACATTTCCCAGATCGAACACTGCTTCTCTGACTCGAACTTGCAGTGTCATAATAATCTATGATCCTGTGAGTTCCTCTCCACCACTGGTCTACTGCACTGTATACACGCGATCAGGCAGGAGCTCACAACATCATAAATTAATATGATACTGTGAGTTTGAGTCAGAAAAGCAGTGTTTGGGTCCAGGAAAGATAGCTGTCACACAGTGTGTTTCCCGGATGGAACTCACTCATGTGATCAGCTGAATGACTGTTTCTGATTCATTCGCATTCATTGCCTCTGTTGTTGCTGAGCGATCTTTGATGCAGAAGTTATTGTTTGTTGGCAGAACATCTCCCTGGCCAAACAGGGGATATGCTCCTGACATAAGGTCAAGAGCATGAGCGCGAGGATCATATTAAAGGGCTTCTGTCAGCAGAAATAACAGTATTAACCTGGCTGACATTAGCAATGTCCTAAATAAGCTAGTCTAGTTTTAATACATGTCCCCGTTACTGCACAAAAAAGAACTTTTATTGTATGCACATTATCCTCTTGGAGCAGGGGGGCCTTGCTCCTGCTCCTAGACCAGGGTAGGCAACCTCCAGTACTCCAGCTGTTGTGAAACTACAACTCCCAGCATGCATACTTGCTCTGTTCATCTAAGAACTCTCATAGAATTGAATGGAGCATGCTGGGAATTGTAGTTTCACAACAGCTGGAGTGCCGAAGGTTGCTGACCCCTGTCCTAGAGGCTCAGTTCTCCAACCTCTGTCCACGCCCTCCTAGATTTGATTGACAGGGTCAGGCAGCGTTCACGTCTTCCTGCCTGGCCCTGAGTGCAGGTGAAATCTAGCGCCTACGCCGTGCCATTTGGTATAGAGAAGGAAGGATGCTCGCCGGTTGCCAACTTCCTTACTGCGCCTGCGCCGAATACATCACAGTACACCCAGAGAAAGACACCAGCTGGCATCGCTCTGCAGAGAGTGTCTTCTTTCGGATGTACTGTGGAGTATTTGGCGCAGGCGCAGTGAGGAAGTGGGCAGCTGGCTAGCGTCCTTCCTTCGCTACGCCTGCGCCAAATACTAAATTGCGCAGCTCAAGATTTCACCTGTTCTCAGGGCCAGGCAGGAGGACGTGAACGATGTCTGACCCTGTCAATCAAGTCTAGGAGGGGGAGTGGATAGAGGTGGGAGAACCAGGGGTGCACCTAGCCTTTCTGCTGCCTGAGGCGAAAACTGGAACTGTGCCCACCCTCAAGCCAATTTGTTGACCTAACCCCTTTGCCACAATGAAAGTGCTCATTGCCCATGGCTCTTCCGCTGCTCCCCTCTTGCCCCTTCCTGGTGCTGCCTGAGGCGATCGCCTTAGGCTACTTTCACACTAGCGGCAAGCCTGATCCGGCAGGTGAAGGGTGCTGCCGGATCAGGCCTGCCGCAGTGACATGTGTGGAGCCGGAACCGCGCTCCGGCCCCACACATGTCACACAGTACATACATACACATAAACATACACACATATATACACAGACAAATACACATACATACTTACATGCTCCCGGCAGGTCTTCAGAGCGTCGGAGGGACAGGACGGCTCGCACAGGTGACGATTCCCCACAGCGCCCTCTGCTGGGCGCCTGGTGGAATCATCACCTGTGCGTGCCGTCCTGTCCCTCCAACGCTCTGAAGACCTGCCGGGGTGCATGTAAGTATGTATGTGTATTTGTATGTGTATATGTCTATGTATGTTTATGTTTATGTGTATGTCTATGTCTGTATGTGTAGCCGGATCCGTCATGAACTCCATTGAAAGTCAATGGAGGGCGGATCCGGTTACCATTGTGGTCACACCAGACGGATCCACCCCCATTGACTTGCATTGGGGGTCATTCCGGATCCGTCTTGGTGCAGATGCCTGGACCGGAGAGCAAACCGCAGCATGCTTCTCCGGTCTGAAGACGGAACGGAATGCTTTCAGGAGCATTCCGTTGTCTTCAGTTCAGTTTTGTCCCCATTGACAATGAATGGGGACAAAACTGAAGCGTTGTATTCCGGTATTGAGCCCCTATGACGGAACTCAATACCGGAATTTTAAAACGCTAGTGTGAAAGTAGCCTTACCTGGCCTCATTGGTGGTGCACCTCTGGGGAGAACATAGCCTCCAGGAACCTAATTTGCAAATAATAAGAGTTCTTTTTCTGCAGTAACGGGGGCATGTATTGAAACTAGACTAGGTTCAGCTGACATTAGCTGATGTCAGCCAGGTTAATACTGTTATTTCTGCTGACAGAAACCTTTTATCTCCCTTTACAGTAACAGGATCAAAAGTGCTGACTTCAGATACCACTCCATACATATCCTTCCTCCCCTTTGCCAATGAACTCCTCCTCACACTCTTGCATGTCATGACTTCTATATCATTGAACTCTCTTCAATCCGGTAAAGTCCAACCCTTCAAACGCTTACTCAAAATGTACGTCTTTCTATAGAGTATCTACATCTGTATGGAAATTCAAAGTTTGTATGAAGTCTTTAAGCCTTAAAGGGGTTTTCCAGGATTTTACTACTGATGACACATCCTCAGAATAGGTCATCAGTATCTGATAGGTGGGGGACCGACACCCTGGACCACCGCCAATCAGCTGTTTGAGAAAGTACCGGCTCTCCTGTAAGGGCCGCTTTCTTCTCACAGCTTACCAAGCACAGCGCCGTACATTGTATAGCGGCTGTGCTTGGTATCATGCTCAGCCCCATTCACTTGTATGGGGCTGAGCTGCTCCTAGGCCACGTGATCGATGAACGTGACGTCACTGGCCTAGGAAAAGAGAAGGCCACGGCACTCACGGGAGCGCCGGTGCATTCTCAAACAGCTGATCGGTAGGGGTCCCGGGTGTCGGACCATCAGCGATCAGATACTGATGATCTATCCAGAGGATAGGTCATCAGTAGTAACATCCCGAAAACTCCTTTAAAGGCAAGGTATCAGCTACATTTATTATTACTAACAAAAACCAGGTAGTGAAATCTATTTCTTCCTAGAATTTTTATTTTCTGAATTTTGAATTTTTTTTAAATTGTTTACTTTATTTTCTGAGATATGCAGCATTTAGAGATATGTTTTACAGCAGCCACATGGACCATAGGCACAATGGACATGAGATGTTAATTGTCTCGGGAGAGCATAGGTTTGTTACCTGTACAGGGGTCATTGTGCAGAGTTAAGGTGGAGTAGTTAAGGTGTGACCATCACCTATTGTGGATAGTGGCTCCTGTATTCTTGTCTGAGCTGATGACTGATGAAAATGTGATTTCAATGGATCAAGAAGTGTCAGGATATGATTAGGCTCAGTGGATTTTTAAAGGGTTTGTGTCATCTTGGACAATGGGGACATATCGCTAGGATATGCCCCCATTGTCTTATAGGTCTCGATTATTTCCGTTGGCCCTATAGAAATTAATGAGAGCGGGGGCTGCCCATGTGCGGTATGCTCCCATTCACTTCTATGGGGATCTGGCATGGTGGTGGCTGGACGGGAGTCCTCCAGTCACCACCTTGCGGGGCTCCATTCTCGATATAGGTACAGGTCCCAGTGGTGAGACCTGCACCTATAAGACAATGGGAGCATATCTTAGCAATATGCCCCCATTGTCTATGATGAGACAACCCTTTAAGAGTAATTTTAAAGAACTAGGCTCTGCTCTGAAGAGATGGACCTCCAAGCTAGTGTTCTCTGGAATACTGCCTGTGCCATGGGCTACACAGGGCTGTCAGTGGGAGCTTACGGAGGGCATGTATGGCTTAAGTCTTGGTGTAGAGCAGAAGGTTTTGGGTTCCTAAACCACTGGGTTGACTTTTCACTGAGGTACAAATTGTTTTCTGCAGATAATTTGCACCTCAATGGAAGGGGAGCTGCTGTGTTGGGATAGAGGATTCTGGCTCTGCATTTAAACTGGGGACAAGAGGGGAGGATATGGCTGTAACTATAGGGGTAGACTGGTTAGAGATGGGTCAAAATATGTGCACTCATACACTTCTCAAACAAGAGAAAAAAGGTCCCAGAACAATATATAACAAATCAGTTCAGTCTTTATTAGTCATATATTAAAACAATAAAATGTATATCATCTTAGTTAAACAGTGGTAGTTTTAGGTGCCAGATATGAAAGTTGGCCCAGCGGTGAACCCGCCACAGGTAGTTAAACAATATAACATATAGCAGTGGCAATCATATATACATGCAGTGTCTAATACACAAATAGAACCAACAGCTCAAATAAGGTCAAATACACATTACCGTGAGTAGTACATGATCCCCGACGCGCGTTTGCCCTATCGCTTCATCAGGAGGAATTCCTCCTGATGAGGATAGGGCGAAACGCGCGTCGGGGATGATGTACTACTCCACGGGTAATGTGTATTTGACCTTATTTTGAGCTGTTGGTTCTATTTGTGTATTAGACACTGCATGTATATATGATTGCCACTGCTATATGTTATATTGTTTAACTACCTGTGGCGGGTTCACCGCTGGGCCAACTTTCATATCTGGCACCTAAAACTACCACTGTTTAACTAAGATGATATACTATTTTAATTGTTTTAATATATGACTAATAAAGACTGAACTGATTTGTTATATATTGTTCTGGGACCTTTTTTCTCTTGTTTGAGAAGTGTATGAGTGCACACTTTCTAAGGCAGCGATACTCTGTCCCATACCTTTTGGTATATGTTTGTGCTGCTGAACATATTGTTGAGTTTATGGGTCAAAATATGTTGCTTGGAGGAGGATTAGAAAAGTGGACAAAGGCGATCAGTCAGTTACAAACCAATTTTTAAAGGGGCTTTCTGGGATTTTACTACTGATGACCTACCTTCAGGATAGGTCATTAGTATCTGATCGGTGGGGGTCCGACACCCAGACCCCCCGCCGATCAGCTGTTTGAGAAGGCACTGGTGCTCCCATGAGTGCCGCAGCCTTCTCTTATCTTTTCCTAGGCATGACAGCACGTTCATCAAGTAAATGGGGCTCGCACGATACCAAAGTACAGCTGCTGTACATATACGGCGCTGTGCTTGGTAAACTGCGAGAGAGGTACTCGACACTCAAGGAGTCCGGTACCTTTCTCAAACAGCTGATCGGCAGGGTCCCGGGTTGTCCGAACCCCCACCGATCAGATACTGATGATCTATCCTGAGGATAGGTAATCAATAGTAAATCCCGGAAAACCCCTTTAAAATGTATGTTCAGAAATGCCGAAGTTTAGAAACCACCAATGGGAGAGCTGAGGCCTTGGTACTGGAGAAAACAGATTGATGTAGTTGGTGTTGCTGAGACATGGCTGGACTCTCTCATGATTGGGCTTGCAATCTTCAAGGTTTTACACTCTTTAGAAAACGATAGGGCTAACGGCAAAGGTGGAGGTGTATGTCTGTATGCTAGGAACTGATATGAAAGTAAGAGTGAATGAAAAGAATTGTGGATGAAGGTTGTGAGGATGTTGAAATCTTGAGGGCAGAATTAAGAGGGAAGAAAAATAATGAAAAAATAATTCTTGGTGTGATCTATAGACCCACCAATAGCAGTGAGGAGATAGAAGATCAACTGTATGTGCAAATGGGGGCGGCGCAGGCCAGCACAGTAGTGATAATGGGAGATTTTAACTATCTAAACATAGACTGGGATCATGGTTCTGCCTCTGCTGCAAAACCGAGAAAATTCCTCAGCTTTTTGCAGGATAATTTTATGGTCCAATTTGTAGAAGATCCTACTAGAGACGATGCTCCTTTGGATTCCTGGGTCCATGAGAACCTTGGTAACAGTAACCACAATATAATTATATTCCAACTAAATTGTAAAAAACAAACTCAGGTCAAAATCACTTAATTTTAAAAAGACAAATGCACTTTAGGATGTAGGATCTCCTCCCTGGCAGGAAAAAGGGTTTGATGCTGAGGAAAGGACTGAGCTAGCCGTCCACTCTGTTTCAGAAGGCTGGTACCATAGTCAAAGGCTGGTGATCAGGGTCTGTGGCAGAGTATCCCATCTCAGAGTCTTTTTTATGGTCACTCTATAGTCTGGCAGAGTCATCGCTTCTGAGGCACTGTTTCCCTAACTGCAGAACTCTAGGAGCTTGGACTGCTCTCCTTATATACAGCTTCTAGCTGAACTAGTGGAGTGGAGAAGCTCAGCAAAAACAGATACATTGTTACCACTCCTGTTTGTCATAGACTTACATTAGAGCTTCAATGATACTTAATGGCAACAACACCTCAATTTTTCCAGACACAAACAGGTTTTCAGACATAACAACATAGCTAAACCAGACGATCAGAAAGGTAAGTCTGTCTGGTTTTGGTGGTAACAAAGTCTGGCTTTTTCCCTCCTAAACATACTCTTCTTTAAACTCTATCCCAAAAGACTGTCTGTATTCATTGAACCCTTTCCAAAGAGCCTCACAAATATAGTGCAAATGAACAGGATATATGACACAACATATAAAATGGCAGTTTAAAAAGTATTGATCAGTGCAAGTTAACCCTTTCAAGAGAAATAAAGTAAGAAGTTTATAACTTTGCGTTGGAGAAACAGGGGTAAATGTCCACCATATCCAGACTTCAACAATACCCTGCTCCAGGCACTACATATATTTAAATAATTTGGGTTATACATTCAAATGTAGGCTGCTACATTATCCAGTGAAAGTCTCACAAGTGGTGGAACATGCAAAATGTTGTCGGTTTCCCCTTCTAAATTGAATTGGGATGATAAGCTGTAATACCATGAGATCTGATCCTGAGAGTCCAATGACCCCCATGTCACGCTCATTATCCCTGAATCTGCATTAACCCCTGCAGTGCCGCCACCCACTCATCCCTGGTACTGCATTTAACCTTTATTGTATTTTACTCTTTTAACCCCGTAACTTGTATTTAGATTTTATGTCTAGTTAGATTTTGGGGTCACATTATAGTAGGGATTGTATAGCTTTAGTGTAGATAGGCATAGTATTGTGCTGTTGTATTGCTGTGGGCAATATATATATATATATATATATATATATATATATATATATCTATCAAAATAATAGACTGTAGACTTGTAATTGTTTTAATAAATATTTTATTTTTAAAATACAGTACATAGTCTTCTGTCGCCACCATAATACAAGTACAATTTTAATAATTAATATTTCCTTTAACAAGATACAAAGGAACAAAATTAAGTTGAGTTTACATCCTCTGTCAGTAAATCTGGTAGTGTGTGCTGGCAGAGGAGCAGGACATAGCCAGACACTGCCGTTTCAGTATTCTGGTAGTCATTATGGCAGAGGAGAAGACTACTTGGATGTACCATATTCGGCATAGCCAGACACCACCATGCTCACCAGATCCCCATTCACTATAATGGGATCCATTGGGTTTCCGGTATGAATGCCAGCTTTCTGCTGGAAAATACTTTTGCATGCGGCTGTATTTTTCCAACTGAAAG
Source organism: Rhinella marina (assembly GCA_900303285.1). NCBI lineage: Eukaryota > Metazoa > Chordata > Amphibia > Anura > Bufonidae > Rhinella > Rhinella marina. The sequence continues at coordinate 7,891 of ONZH01013009.1, read as the reverse complement.
CTCGCATTTATGCTTGAACCCTACCGGAAACCATATAGATCCCATTCTATTGAATAGGGATCTGGTGAGCAATGGTGGTGTTCGGCTATGCTGGATATGGTACTTCCTGTAGTTTTCTCCTACCAGAATACTGTAACGTAGATGTAGACGTAGCCTAAAGAACATCTATTTTTGGTAAAACATTTTTCCAGAAATAAGGCTGAACTGCAATATCAGGCACAGGCCTCGGACAAGAGTGGCACTGTTTCTGGAAAGAGGAAGACAGACATGTACTAATCTCATACAAGCTCTTTCAGTGGGCTGTCTCATGAAGACAACTGTCCATATGCCTCATCATTATTACTGTAATACTATAATTACTTGCAGTGGTTCTTAATTAAAACAATAATACGATGCCCAACCCACAAACTATTTAGAACGTATATGTTGAATCCCTTTATTAATCCCGGTACCCAAGAAGAGTTGCCTGCAGGGTTTTCAGACATAGCCAGAACCAGATCCAGCAGGAAGGAGAAGTATGCGTCCTAACGTTATATTTCCGATTCCTTTTTGAATCCACTTCTGGCTTTGGATGAAAACAATGAAAATTTCCAAAATTTCCTTCAAAACACAGTGTATGCATACTGTACAAGGCTAATAATTTCAGATGAGCGCGTCCACTGCGGAGAACACCCTCCGTGTGGGAGCATGATTTCCCATTATGCACAATGCTCGTTTCACAGGACTGCATGGCATTGATTTATAATGCAGTGTCTCTGCCACATTTACTGAATTATATTGTTGGCATTATATCATTCAGTAGATGCAAAGTGGGACAGAGACACACAGCATTATAAATCATTATAATGCCTTCCAGTCCTGTGAAAGGAACACCGTGCATACAGGAAATCACGCTCCCACACGGAGCATGTTTTCCACAGTGGACACACTCGTCTGAAATTAACAGGCTGGCTGCGCTTGCAAGTTCCACAGCATTGGGTGCTCAGTGCTGATACAATTCCAGCGTACCTCTGAATATTCCTATTAATTCTGGATATCTGCATGAAAGTAGCTCAGTTAGATACAAAATAGTGGGACATTTTTAAAACAACCATACAACTTTAGGTGATTGTAGCGTTTTGGGGCTCTTGTCCCCTTCATCAGTAGCCAATAATATGTTTTATATATTATATGTTTTATATACGTTTTAACCCCTGCATTCACCCCAATATTATAGGGTTTCTTGCGTCACATCACATGGCTTACGAAAATCACAATTTATGAACAACTTAACTTGCATTCTTATGGGGTTTCCTCTTAAATACAAACATCTTCACAAACCCTCACTGATACAAAAAAAAGCCATAAAGAAGCCAAAGGCCAAGCAACCAAGACAGATGTCAATAAATGTGGTCATTACCTTATGCTTGTCGTTCTGCAAGGGCTTGGAGCTTTTATTACAGTTGTTAGAAGATGGTTATTTTGGAGTATCATCCTGTTCTTCAAAAACTCCTATCTTTACATGGTTCTAAAACTGACAGTCTATACTGGGTCACAAATAAATGAGTGTCTAGAGGACATTTGGTCTAGGTCTCCATGATGATTTCTCTCTGGACGCTCTGAAAGACACGTTGGGTAGCGAGGGTAGTGTATGGGCGGGTGTTATCTTAGTAAAAGACCATGTCTCCTGAGTAAAAAATGGCAGCAGCACAGGTTTCTTAACGTCCTGGACATACGGAAGGCTGGTCAATGTTCCCTTCATGAATTCCAGATGGGATCGGGCAAGGAAAATAATGGCGCCCCACAGCATGACACCTGATGTTGATGCATGACGGCAGTAGGTGTTCTGTAGCCCTCCTGCCAACTCTGTTGCCTCCACCAATGGCAAACAACAGTGTGGAGTGATAAAGGGAGATTCTGTCTTGGTACAAAGGATGGTCGTCAGAGACCCACCCGATGGAAAGTTTTAACTTGCCCCTAAGACATATCCAACGTTTTTGGAAAACTCAATGACTCTTTATCGCACCTTGGTCAGTCCTCACCGAAATGCATGGACATGGCAGATCCTCCTTATTAAAATGCAGTCTTTGCAGTTGCTCTCTGCTCTGGCTAAGATAGTATTGCTGAGCTTGGCACCTTTCCTCTTGGGTTGACTTTAAGGTTGCCTCGACAGATACCTTTTTGTGGGGTCTTGTAAAAGCGTCCTGTTGATGTTTATTTTTCCCCAGTTTCTTTGGTTAGAAATGTTTGACTTGTGCATTTTCAAGCATTCTTTCTACTTTTGAGAAGTGTATGGGAAAACGGCCTGATAAAAACCCACACCTAGAAGATGGGGGTAACCAAAATTTTTTCTCCCAGCTATAGAACAATAATTAATATGCCAATTTACTCTTCACTTAAGCACTACTTGTATTGACACTTTAGAAATGAGTACCTGGGTTTGTTTGTATGAATCTGACTAAAAGTTGCAAATGGAGTTCTATTGAGTAAGACACGTCATTGACCATCGTGGCCTTTGAATGGCCCCTATCGACAATACCACCATTTAAAAAACTGTAGGCACCAGTTATTGGATTTTCTTGCACATATTCACACTGCAAGTGGTCATAGCTTTTGAGATAGTGTAAAGAAAACCGTTTACAACATGGGTGCCAAAGCTCTGGAGTTCTCAATAAACGGTAAAGATAATTTCCCCAAAGGTTTTTCGACGAGGATGGGATTCGAACCCATGCATGCAGAGCACAATGGATTAGCAGTCCATCGCCTTAACCACTCGGCCACCTCGTCTAGCTGATTGCCGCATTTTCTTGAGTCACATCACATGGCTTACGAAAATCGCAATTTATGAACAACTTAACTTGCATTCTTATGGGGTTTCCTCTTAAATACAAACATCTTCACAAACCCTCACTGATACAAAAAAAAGCAATAAAGAAACCAAAGGCCAAGCAACCAAGACAGATGTCAATAAATGTGGTCATTATCTTATGCTTGTCGTTCTGCAAGGGCTTGGAGCTTTTATCACAGTTGTTAGAATATGGTTATTTTGGAGTATCATCCTGTTCTTCAAAAACTCCTATCTTTACATGGTTCTAAAACTGACAGTCTATACTGGGTCACAAATAAATGAGTGTCTAGAGGACATTTGGCCTAGGTCTCCATGATGATTTCTCTCTGGACGCTCTGAAAGACACGTTGGGTAGCGAGGGTAGTGTATGGGCGGGTGTTATCTTAGTAAAAGACCATGTCTCCTGAGTAAAAAATGGCAGCAGCACAGGTTTCTTAACGTCCTGGACATACGGAAGGCTGGTCAATGTTCCCTTCATGAATTCCAGATGGGATCGGGCAAGGAAAATAATGGCGCCCCACAGCATGACACCTGATGTTGATGCATGACGGCAGTAGGTGTTCTGTAGCCCTCCTGCCAACTCTGTTGCCTCCACCAATGGCAAACAACAGTGTGGAGTGATAAAGGGAGATTCTGTCTTGGTACAAAGGATGGTCGTCAGAGACCCACCCGATGGAAAGTTTTAACTTGCCCCTAAGACATATCCAACGTTTTTGGAAAACTCAATGACTCTTTATCGCACCTTGGTCACTCCTCACCGAAATGCATGGACATGGCAGATCCTCCGTATCAAAATGCAGTCTTTGCAGTTGCTCTCTGCTCTGGCTAAGATAGTATTGCTGAGCTTGGCACCTTTCCTCTTGGGTTGACTTTAAGGTTGCCTCGACAGATACCTTTTTGTGGGGTCTTTTAAAAACTTCCTGTTGATGTTTATTTTTCCCCAGTTTTTTTGGTTAGAAATGTTTGACTTGTGCATTTTCAAGCATTCTTTCTACTTTTGAGAAGTGTATTGGAAAATGGCCTGATAAAAACCCACACCTAGAAGATGGGGGTAACCAAAATTTTTTCTCCCAGCTAGAGAACAATAATTAATATGCCAATTTACTCTTCACTTAAGCACTACTTGTATTGACACTTTAGAAATGAGTACCTGGGTTTGTTTGTATGAATCTGACTAAAAGTTGCAAATGGAGTTCTATTGAGTAAGACACGTCATTGACCATCGTGGCCTTTGAATGGCCCCTATCGACAATACCACCATTTAAAAAACTGTAGGCACCAGTTATTGGATTTTCTTGCACATATTCACACTGCAAGTGGTCATAGCTTTTGAGATAGTGTAAAGAAAACCGTTTACAACATGGGTGCCAAAGCTCTGGAGTTCTCAATAAACGGTAAAGATAATTTCCCCAAAGGTTTTTCGACGAGGATGGGATTCGAACCCATGCATGCAGAGCACAATGGATTAGCAGTCCATCGCCTTAACCACTCGGCCACCTCGTCTAGCTGATTGCCGCATTTTCTTGAGTCACATCACATGGCTTACGAAAATCGCAATTTATGAACAACTTAACTTGCATTCTTATGGGGTTTCCTCTTAAATACAAACATCTTCACAAACCCTCACTGATACAAAAAAAAGCAATAAAGAAACCAAAGGCCAAGCAACCAAGACAGATGTCAATAAATGTGGTCATTACCTTATGCTTGTCGTTCTGCAAGGGCTTGGAGCTTTTATTACAGTTGTTAGAAGATGGTTATTTTGGAGTATCATCCTGTTCTTCAAAAACTCCTATCTTTACATGGTTCTAAAACTGACAGTCTATACTGGGTCACAAATAAATGAGTGTCTAGAGGACATTTGGCCTAGGTCTCCATGATGATTTCTCTCTGGACGCTCTGAAAGACACGTTGGGTAGCGAGGGTAGTGTATGGGCGGGTGTTATCTTAGTAAAAGACCATGTCTCCTGAGTAAAAAATGGCAGCAGCACAGGTTTCTTATTGTCCTGGACATACAGAAGGCTGGTCAATGTTCCCTTCATGAATTCCAGATGGGATCGGGCAAGGAAAATAATGGCGCCCCACAGCATGACACCTGATGTTGATGCATGACGGCAGTAAATGTTCTGTAGCCCTCCTGCCAACTCTGTTGCCTCCACCAATGGCAAACAACAGTGTGGAGTGATAAAGGGAGATTCTGTCTTGGTACAAAGGATGGTCGTCAGAGACCCACCCGATGGAAAGTTTTAACTTGCCCCTAAGACATATCCAACGTTTTTGGAAAACTCAATGACTCTTTATCGCACCTTGGTCACTCCTCACCGAAATGCATGGACATGGCAGACCCTCCGTATCAAAATGCAGTCTTTGCAGTTGCTCTCTGCTCTGGCTAAGATAGTATTGCTGAGCTTGGCACCTTTCCTCTTGGGTTGACTTTAAGGTTGCCTCGACAGATACCTTTTTGTGGGGTCTTGTAAAAGCATCCTGTTGATGTTTATTTTTCCCCAGTTTCTTTGGTTAGAAATGTTTGACTTGTGCATTTTCAAGCAGTCTTTCTACTTTTGAGAAGTGTATGGGAAAACGGCCTGATAAAAACCCACACCTAGAAGATGGGGGTAACCAAAAATTTTTCTCCCAGCTAGAGATCAATAATTAATATGCCAATTTACTCTTCACTTAAGCACTACTTGTATTGACACTTTAGAAATGAGTACCTGGGTTTGTTTGTATGAATCTGACTAAAAGTTGCAAATGGAGTTCTATTGGGTAAGACACGTCATTGACCATCGTGGCCTTTGAATGGCCCCTATCGACAATACGACCATTTAAAAAACCGTAGGCACCAGTTATTGGATTTTCTTGCACATATTCACACTACAAGTGGTCATAGCTTTTGAGATAGTGTAAAGAAAACCATTTACAACATGGGTGCCAAAGCTCTGGACTTGTCAATCAACGGTAAAGATAATTTCCCTAAAGGTTTTCGACGAGGATGGGATTCGAACCCATGCATGCAGAGCACAATGGATTAGCAGTCCATCGCCTTAACCAACCACTCGGCCACCTCGTCTAGCTGATTGCCGCAATTTCTTGCGTCACATCACATGGCTTACGAAAATCGCAATTTATGAACAACTTAACTTGCATTCTTATGGGGTTTCCTCTTAAATACAAACATCTTCACAAACCCTCACTGATACAAAAAAAGCAATAAAGAAACCAAAGGCCAAGCAACCAAGACAGATGTCAATAAATGTGGTCATTACCTTATGCTTGTCGTTCTGCAAGGGCTTGGAGCTTTTATTACAGTTGGTAGAATACGGTTATTTTGGAGTATCATCCTGTTCTTCAAAAACCCCTATCTTTACATGGTTCTAAAACTGACAATCTATGCTGAGTCACAAATAAATGAGTGTCTAGAGGACATTTGGCCTAGGTCTCCATGATGATTTCTCTCTGGACGCTCTGAAAGACACGTTGGGTAGCGAGGGTAGTGTATGGGCGGGTGTTATCTTAGTAAAAGACCATGTCTCCTGAGTAAAAAATGGCAGCAGCACAGGTTTCTTAACGTCCTGGACATACGGAAGGCTGGTCAATGTTCCCTTCATGAATTCCAGATGGGATCGGGCAAGGAAAATAATGGCGCCCCACAGCATGACACCTGATGTTGATGCATGACGGCAGTAGGTGTTCTGTAGCCCTCCTGCCAACTCTGTTGCCTCCACCAATGGCAAACAACAGTGTGGAGTGATAAAGGGAGATTCTGTCTTGGTACAAAGGATGGTCGTCAGAGACCCACCCGATGGAAAGTTTTAACTTGCCCCTAAGACATATCCAACGTTTTTGGAAAACTCAATGACTCTTTATCGCACCTTGGTCAGTCCTCACCGAAATGCATGGACATGGCAGATCCTCCGTATCAAAATGCAGTCTTTGCAGTTGCTCTCTGCTCTGGCTAAGATAGTATTGCTGAGCTTGGCACCTTTCCTCTTGGGTTGACTTTAAGGTTGCCTCGACAGATACCTTTTTGTGGGGTCTTGTAAAAGCGTCCTGTTGATGTTTATTTTTCCCCAGTTTCTTTGGTTAGAAATGTTTGACTTGTGCATTTTCAAGCATTCTTTCTACTTTTGAGAAGTGTATGGGAAAACGGCCTGATAAAAACCCACACCTAGAAGATGGGGGTAACCAAAATTTTTTCTCCCAGCTAGAGAACAATAATTAATATGCCAATTTACTCTTCACTTAAGCACTACTTGTATTGACACTTTAGAAATGAGTACCTGGGTTTGTTTGTATGAATCTGACTAAAAGTTGCAAATGGAGTTCTATTGGGTAAGACACGTCATTGACCATCGTGGCCTTTGAATGGCCCCTATCGACAATACGACCATTTAAAAAACTGTAGGCACCAGTTATTGGATTTTCTTGCACATATTCACACTACAAGTGGTCATAGCTTTTGAGATAGTGTAAAGAAAACCGTTTACAACATGGGTGCCAAAGCTCTGGAGTTGTCAATCAACGGTAAAGATAATTTCCCCAAAGGTTTTTCGACGAGGATGGGATTCGAACCCATGCATGCAGAGCACAATGGATTAGCAGTCCATCGCCTTAACCACTCGGCCACCTCGTCTAGCTGATTGCTGCAATTTCTTGAGTCACATCACATGGCTTACGAAAATCGCAATTTATGAACAACTTAACTTGCATTCTTATGGGGTTTCCTCTTAAATACAAACATCTTCACAAACCCTCACTGATACAAAAAAAGCAATAAAGAAACCAAAGGCCAAGCAACCAAGACAGATGTCAATAAATGTGGTCATTATCTTATGCTTGTCGTTCTGCAAGGGCTTGGAGCTTTTATCACAGTTGTTAGAATATGGTTATTTTGGAGTATCATCCTGTTCTTCAAAAACTCCTATCTTTACATGGTTCTAAAACTGACAGTCTATACTGGGTCACAAATAAATGAGTGTCTAGAGGACATTTGGCCTAGGTCTCCATGATGATTTCTCTCTGGGCGCTCTGAAAGACACGTTGGGTAGGGAGGGTAGTGTATGG